>CM042903.1:17572912-17975412 GCA_023653625.1 Triadica sebifera | reverse complement strand
CATCAGGCTATTAATAAATAGGCCTTCAGATACTGGTTTATCTTATTACTACCTAAGTGCATGGAATAGATGGACCCATAAGTCTCCACCCCTTTAAAACGGCCTCAATTATTTCACACAACTCAAGGTCTTGTCTTTAAGTTCCCTTGACTCTCCAGAGAAAAGTAATTTAGAAGTGTAACTCTGTAATTAATTAGATTGGTTCACACATATAACTTATAATCCTTAGAGGTTAGGGTATCAGTCTTCTCAAGATTAAGATCTACCCATTAGAGTCTTTTAGTTTGAAACATTGATCATTACATTTGCCTTTTTTAGTGGGTAGTCAATGACACACTTTAAATCTTTAATTGATTCTAATCACCTTCTTTGTTAGAGGTTAAGCTCCTATCTCCTCCTTATGTAGTGGGTTAATTCTCATGCTTTTAACTTCATTCCATAAGAGGTTTTACTTATTCTCTCTTGACATTGAAGTTAAGATGACTTTAATCGTACAAAAATTTGATTTCCTCCTATTAAACTTGTACAAAAAAATTTCTTAGAGGTTATCGACCTCAATCGTTCCTACATTTTGTACATTTCTTTAAGTTTATGTTTGATTTCCTCCCTCTTACTATGACTTTTAACCTACTTCTATTGATTTTTTTTATTTGTTATACTAACCTCAACTTACAAACTTTTCTTACTCTTTGAAAATTCGTGAACAAGATGTATAAAATTAACATCATACGAAATAGATTTAGTTTCAATTTGCATAAGGAGCAAAGGCCTTTATATGTAGAATTTTTAGAATGAGCACATGCACTTAATGTAGTCATTATTTTCCTTGAACCAAATTAAGTTTAAAATACGATATGTAACATCATTATTGAGTCTCATTTTGTAATGATTTTTTCATCTTAGGTTTTCTTAATAGGTTTCAGTTCTATTGATGCACTTCTGCTTAGTCATTATGAACTTACTAAGTCCCACAATCTTTCGTATCTTTCATTTGTTAATAGAACTATGGTATGGTATTTCCTATTAAATTCTCTCACAACATTTTATATTGATCTCAAGGCAACTTTTGAGTCTTTGTCACTAATTTATCCCTTCTCGTGAAATTTTTCTAATAATCTCAATTGTTACTACATAACTTGGATTAACTGTCTTTTGTTCTTGCTATTCCACTTTCTTCTAATTATACTTATAGTCTATCTCTACATTGCATTTACTTTAATGGGAAGTAGATATTACTGATTTTCGTAACTCCCGAATGCACATGCACTTCTTATTACCTAGATAACATTGTCTTTTATTTAGATGACTTATTACTTGTATCGTATTATCATCTTATAGTTATTAACACCTATTTCCTCTTGGTTATTCCTTCAAGGTTCATATTCTATCTTATAGAGTCCTACCATATTTTTTGTAGGATCCCTCTTTAAGATGAGTGAAAGTAGTTGGTATCTCAATACTACTGGCCTATTAGAATAGTTCACTAGTAATAAAAGTGTTTCTCATCACATTTCTTTACCAACTTAGCAATTATTAGACATCATGTTCATTTTTATTACTTTCATAGGGTGTTTCCTGTTAGAGATTTACTTTCACCTAATTTGGATTTATACGATATTTTCTAAATATAGTAAATATAACGTAGGGTTTTGGATTTTCCTTCCTGGTATCACTTTCATAAGCCTAATAGGTTTACACCCGTTTCTAACATATGCCTAAACCTTCATAGCTATTATTGCTTTATCTAGCCACCTCCATAAGCTACCTTATTATAATACATATGTATTATTCATCTAGTTTAATGGTCTTTCATCGTTTTTTACTTTTTTAGCCATCCTTTATCTGAAACGACATCATTTGTGGAATGGAAATCCTATCGAATTTTTACTACACATTACATTTTCAACATTTTTATTGGATTACACTTTCCACCATACCTTGCATCCTTATGTTCGGTTGGTATTATATATATCTTAAGGTATTGAGTTTTCATGTCCTATTAGTTAGAACATCTTTTTTCTTGCTTATTATGGAAATATGATTATATAGTGAAACAAAATTCATGTTATACTAGTATTCAAAATTTTAATACCAATCTAATATACTTATCTGGTCTCTGGTGCACTCTAGCTTTTCTCAACTCGTCTCGCTCCACTGACATATGGTCCACCTATTGCCTTAGGCCTCATCTATTTCGGTTATCCTAGTTGTCTCATTTGGTGACGTGAAGCAGTACATTGTTGCCAATAGTGGCCTAAAGCTCCACACCTAAAATAAACCCTGAGCCACTTACAAACTCCAGAATGAACATTACCACAAACTTGGAAAATAGGAATTGGAACTGATCTTCTAGTAATAGTCGCTAGTGCCCCAATAGGTGCAATTGTAAATCTCATGGACTAACCATTGCTAGAAGTAAAAATAGGTTATGCCTCTTACTTATAAGGCTGCCTTTTTATAAATTGCCTTATTTTTCAGTTAGTGAAGCTCACTTCTTGCTGAAACTTCTTCGATATGTATTGAGTGTAGAATTTTTCCCTTAAGTTTTCCCAAGCAGATATGTTAGGAGCTAACAAACTCAAACGTATTGATTGCCACTAGTCATGGTGTAACATCCTTGACTTTTTCCTATATGCATTTTCTACATGCATCTCATTTCGACATATGCATTTTACATATACTTCACTTGAACGTATGCATTACATGCACACATTTGTATGACCAAGTTCAAAACTTATATTACTATATGTCTACGTCTTTTGCAATTGTATTGAGTTGTAATTATCTATTTTATAATCTAAATAAGGATGCCATATATGAGTAAGAAATGTGAATATTTATTAGTTATATTGGGTACATTTTCATGTAAAAATATAGTAGTTAAATATATGAAAAAGAAAATTGCAATGCAAATAATGAAACGATATATTTGTGTACATTGTTGTGTATGCTTAGTGGTGTTGATAATTAGTGTTTTTCTTATATTTTATAAGCATTTACATAATCTAATATATATATATAAAGGATCTTAGTTAGACTTAAAATGCCTTGGATTAATTAACCTAGCTTAAATTTGCTTTAAGGAAGAAAAAGACAAAAAAAAAGATATTTTAATATAAAATACAAAGGCAGCCAAGTTTAATTAGTTGCCAAGGGTTTTAAAATTATTGAGAGGGTTGTTTTGGGACAGAAATGAGATAGTTTCAATAGCCATTTTTATGGGTGAAGTTGAACTTTTCCGTAGGAACACATATAGAGCAAGCTAAGGGAGTTGAAGAAGTAAAGCAAACTAGTAAGTAAAACTAAACTTATCTTAATTTAATTGTTTTGTAAAGGGAATTAAAGGTTTCATCCACAATTTCTTTAAAGAAATTTTGTCCACATGTGAGTATGATAGATTAATTTTGAATTATAGGGATTAAGAGCTAAGATGATAAAGGTATGAATCAATAGAATTATAACCATACATATGTGTTCATAGTGTTGTCTACTATTTATCAATAGGCAGAATATTGCAGAACAATTTTGATAACCATAGAGATTGATTTTGGAAATGTATAAAACATAAAAATTATAGATTTATATCTTAGGTTTATGGATATGTAAATATTTTTCTAAGATTTTGTGCATATGAAAAGATATTAGCATCAAAGTAAAATTGGTTTAGGTGTGAATCATAGTTGAGTCACCTACTGTGTTAACTTGTTTAGAATATTATAACGCCCGAATTTGAAGATGATCAAAACATGAAAATTGTATTTACATGAGTTATATATCTTTATAATAAATTTTAGATTCATAAAATTTTTGTAAGTTTAGTTATAGTGAAAGGAACCATAACTATTTCATAGTTACTTAGTGCCCTGTGCAAGTCCTACAACTTATTTGATTCTTTTGAGCTCCTCATAGATATAATTTGTAATTTATCAAAGAATGAAAGTTAAAGAGTTATGTCTTACATGAATTTTGGTAAAAATATCACCTTAATATTTTTATGTATATTGTGAGATATAGCCTCTAAAATTCAAACTAGCATGGAAGTTGACCCTTTGTTTAGACAAGTGATATGTTCGTTATAATTTGAGGACCTTTGAGACATAATTGATAAAAGTTATAAAGATACAAAATGTTCCATTTTAACCTATATAAGTTCCTACAATGTTTCACTATAATAAGACATACATAATGTAAGATATAAAGGAATAAAATTGGTATTCAAAAACCATCTAAGGGCATAAAATAAAACACAAATAGAAATTTGACCAAAAATTGTATAATGCTCCAATTGCTCTAAATTTTGAATATGTTACCTAATTATAGGTTAAACTTAATTATAAGCAAGAATAAAAAAATTGGATAATTTTTAGAAAAAATTATAGGCTAATAAGTCCCATAAGATTACATTACCTCATAGAAAAAACACTAACCATTGATATAAACTATGCATATTAATTTGTTTAAGTCACATTAAGCTTTTCTAGTCATGAGTTAATCAATTAAATTATCATGTTATACTTAAAACAAATTGGAGACACTCAAGAAGATGATAGAGAATAAGTTAAGGGTCAAAATTAAAGGAGAAATGTGAGTTTAATTATCAAGTGATTTCTTTAGTACACATAAGCATTGCTTGCGATGTGATATGTAAAATGATTTATGGTTATGTGATTCATATGATTGCCCTGATTTCACCTTGATAATGAGATGATGGATAATTTTGTGACATATGTGGCATATATAAATGGTATATGTATGGTATATTTGAGGTATATGTTTGGCATATGTGATATATACATGGTATATATGTAGTATATATGGGGTATATGCGTAGTATATGTGGTATATATAGGGTATATGTAATAAAGACATAACAAGTGATGAATGCTTACTTACAAATGCATATGCATAAGGACTTAAAAAGGCATTGTGACTAGTTAATTAACATTGCAAGCCAAAATAAGAGGCTTATGGCCCAACAAATGTGTAAATGAAACAAATGATCAAACTAGCTAGCAAATGCAAATGTTCATATGACAAATGTTCACATAGAAACTTGAGGTAATGTCTATTTAACTTGGTCATAAAAAAATGAAATAAGCAAAGCATGAACATAAGCAAAGAATAGTGATCATATGTTTTAATTTTACCAGTAATCATATGATATTGGTGAATGCAATAGAATACGTGGTATGAATTGGATTTGTGATTTGTTACTATGAATTGTTTGGTACTCTAGAGCTCACTCGATGATTACTCTCACTGAGCCACAACATATAAATTTGCATCAATTTTTCAGGTAGAGAAGAGCAATAATTCATTTTAAGTGGCATATACAAGACATGAAACACAGGTCACTGTCGAGCCTCACTACTCTCTCTCATTGCACTCCACATGTATATGAAATTATCTCATCTATACTTTGGGGCTTATATGTTTGCATTTGTATAGTTACTCATAATTTGTACAAAAGATATGTAAATGGATGGAACTTATAAATCTTTAGATGTAAAATATTAGTTTTAATATATGTCATATATTATGTTGTGAGAAAGCCTCAATGTTAATTTGTAGAGTCATTAAATGATACTATCAATGTTAACAAAATCTTATGTCTTACTTGTATGTCATTGTGATTATTTGACATGGATATGTTGTACTTAAATGTATAAAAAATGATGTTATACGTGGGCTTGCTCTCATAAAAGGGACACGACATAGGCATACTTCTGCTCTTTTGTACACTATATCAACTCTAATATTGCTTCCAATCTCTGCAACCATTACTCAACGACTATGGAATCTTCCTCTCTCTTGCCATAAATCTCCACTGTGCCATACTCTCTAAGCTTGTCATACCAAAGCTCCTATGGTACCAATGGTGTCATCTCTAATGAATGTCGAGCATATTCGACCAATTTCTAATAAAAGTCATCCATTCGATGAAAAGCTCATGCCTGAGTCAAGTTTGTCATTTCTACTACTCCCGATGGTGGGGAATAGGTGTCTTCTCGTCCAACACTATCGTCAAACCATGATCATCCATATAGAAAGGGCTCAATCCCATAGCTCCACTTTTAGGGGGTTTATCGTAGCTCTAAATCCATTTCTCCTATTATCAGAAATATTGGTCCACATCATAAAGCATCAGTATTGCCAAAAGCCTTAATATCATACTAATGCAAATGAATATGTATGTGCACGCTTAACTATTTTAGAACCAACCAAACTGAGCTCTGACATTACTAAATGTAACACCACTTACTTTTCTGTATTACAGTGAGGTAAGTTGGGGTAAAAATTCATTGACTTTATGTGCATGTGTAGGACTTACAACATACAACATATGTATAAGACCAATGAATTTACAACAAACAAATACTATATATATATATATATATATATATATATATATATATATATATATATATATATATATATATATATATATATATATATATATATATATATACACGTCTCTTTCTTACAATACTTATCTACAAATATATGCTTTTAATATTTACAAGATTGCATGTCATATGTATATGACTTGGATAAAATATAAATACCAATTCTCATTGGGTGGTTACTGCTACAAATGTGCTACTCTGATTGTGGAGTCCACTGATTCTGCCTCTCTCTACTTGATCACCTTTGAAAGTTCTTAGTCTATTACCTGCGCGAGAGAAAGACAACTCCCACGCTAACTCAAAGCTCAATATTGCAAGCTTTATTGAAATAACTAAATATTGCTTAGTTAAAATTTCATACATTATCTTGGCTACTCTTTTGAAAAACATGTAACATACAATTATCATGTCATAATAATAATAATAATAATAATAATAATAATAATAATAATAATAATAATAATAATAATAATAATAATAAAATTTACTTTGTCAAATTTACTTGTTATGCCCATAAATTAAATCGTTTAGCCCAAAGTCTAGGAAAACACAAAATAGGATCTCGACCGATGATTCATTATACACAAGGCGTATATGTAAAAATATCTCAGTTGAAAAGCCAAATATCTTAGCTAAAGCCGTCTATCCTTATCAAAACCTTATATCCCGCCTAAAACCACATTTTTAGTTGAAAACCATATATATATTTCGGCCAAAACCGCATATTGAGGCCGAAACCAAGTATATATTCCGTAAAAGCTGTCTATTTTGGCAGAAGTCATATATATATTATGGCCAAAGCCATTTACTCTAGCAGAAGCCATGTAGCCTTGTTGGTATGCCAACAAATTTATCCTATTCTAATCCAAACTTATCTATTGGCTCGATTTATATATGTTTATACAATTCATTTCATTTATACAAAATGCTAGTGTGTGTACAATTATTGATTTATTTAATATTATATCTTATACATATGATATGTTATTTTATATTATCGGGACCCTAGTCCCATATTCAGCTTTGTTAACTTATATGGTAGAACTACATTAGCATAAATTCACATACATATCACATATCTCCTATTATTTTCATATTTAGCATTGTAATTTGTATGTTCAAAGTATAATATTTAACTTTCCGAATTCCTGTTACTAATTTCACTTGACCATCTTTTTCTAATATTTCTCTATTTGGTAATGTACCTTATTCTACCTGTTATTATATTGCTTATCACCATAACACATCATTTTAATAATATGTATATATACACATAAGTAAACTTTTCACAAAAAGCTTATATTAATTTATAATAATAGATATGACTAATAATGTTAATAATAATAAAACTTGCACACATTTAGTTGTTATTGTCGCTCCTAACATTAGTGTGACCCTTGATTTATCTAACTCGTTTTTTTTTGCAGCGTTAATACGTCTAACATAAACCATTTATTGATTAGTTACAATATCTAATAACTTAATCATTTTCATAAATAGATAAAGTGGTGTCTAAATTAACCCTATCGATTAGCTTTAGGGTTATATGCCTCTCTCTTTTTTTATTATTATTATTATTATTATTATTATTATTATTATTATTATTATTATTATTATTATTATTATTATTATTATTATCACTTTGATTTTTGACTTTTAAAATTATTCTTGTAACTGGTTTTTCACATAAGGTTTATCTTTAACCTAATTAATCCATTTATTCTTTTAATTTTTCATCATCTCTCTAATTAACCTCATTTTACAAATTAACTCTTTAAAGTCCTTATGTCTTGGTCCAATAGCTTAGGGTACAAATTCCATCACAAATGACTCACCAACAATTGTCCCAATTCTTCACATGGCTCGGACAAATGGGGGTGGGGGTAGGGGTTTATCCACTTGATTTACTTCTTTCCTTAATTATGATTTAATTAAATTTGTCTCATGCTTCAGTTTATTTATTTTGGTCTTAACTGAAACCTTAGTTTTCCATTCATGACTTGGCCAATATCCTTTCTCCTTCAATCCCATAATTGGGTCTCGGTTCAACAAGGTTTAAATTCAAATGATTTCCTTCCTTATCTCCTTTTGTCATGACATAATCTTCAACTACAAGCACAACCTCAATTCACTTCATTTATTTGTTTATTTAACTTCTTCTAATCTTAATCAAGTTGATTATCTCATTAATCCATCACATTACAATCTCATGGAAATGAATCTAGGTCCAATCTCCTTTTATTCTTTGGTTGTGGTCACTTTCCTTCCTCAAATGTCTTTTTTTTTGTTTTTCAATATACAACCCACATCATTACTTCTCCTTGGTGTCTCGGTTAATTTATCACAACCATTCTAGTTCCTAACTCCAACATAACAAAAGGAAACAAGAGGAAAATTAAAGTTGATATCAAGAGAGAAAAGAGGGAAAAGATCAAAGATACCAAAACTTAGAGGTTTGGCTGATGACATAGGAACAATTCCAACTCACCTTGTAAATCTTTCTTTTCTCTCATTTTCTCACTTGGACCCATGATCTTTAATGGTTTTTCTTCTCCTTTCATGATTCAACTTATACATGCAATGTTTCTTCTCACTTAGACTTGGCACGCAATACTTCAAAAAGCACAAATAATCTTGCTTCACCAAGATTAAAATTCTTCTCCTTAACAAAGGTGGTAGTCTTTGTTGCAAGGATTTGAAGAGAAAAGAGCTTTCTTTCTTCAAGTGAATCAACTTCTAACTTAGAAATGCATTTGGTTAGTGGAAAAGAAAAAGAAAATGGGGAGGATATGACTTAGATGGATTAGGTACACTTGAATGAGAAGAAGGTATTGCCATTTTGTAATATAATAAAAAAAAGGAAGAATAAAATGATAAGATGGTCTTCATTCAAGCCTTTATGTGACAAATATAATAAGGATTATAATGCATGTATGGCATGTGGCTTACATGCAAGACACCATTAATCTTAATTCTTGATTAGTTTATTTAATTAAACTCTAATTATGGCAAAGATCTCAAATTATCCTTAAATTTCCCACTATTTATATTTAATCGCACTCTGAATCTTATTTTTTTAGCTTTAACCCTAAACTAATTAATTTCTCACAATTAAATATGTTATATTTCATTATATAATTTATTCCATATAGTGGTGTTTTCAGTTTAGGATATGGTATAGTAGAGCGAAAATCTTATTTTACGATATTTTTGCGAAACCACACTTTAAATTTTATTTTTTCGATTTCGTGCCCTAAATATCGAAATTTCATGCATTTTAAATCTTGTTTCTCAATAAACCCTATGTTTCTATGTCTTTAGTTAGTGATTCGCAAATAGCATGAAAGTCACGTATTTTTTTGTCTCGCTTTATTTTCTCGGTTTTCGTAAAAAAATTTATATCACATGTTCGTAATTAATTTTCTCACTTCACAGATGCACTCAATTTTAGGTCGGTCTGATGCATTCAGTCTCAAAATATATGTATTTGCTAAGGCCTAAACTAGCGAACGTGACAAAAGTTGTGCAGATAGTAATGTAGAATTCCATTAAAAATGTGAAAATCCATTATGAACTCATTTAGAATTCTACATTTCGTTTCCATTTAAACTAAATGAAGATATCAATCTTACAAAGGCTACTCATCCTGGTATGAATCAAGAAGATCAGTTCTTAGCAATTCAAGAATGTTCTCAGCTATTAGAACAAAATCTAATTGAATCAACAAAGTTTGATTGGACATGTCAAACATTTTATGTCAATAAAAGATCAAAACAAGTTTGTGGAAGGAAAAAACTTGTCATTGATTACAAACCGTTGAACTATTTTCTCAAAGATGACAAGTTTTCTCTTCATAAAATCTCATCATTATACACCTTCCTCAAGGATGCAAAGTATTTTTAAAATTTGATCTCAAATTAAGATTTTGACAATTGGAAATATATCTCGATGATCATTCTAAGACAACTTTTTACATTCATAATCATCATAATCAGTGGACAGTCATGTCATTTGGTCTTAAAGTGACTTTTTTACTTTTTCAGAAAAGCCATGACAAAAATATATCGTCTCATCTTATCTTCAGCTTTAATTTTTATTGATGATATCCTCTTTCTTTCAAAAGATGAGGACAACCATAAATAGTTACTTCAACAGTTAGAAGAGTTAACAGCTCAGCATGTCAAAAAAGAAAATGCATGTAACTAAAGATGAGATAAAATTTCTGGGGATGAAATTTAAAGATTGAGCATATCAACCATGTCCACACGTTGAGTTTGAATTATTAAAATTTCCAGACAAAGACTTAACGAAAAAACAGGTACAACAATTTTTTGGAATTGCTAATTATGTCAGAAATTTTATTCTTCACTTTACTAAAGTAGCTCAACCACTTCGACAATTCTTAAAGAAAACTCCCCATCATGGTTAACAGATAAAATGATAGTTGTAAATCAGATAAAAAAAATCTGTAAATATCTTCCTTCACTACACATACCAACAAATGGGAAAAAATCCTATAAACAGATGCTAGAGATGAATACTAAAAAGTTGTCTTATTAAAAGAAAAAAAAAAAGGAAAATGAAAAATTTGTACATATGTGAGTGGACGATTTAAAGACTCAGAATGTCACTATTATTTTACGTTCAAAAAAATTTTGGTAACAAAATTGGAATTAAAAAATTTGAATTCCACTTGATTGGACACCACTTTAAAGTTCTAAAGGACGTTCATCCTTCCCAAAAATTTTGAACTTCAAGGGAAAGCAAGTGCCATATGCACAATTATTACGATGGAGTGATTGGTTTTCAAATACAATTTCATAGTTGCGTATATAAAAAGAGATAAAAATTTAATATCTGACTTCTTAACTAGAATACCATCAAGATCTTTAAGCTTGATAACAGAAGTCAAGACCTTTCCTCTTATTTTCATGTCAAGCTCAACTATTCCTCCTCACTCATCTGCAACAATCAGGGTCATAACTCCTGATCTAAGGAGAGAATTGATAATTAGCTCTTAACTGGATGCCATTAAGAAACATGTTGACATATACATTAAACTAGAAGCATTCCACCCAAATTATCCTTTCATGGAAGTCTTAAAAATTCCACTTAACGGTAAATTTTCTAGATGAATCTTTAAACATGCTCTTGTATTTATGTGTGATGTATCATATAGAATTTGAATTCTGTCATGTTTGTTGGTACAATCCATTGTCCTGAAAACTCTCCTAGAAAACACAAAAAGGATTCTTAGATAGTTTAAACCTCTACCTGCATGACAACATTCCTTTTTTAGACTTTTGTAGAAAATCTACAGTGTAAGAGTTCAAACAAATAAGATTCATTCAGTAATTATCCTTCACTAGGAATAACATTTTTCCACCTATCATGATCATGCAACCTATCCTTATTCTTTTTATAGGGAAACTATGATGCACACCCAAGAGAGGTCTGAGAAGTGCAGAGGAATATGATAGCTAAGAATCAATACATCCCTTAAGAAATTTGGCCAAGGTATGAAGATGATGCTCTATGGAAAAATCTACCGTCATCTTACATGCAATGCTTGGAAAGAGAACATAAGATTCACGAGGCAATAATGTCGCACAAAAAATATCACCTTATCATGATCAAGAAGTAGGAGAATCTAGCTCAGTTTTAATGGATTATGACTCAGATGATTATAGAGAGATGAACCTCTCTTCCAGTCATGAGCCTATCTATGAAAAAGACTAATCATCTTTAGCCGTATTATTAAGTTTTATTGTTTAAGTCAATTTGTAATACTTTTACTTTATTAAAATTGTCATATTTGTTTGTAATAAAGTACAAGTATGAGTTAATGTCTTTATTAAAGTAAAAGTCTAAATCAGTGTCTTTATTAAAGTAAAGATAAGTAGGAATCTTTGCTACTATAATTTCGTTCTTATATTTTCTTTCTAAGAGCTCTATATAAGAGAGCTTTGTGTGTAGTCTTTAAAAAGCTATGTTTATCTGAATCTTTCTCCTTCTCCAATCTTACTTTTTATATATAGTTATTATGACTTCATCTCTTTAATAATCATAGCTAAGGTCTATAAGACTTCCAAATGAATACTATTGATACACCAAAACATGTAACTAAGGGATAGACCCTTTGCATGCCTAGGAGATGCATTGTATTGACTAGCATATATGTTATTTGTATTAAGACATCAAAAGCATGTATTAGGGGTCATTATAGGTTTTCAAATGGAATATTATCTTTATCATTAGCCTTTCAATTTATATTTTCCATATAATTTTCGTGATGTTTGTGTATTATAAATATTTTTAGTATGACATTATGTAAAACATTTATACAATATTTATATTATTTTAATCAGTTTTATACTTATATGTTCTATATATACATTAGCTTATTATATAATATGCATTTATTTTATTATTAAAAATTTTTATGGTCCGACATAATGTGAGGGTACCTTTCTAATATATATATATATACTTATTTATGAGCTTAAGTATCTAAAACGGCATAGTTTTACTGGAAAACCTGTGAATTCCCAGCCGGCCAACTCACTCTCTCTCATTTCTCTCTTTTTGATTCCTCAATCCTTTCTCTGCAAACTGTCGGAGATAATACTTCTCAACATTTTCCGGTGATTTTTCTTTATCTAAACATTGTGTATAGTAGAATAGAAATAACTGATGGTTTTCATTTTCTGTTATTTTTATTTGTATATTTATTTATTTATTTTTGTAACTGTAGAATGAACTATTTCACTTCTGTTTTCTTGGTTAATGTTGGATGAAATTGCTGAGGTTCCTGAGGTTTTGTTTTATTCTTTTGGTTTTTTTTTTTTGTCTCTGCGGCATTAGAGTTTCTTTTTCATGTCAATTTTGAAGCTCTGCACGTAAGGAGAAGCTTCACATTTTGTTCTAAATGAGTATGCTACGTGCTAATAATCCCCGCAACACCTGTCGAGCAGCTTTCCTGTTTATTCTAGCTGCTTCATTGTTGCAAAATGAACTTGCTTTTTATATGCTCTATAATAATTTATAATAATTGGCTTCTCCAACATTGTGCTTTTGATACAATTTAAAATGAAGAAAGATGGGCCATTTCTCCATTGACTTTGTTTTGAATAATTCTGTTTATATTCCTTTGTCTGCTCATCTATTTGGGTTATTTAACAATGTTGCCTTCACTTTGTAAAAAATCAAAATTATACTAGAATCTACCAGAAATTTACTTTACCTGATCTGTGGTTGCTTTTTTCAATGCCTTGAAAGTTTAAACAGAGTTGCTCTAGGTTTATAGGTTAGAGGAGTAGGTTGTCTACTGTTGAAATCAATTGTTCATTACTGTAACGTTAACACATAATAATCAAAGGGTCAAACTTTTTTGTTGTATGCATACAATCGGAGTTTTGTTTTCATTGCTTATTAATCTGATTGAAGGTGTGATTCTGAGCTTTTCTGCTGTCAGCGGATCAAATCCTTATTTAAACCACATTTGACTCTTCAACTTCAATTGCTTGGTGCTCCAAGGCACTCATATCGGCCTTTTCATCTTTGTTTTCCTAGAGGTGTAGTTTTTTAGTTGTTTTTCTGTCATTACATGCATTCTTATTTTCACTCTCTCTGACCTATGCTATAGTTTTTGCTGTTGCATTTAAGAGAAATAAAATGAAATATTTATATTATAAATTTAGATGCAAAAAATTTTATACAGCTAAACGTCTGAAATTTTTTTCTAGTCAGAAAATGATGGTGAATTGGTGATGGAAGCTGTATTGGTTTACATGTTGGACCTATTATAAATGTAATTAATGGCTATAAGAAATTATTAATCAGATAAGCAACAACTTGGCAAACCTACTGTTACCTGCGAATGTAAAAAAAGGTTTTCATGCTAATGGATTCACAGCCTCGTGGTTCAGTGTCTCCTTCGTAAAGTTTTGAATGCACGAAGAACCAAATATATGGTAAGCTTATGACATTGGTTATTGATATGGAAATGACAATCCTTATGGATATGGACATAATATTGCTTATGGATATCAACATGAAATATTAACATTTTGATATGGGTTAACTAGTTTTCATTATAACGAAAATCTTTAACTTTTATGTGATTTTCTTGCTGTGATGAAAAGTTAGGTATTAAATTTTCTCTCTTAGTCAAATAATGTAATCTGCATGTAATGTTACTTATTTTTATGTTTTTTTTTGCTGCTTCATTTTTTTTATCCTTAATTTCCTCTAGTTTGTTGTCTTGGCAGGGTCTACTATGAACAGAACACAGTGTGTGATGAAGTCTTATCGTTTATCAGAACTTTCCCATTCAGAGGTTGAGAGTTTGAAAGCTCGTCCTCGAATAAATTTCTCTTCAATTTTCAACATTGTAAGCCTTTGTTTTACAATTATCTTCTGTATTTTTTTTTCATAAATACTTGATTGATAAATGATGTATTAACATTTTTTAATAATTTTTCAGGTCAATCCTATTGTGGATGATGTACGCAGCAGAGGTGATGCTGCAGTTAAAGAGTTGGTGCTTCATATTCTTGTTCATGTTGTTGTTGTTAACTTAATTTTAAACCCCTTAAGAGTTGTCTATATGTATACTTGATGCGTTGCATTTTTCAAAGTTAATTAAATACTCCTTGACATTTGGAAAAACATACATTTTAATAACCATTTATTTACCTACACTTTAAATAAAAAATATATTATAATATTATACCTTTTAAATAGATAATATATTATAATATCACACCTTTAAACATTTTAGGAATTAACACGTTATTTTGTTTGAAAACTGACAGACTAGATTGTTGTCTAGGCTAAAACCTTAGGGATTAAAATATATGGTATTTTGATGGAAAGACTAAAGTCAAACTTTGCAATTTAGTTGAGCACCATTTAATTCAGTTTTCAAAAGTTAACGATTCAAATCTTAATAATGCCACATTTGAAGGGGATATATGTAACTTAACCTTCATACTTTAAGCTTTTTCTTTTTCCTTCTCACCCAGAGCTGCTGTGTTCTTCATAATGGTCCTCCCAAAGACTTTATTTGGTGACAACTTTTTATTTCATTTGTTTACCTCTCTTAGCGGTGAGGTCAAGCCTGTGATTATCAAATGTTTCTTTTGTAGTTATACAGCAAAATTTGACAAAGCAAAGTTGGAGAAGATTGTTGAGCCAGTGTCCGAGCTTCCTGACCCAGTGGTAATTTTCTTAAAGATATCTTCCAAGACAAGTTTCTCAAATCTCTAATCTGTCATGGCGAACCATTTCTACAATTTTCCTTCCTTAGTCCTTGAGCTTGAATGAGACTTATGATCCTTTGGTTCATTTTGCCCAATTACAGCTTGATACAAATGTCAAGGAAGCATTTGATGTGGCATATGACAATATATATGCATTTCATCTTGCTCAAAAGGCATCTGAAAAATATGTTGAGAACATGGAAGTAAGTATTTTCTAGTGCTTGGTTCATGGTTTTACCTTAATTTTACAAATATGAAGTTTATTGTGTCACAAAATATTTCAGGGTGTTAGATGCAAAAGAGTGGCAAGGAGCATTTCTTCTGTAGGTCTTTATGTTCCAGGGGGTACTGCAGTTTTACCTTCAACAGCTCTGATGCTCTCAGTTGTAAGTTGATTGGATGTATTACATTAATTATTTTTGGTGGTTCAAGTTGGTATGACATTTATCATAAATTTCATTGTCTAGGCTAGCTCATTTTGTTGACATTTTTGCTTATTCCATAAATCAGCCTGCACAGATTGCTGGGTGTAAAACCATTGTTCTGGCAACTCCTCCAAGTCAAGATGGCAGCATGTGCAAGGTCAGAATTGCATATCTTTTTTGCTTTTCAGTTGTTTAGAATTTGCAAATATACCCACAAAGTTTGATGTATGACCTGCAGGAAGTATTGTACTGTGCTAAGAAGGCAGGTGTCACTCACATCCTTAAAGCTGGTGGAGCTCAGGTTGGAAAACATATAGAACTTGTTAGAATATGCAGTGCTGCATTTTGATATTTCCGGTTTCTATAAAATTTATGTGACTTTGGATTTCCATTCTGCAGGCTATATCAGCTATGGCTTGGGGAACGGAATCCTGCCCTAAGGTCATGATTTTTGTCAACTAGTTATGTCTTAAGCTGATAATAAATTGTTCAATCCTTTTGTATCTCAGTAATGGCGTGTGTTTGTTCATTCCATTTATAATCATTAATTTAAGCAGTATTTTAATTTATGCCTTCTGTTTGTGATGATGAAAAAAATGTAGTTAGCCCACTAAGTATTTATTTATGCCTTCTGTTCGTGAATAAATAATAAATTTCAGATTCCAATTAAAATATTAGGAAAAAATTGTAAAAGGAAGTAAAGTATTAATCAGAAATTCTAGTCACTGTAAATTTAATGTTAGAAGAATTTCGTTTGTCATTAGAATTGATGAATCAGAAAGTCTCTCTCAAAGTGTTCATTTATGCCATTTGTGTGCAAGATATTGTAAATATCCAATTCTAACATTAAATGTTATGAAAATTTTGCAAAAATGGTTGAACTTTTAATCAGAAGGCCTACTGTTTCTGAATTGTTTTATTTTTTAGTTAAATATGGAATAATATAACAACAAAATAGGGGTAAGGTGATCATACTTTGGCTAGATTACATGATGTTGCTCATGGAACATAAATATTTTTCATAAAAATTGGACAAAAACAATTAACATTCTTTGAATACTTCTTAATTTTGAAGTTTCTAGTTTATATACAAGATGATTCCTTTTTTTTCCTGGTATACAAGGATTTATTATTATAATTTTCAGGTTGAGAAGATTTTTGGACCAGGAAATCAGTATGTCACAGCTGCCAAAATGATTCTCCAAGTAATATCTTTTTCTATCTTGTAGAACTATTCTATATTTTTAATGTCTGCGCAGTGTAGAAGGCTTATTATTCAGCATTTTTTGCATGAAGTTGCCATGCTGCTTTTAAGAGTGAAAAGTACTTCTCCTTCCCACTGTATACAGAAAATATACACAAAAATTATGTGAAATGACTTAGTATCATACAAATTCTTTTTTTAAGGTATTGGAAATGCTTGTTTCTGGATTGACTCAGTTTCTTGTTGCTTTTATTACTAAACAGAACAGTGAGGCAATGATCTCAATTGACATGCCTGCTGGACCTTCAGAAGTTTTAGTCGTTGCGGACAGACATGCTAGTCCTATCCATATAGCTGCAGATTTACTGTCCCAGGTGATTAACCTTTTCTTTTCAGTGATATTGTACTATATTCTTAAAGGAAGTGCTCTTTTCTGGTGAAGTACATACTAGGCATTTGTTTATCATTCTATGCACCTGACTACTTGTGATTCAATGGATTTATTCGCCATCATAGCCAGTGAAATCAAAAGAAGTTCATACTGCTCAGAAGAGTTTAACATGTACATAAGTGATTAGTGGGCTGCAGTATGCTAGCAACCCTATAATCATCAACTAAAAGTCATAGGGACTTGTTTCTACAGTTCACTCAATGTGATACTCTGAACATTTCTTCTGTACAATTGTATGTTATTGAGTCTGTTGGCTTATGATCTGATCTCCCATTGATATTATTAAGCCAACATCTTGGACAATTAGGTCATTCTTCATGCCTTAATTATTCATTGCTAGAAGACATGAATTTAATTGCACAGGAAATACTTCTTTCTTTCATGTTATGTTAATGGTTTTTTCCAGCCTGAGTTTGTTGGCTTTTTTTGGCTATAATGATCATGCTTTAATTTTTCATTTCTAGAACACGATAACTGCAGAGAGAATGCTTATTTCTTTCTTGTTATGTTAATGGTTGTATCCAGCCTGATGTTTTTATCAGTGTTATTTGCATATTCCAGGCTGAGCATGGGCCTGATAGCCAGGTTGTTCTTGTAATTGTTGGAGATGATGTTGACCAGAAAGCTATTGAAGAGGAAATCAGTAAGCAATGTAACAGCCTACCAAGGGGAGAATATGCATCTAAAGCACTGGGCCATAGTTTCATTGTCTTTGCTCGTGATATGGTCGAGGTTGGTCCTATGCTCTTCACTGACCGTTCATAGCTTCCTAACTATCTAAAGTTACCTTATCTGCATTGTTGCAGTCCAATTTCCTATTCAGTAGGATTGGATGTCAGTAGATATCGAAACTGCAATAACATGCATTTCTTAAATCAGAATATCAATATCCCTTTGGTTACTGACATGGGCAGGCTATGATGATTGAATTGAACTTGAAAAATTGTCTTTCACTAGTCAAACAAGGCCCTCTTAATGAAATTTATAGATTAATAATCTTTTTGGCGAGTTCCACCTCAAAGTTATGATTGCTGTTCTTTCCATATTGGTAACTGTGAAAGCTTTTGTATTGGTTTCTGCAGGCAATGTCTTTTTCAAACTTATACGCACCTGAGCATCTAATTGTTAATGTAAAAGATGCAGAAAAGTGGGAGAGTTCTATTGAGAATGCAGGTATTCTCTGTTTATATGTCGGCTTTTGTTCCTTTCGTTACTCTTCCCCCCACCTCCCTTATTGTTATCATTTAGACTGGCTAGGGCTGTTCATGGGCCAAATTAGTTAAAAATTTGCAATAAACCCAACCCAATCCATCAAGGTAATTAGTGAATGAATTATTTGTTGAAAACTGACCCAACTAAAAAGATTAAATATAACTAGGTCGGATTGGATTGGTTTGCATTTATTAATCCAACCAGTGATTTTGAAAGGTCTTTTTCCTTGTAATTGCAATCTAATACCAATTTTCACCTTTATTTTTTTTTTATCAATTTTCAACTTCTTAGTTTACCAATTTTTTACACAATATTATAATTTATCAATTATTTTTTTCATTCTATCCATTTTTAAATAAGTAAATAGCAAAATAAATGGAATAATAGTATATTTTCACAGTTTTTGTTTTTACTAAATCAAATTGCACTCTCTAAATTATCCTTTCTATGTTAATGCGCTTTCTTCACTGATAGAAAATGACATAATTGACCCCGTTAATCATTTTTGTTTTTACTTTTTAAATGGTTAACATAATCATTCATTTTTTTAGGTTTTATATTAAAACAATTTCTTAGAGAATATTACTATAGTAGAGCAGTTCTATATGAAAATTTTATTTAATATTAGCTTTGATTTTGATATATATTTTTTAAAAGTTTGATGGGGCGCTTGATTGAGGTTTAGATTGATGTTTCAATTTGATCATTTTTTTACTTTTTTTTTTTTTTACAAAAATCCGTTTTTTTTAAATAATTAAATAGAAAATAATTCTATTCTCACTATTCTTTTTAGATCAATAATCTACGGATACTATACTAAAATATTCAATAATTTTTCATCCAAAAATTAATCTAAACCCAAATAAAATACTAAAAAAGATAATAAAATCTGGACTAAAAATTAAACTTAGAAAAAAATTAAACAACTTAAGATCATTATGATTCTTGGTAACTTGGTAAGCTTTAAAGAGCAAGTAGTCCCTAAAACCCTAGTATAAACAGCATAATCTTGCACATGCTTCCACTCAATCCCCATGTCTCCCTCATCACCTGAAGCAAAAAGACAAACACTTAGCTGACATTTCAACAACTTTCATGCTAATAGAACAAAAGACCAGAAACATTCCATTTTGTTAATGCCTAAGAAATCAACAAACTTATTTTGTTAAACCAAAATCATTCCATTTTAAATATCCTTGCTCTCATTTCAATTATTTGTCAAAAACACATAGTAATTCAAAAGCACAAATGAACAACTACAACAAGAATTAATTACCGACAATTACCCTTGAATTGAGAGTTAGCTCAACCATGAAAACTCTGATTTTTTTTAAAAAAGCCAGAATAGTAGAAGTTATAAAAAAAGCACAATTTATAACTTAAAAAAATAGTATCCATGGTCAAGGATCACCTGATTCAAGCACATCATATGTTTTCACTCAGTCCATAGCTTATCGATGGTCAATTGGAGCTGATTTCAACCAATTTTGACAATAATGAGTGTTTTTAACATCATATGGGATAATGAGCTTCTAAAGGGATCCAATATTTGGCCACTCGTATTGGATGTCGATTCAGAAGCAATTATTGACGTAGGAATAGCTAGGATCTCTTTGGCCACTTTAGAATGAAACAGATAGTTAAAAGTATTGGCTTTCCAACATCATAACACATCAAATTTATCACCAATCTCTTCATATGGTTCGAACATATAACTTGCAACCTTCGATCTACTTTCTAAACTTTGTAATTCTTTCCTATTCCTAAAATACTTAGCTTGGAAGCTAACAATTTGATCATCTTCCATATCATTTAAAATCATATCTTCAAAAGCTTGGCTACTGGAATAATATGTTGCAAAAGTAAAGTAAACATGTGTCAAATAATGGGCATACAACCTATTCAATGTTGCTTCTACTCTATACCCATCTTCTTAGCTTTTGATTCATCATAAACTTCACTAAAGCAGTACCTAACATAAGTCATCTTATAGCGAGAATCTAAAACAACCGCAACAAACAATAAGAAATTTATATTCACATCATTATCCCAATATTTATTCAGTTTTTTCATTTGTATAACCATAGAGACTATAATATTATCTCGACACCATTAATGTTTTTCAACATATCTATCAAAGCCATAAACTCATGAAAAAAATATTTGATGTGACATATAGTGAACTTGAAAATCACAAAGTCGTAACGTAAAAAATCTTAAAAACTTCACAAACACCCTAGCAACTGCCCAATCTTCTTTACTAGAGGGACCAATGTTTTTGCTTTTATCAAAGTAGGAAATATAATGTGATTCTGCCTCCTCTAGCCTAGCAAATGCTTTGTCAAAATTTTCTGACACTTCTAGCATTTTATTGGTAGAATTCCATTTAGTTTCAACATTAAGACACAAAAGACCCTTGTTTTTTTATTTTTATTTTGACTTTTTCTACTCATGTCTTAAAAGTTTGTGACCTAATGGGAGATGACCTCACATACCTTATTGCATTCCTAATTTTGACAATGCAGCAATGTATGTGAGGTCATCTCCTGCTAGTTCATACCCTCTAAGACGTCTAGAGAGTCAAAAAATAGAAAACAAGGGTCTTTTTGTGTCTTGATGTTGAAATTAGATGAAATTCTACCTAGAAGATGCTAGAAGTGGCAAAAAATTTGAGAAACTTTTGTTAGGCTAGAGGAGACAGACTTGCATTATATTCCTTTCTTTGACAAAAGAAAGAACATTGCTCTTCCTAGGAAAGAAGATTGAGCAATTGCTAGGGTGTTTGTGTAGTTCTTAAGACTTCTTTTTATATTGTGATTTTCAAGTTCATTATATATCAGATCAAATGTATTTTTTCATGAGCTTATAACTTTGATAGATAGATTGAAAACATTAATGGTGAGTGAAAATTATATAATAGTCTCTATGGTTACACAAATGAAGAAACTGAATATATATTGGGATAATGATGTGAATTTCTTATTGTTTGTTATGGTTGTTTTAGATCCTCACTACAAGATGACTTATGTTAGGTACTGTTTAAATGAAGTTTACAATGAATCAAAAGCTAAGAAGTTGGGGGATAGAGTAGAAGGAACAATGAATAGGTTGTATGCTCATTATTTGACATGTGATTCCTCTACTTTTTCAATATATTATTCTAGTAGCCAAGCTTCTGAGGATATGATTTTAGATGAGATAGAAAATGATCAAATTGCTAGCTTCTACGCTAAATATTCTTGGCATACGAAAGGATTACAAAGTTTAGAGAGTAGATCGAAGGTCGCAAGGTATTTGTTAGAACCATATGAAGTAATTGGTGATAAATTTGATGTGTTAGGATGGTGGAAAGCCAATGCCTTTAACTATCTAATACTTTTTCAAGTAGCCAAAGATGTCCTAGTTATTCTTGTGTCAACAATTGCTTCATAATCAACATTCAATACAAATGGCCGAATATTGGATCCTTTTAGAAGCTCAATATCCCCTTTGATGGTAGAAGCACTCATTTGTTGTCAAAATTATTTGAAATCAGCTCCAAAAGACCTGCGAAAAGCTTTGGACTGTGTGGAAACTTATGATGAGCTTGAATCAACTGATCCTTGACCTTGGATACTATTCTGTTTTAAGTTATAACTTGTGCTTTTTTGATATCTTGTGCTATTTTTTGACTTCCTTTTTTTTTTTTTTAAATTTCAGGGTTAAACTCACTCTCAATTCAAAAGTTAATTGGTTTTTGTTGAAGTTGTTCATTTGTGCTTTTGAATTACTATGTGCTTTTGACAAATAATTGAAATGGAAGCAAGAATATTTAAAATAAAATGCTTCTGGTTTAACAGATTGAGTTTGTTGGTTTCTCAAGTGTTAACAAAATGAAATGTTTCTGGTCTTTTGTTCCGTCAGTATGCAAGTTGTTGAAATGTAGGCTAAGTTTTTGTGTTTGTGCTTCAAGTGGTGAGGGAGGCATGGAGATTGAGTGGAAGCATGTGCAAGACTATGTTGTTTATACTGAGATTTTAGGGACTGCTTGCTGTCTAAAGCTTACCAAGAATCATAATGATTTTATGTTGTCCAATTTTTTTCTAACTTCAATTCTTAGTCCAAATTTTATTATCTTTTTTAGTATTTTATTTGGGTTTAGACTAATTTTTGGATGGAAAATTATTGAATATTTTAATATAGTAACTAGAGATTATTGAGAATACAATTATTTTCTATTTAATTATGTAAAAAAAATTAAATTGAAAAATCAATCTAAACCTAAATCAAGGGCCCCACTAACTTTTATTTTCTCGTATAATCAAATAGAGAGGAAACAAAATAAAAATCAAAGCCAAAATTAAATAAAAATTTCATATAAAACTGCACTGCTATAGTATATTCTATAAGAAATTGTTTTCAATTTGAAACTTAAAATATAGAATGATTAGGTTAACCATTTAAAAAGTAAAAACAAAGAGTGTTTAATAGGGTCAATTATGTGAGATTTTATTAGTGAAGAAGGTGAATTTAACATAGAAAGGATGGTTTAGAGAGTGTAACTTGATTTAGTAAAAACATAAACAGTGAAAATACATTTATTTTGCTATTTAATTATTTAAAAATGGATTTAATGAATAAAAAAATAATTGCTAAATTATAGTAGTGTAAAAAAAATGAGAAACTAATAAGTTTAAAATTGGTATAAAAATAAAGTTGAAAATTGGTATTGGTCCTGCAATTATAAGTAAAAAAGACCCTTAAAATTCAGTTGTTGGATTAATAAATGCAAACCAATCCAAATTGAATCCAATCTAACCTAGTTATATTTAGTTTTATGGGTTGGGTCGGTTATCAACAAATAATTCATTCACTAATTACCTTGATGAGTTGGGTTGGGTTTATAGCAATTTTCAACCAATTTGGCCCATAAACAACCCTAGTTGTCATCGTGTCTGATCTTCTTATGGCTATCAATTTCAACCTCGATAGTTGCCCTTTCACTTCTGTTTTGTTGCCAAGATTATTTCTTACCTCAAAGCGTTCTTTTTTAGTCTCTAGCAATGAAGGTGTTCCGCATGGAATTTATGGCTACCTTGATACCCTTCGCCTTGATACAATGATATGGTTTCTGCAAAGCCTATTTTATGCCGAAATTCTTGAAATGAATATCATTTTCGAATTTGTCTCTATTTTTTCTGGAACAGTATTTTGAAGCTAGTCAAAGGCTTAATGATAAAAAGATTCTAAACTAGCAGTTTTTTTATCCTATTCTTGTAAGTTTGTTAATTTTAGTCCTAACTTTAACAGATATAACAATTTTAGTCAATTTGGTAAAGAAAAATGAAAATGTACCTCTTTAAACCCCACTAAATTACATCAATTGACAAAATATGTTATCTTATTTTTTTCTAATTTCTAACGCTAGTATATGTATATATATTTAATTTGAGAAGGCATTTATATTAATTTTGTTTTAGTACTTAATAAATAAAACCAAATAGTTTTTTCCGAAAAAAAATAAAGATGAGGTTGTATATATATATAGATAGTTTTCTAGATTACATGTTTATTTTGGTTGTCTTTACTAAGTTGTCTAAAATTGTTGACAATGTTGAAATTTAAGATAAAATTAAAAAATTAAAAGAATAGGATAAAATTGAAAAAGCATACAACGTTTTGGATTATTTTGACAATTTGTCTTTAGTATATTATGCAAGTTTTGAACGACGAGATTGATAACTATGCATGCTATTTTGAGAATGTAGATACATTTGAACCCTAAATTTATGATCCAATGATCTGTATTCTGAAATAAAGAAATGAAGAATATAAACTTTGGATGATTGGCAATGCAGGTTCTGTATTCTTGGGGCAATGGACGCCGGAGAGCGTTGGAGATTATGCAAGCGGGACAAACCATGTCTTACCGACATATGGATATGCAAGGATGTTCGGTGGAGTTTCACTGGATTCATTCCTCAAATACATGACTGTACAAGCTTTGACGGAGGAAGGTCTGAGAAAGCTTGGTACATATGTGGCAACCATGGCTGAAGTTGAAGGCCTGGAAGCTCACAAGAGAGCTGTAACTCTAAGACTCCAGGATATTGAAGCCAGACAAGTTCAAAATGTTAGATAATATATTGATTTTCTATTTACCTGGGTTTTTAACAGAAGTATTATTATGTTGAATATTGAGGATTGCTATTTTATTCTGCTCATTTACTGTAAGTTTTTAACAGAAATGGAGCAATTTTTTGCGCCAGATGAGTATTGAAAGCTGTTTATTTTATCTGGTCATATGGATTGAACTACTTGAAGTTTTGTATTCTTTTGGAGTTTTGAGTGAATGTTGATCCTATAAAAGTATGGAAGGAATTTTAGCGCTGTGTTTGGCAATGTCTCTGTGCATTTCGTTCCGAACTACAGAAGGATCTTTGAAGATTTTAATCGGAATAGTCTATATGTGTAGAGGATTACCAAGTTCAACATACTTATATGAATAGAGTACCTGAGAAATTGTTGCCTGTACCCATTCCAAGAAAAAACGTATTCATCATACAATCGCGGGCGGATACGCAAGGCAGTACTCAAAAATGCTTGCCTGACTGCTATTTTAAGTCCACGTCTGACGTTTTTTTCCTTTGGAGATGCTTAAAATTGCTAGTCTACAGCTCTGTGCTCTGCGGGGTTTTTAAAATTTTTCCTTGAAAAGAATTTCTGTCTAGCTAATAAGCATTAGGACAACTAAAACTGTACACGAATTCTGAATATTTCCGAATTGGACCGAAAAAACCGAAAAAAAAATCTAGAACCGAACTGAATTGTTGACTAGAACCAAATTGAATTATACTGTTGATTATAATTTTGATGGATCTGAATTTTTTAGTAATATCTATACTGAAAACTGTATTGAATTATACTAAATTGTTTTATAACCGAACTGTATTGAAAGAACTGATATTTAAATATTATAATTTAGTTATATATAATAATTTATAAAAATGAAATAATTTATATATAACATTATTTATAACTTTTATATTTTTATAATACAAATATAATATAACTTAAACTTTTAATTAAATATACTTTAATTCATAAAATTAAATTATAATAAAATTTATATGACATTTATAATAGTAATGAATTCAAATAATTGAAATTTTAAATGCTAAAAATAATTTTATATACTAAATTTTTTATGATAATTGTGTAGAAAATTGAATCTATAACCTTCATGCAAGTTTAAGATAAATTCATCATCAATCTAATCAGCTATCTTTATTATTAATATGTAAATAAAAAAATATTTATAATATATTGCTAGTTTCATTTTTTATTATAATTTTTTTATCACTAATTATATTTTTTAGCATTTATAATTTATTTTAATTGTATTATATAATAAATCTATATTATATTAATTATTTGGTAAATTAATTATAAAGTAACCTAATTTATAATAAATCTACTATAATTATACGATAAATCAATAAAAATTATGATTTGTTCTAATTATACTATATGATTTTTTGTCAAAATAATTGTATTATTTTAAATTTAAATACTAATATATATTATATTATTAAATAAAAAAATATATTTAATAAATTTATATATTTATATACTTTTATAATTAGTGAAAATATTATATATATATATATATATATATATATATTAAAAATTAAATAGTCATAAACTTACTTACTTTATAATTATATACTTATAGTTATATATTTATCTTTATATTTATGAAATTATATATCTAATAATTTAAAATTTAAAATAATATTATATGCATACTAAATTGTTTGCAATGACCAATTGTTTCTCTTCCTCATGATCCCAAATGAGAGATTTCAAGGGGAGTCGTTAACTCTAACTATCGTCCATGTACGATTTATACTATATCTGACCAATTGTCCATTCTCCTTTACGTTCTTAACAGCTCATCTTTGTCTCAGTAAAGTTTTTTAGTAGTATATTTTGATTCTTTTTTCTATTATTTATAAAAAAATGAGTTATTGGTTATATGATTTTTTTTATCAAAATAATTATATTATATTATATTAAAATTAACATTAAATAATCACAAACATACATATTTATACTTTATATTATATATTTATACTTTTGAGTTTATATACCTAATAATTTAAATTTTAAATATTACTATATATATCATATTATTTTTTATCAAAATAATTATATTATATTAAACTTATATACTAATCTAAATTGTATTAATAAACAATATATGTAATTAATATATTTAATAAACTTATAAGTTTATATCCTTTATAATTAGTGAAGATATTATAGTTACATATATACTTTAAAATTATATAGCCATCAATATAATTGATCATATACTTCATAAACTTATATATATATATATATATAATTAAATAATCACATACATACTTTTACTTTATAATTATATACTTATAGTTATATATTTATACTTTTAAATTTATATATCTAATAATTTAAATTTTAAATATTACTATATGTATAGCTTATTATATATATTATATTATTTTTTTATCAAAACAATTATAAAATATATTAATAAATAATATATATAATTGATATTATAACACCACTTATCTATCCGTATACAATACTATGAGATATATTTATTTAAAATAATACATTATTAAAACTTATATTATATGTATATATATTGACATGAATAAAACTTAATAAAATAATATGTATGGTTCAATATAATCACATGAGTCATACAATACCTCTTATGACTAAAATATCTACAGGTCATAGAGTTTCTACTTCATTGGTATATCAATAATTCTCTAATTTATTGTCTAGGCTAATATATGAGTTTATCGACATATAAAAAATATTAAAATATTTATCTTACTAAAATTTTTATAGATATAATCGTTATCAATTTCTTATACAATTATTTAATAGCATAACAATTCATTACATGGAAAAATAAATTTATTTTATTAAAATATCATATCAACATATTTATTTCATACCAATACACTTTTTTTACCAAAATATTTTATTTTTATCATAAAATATATTTTCACGAACTTTCCAAACATTTAATATTCTCATAAATGTTATATATAAATATTTTTCTAAAATGTAAATCAATTTCATGCCAAAAATTATATAAAAATTAATTTAAATCGCAATTAACTTATATTATAAGTTAATACACAAACTTTTATGGTAACTTGCCGGAAACTTTCCGCTTATTTCCTCTTCCTATTCCTGGTGTCTACTCTGATAATACTTGCTCTGATGGTACACCTGAATAACCATTAAATTACTAATTTTTTACCGAGTCAATACAAATTACTAAATTTAAATGAAAATTAAAGTACTTATTTAATTTTTCCGGCTCTCACATTTACAGATATTTTTCTACTGGTCTTATTTTACACTATACACTATTAACACGAAATTTCCAAATTAATTAAAATTTTCTCTTCTTTTCTAATTTTTCTCTTCAATTTATTTACTTTTTCCTTCATATTTTTATTTTCTATTTTTTTCCTCCAAAAATCTATTTCCAACTCAAAAATTCCTATTAATTCAATAAATGGTCTAAAAATTCCAACTAAATTTCTATAATTACTTTGACCATTATCTTTCATTTTCTATCACCAATTTCACCAAAATTATATTCAATATTTTCTAATAAATTTTTCAATAATTATGCCAAAAATCCTGTTAAATTTTTCTCTCCTTCCAAAAATTAATTTTCACTTCTAAACGCTCCATATATTTCCATTATCATCATTTTAAAGCACAAATTCTTCAAAATAAATTTTTAAAAATTTGGCTATAATTATAAAAAATTCCCAATAATTCCATAAAAATTTCTAAAAATTAATCTCATAATTTTTTTTTTATCATATCCATCATCCTCAAACCTCATTCTACTCATTTTTCATTTTTATCAAATTTTCTCAATTTTTTCCACCAAACCCTAATTTTATGGTTCTTTCAAATTCCACCAAAATTTTTCAAATTCTAGAAAAATCATCTAAGAATAAACTCAACAACATCATGTCATGAAGAAAAGAACAAGAAAATGGAAGAATTTTTCACCTTTAAATTTTCTTAGAAACTTTTGCCAAGCTCCATTTTTCTCCAAATAAAATTTTTTCTTCCACAAGTAAATTTTTTTCACTTCTAAAGCTTGATTATAAATATTTGCAAGAGAGAAATGAAAAGAAAATAAAAATTGGAGGAAAGTAGCTATGAGTGGATCGGTCAAGGAAGAAGGAGAAGATTGAGATTTTTGTTTGATTTTTATATTATAAAATATGAAAATAAATTAACCAAATTTGACTTTTATACCCCAATTAGTAACTAATTAATTCACATTAACCTTTAATCTCACACTCTATTGACTACTTTAAAATTTAATTAACTCTTTAAGTTGACAAGTGATCCAATTACATACTAATCCCATTTGACTTAAATCAATTTCCACCAATAACCAATTTTTCTTCCAAATAATTAATAATTTAATTTATTTCTCTAAAATCATGCCTCCAAACAATTTAATCAAGTTAAATTAAATATATCAAATATTATAAAATAATTTTCTCTTCAAAATGGATTTTTAAATTTTGTGAAACGATTTTTGGTGAGAAAATCTTATTTTTACGATGTAGTGAATTTTATTAATCAAACTCGTAAAAATTCTTCTACAGTCTGATTTCTAATTTATTAGTTTTAAAAATTTTAGAATTCTATTGCGATCACATTGATGTCATTGTGATAGTGAACTCATCTCTCTAACTCCTACTCAAAAAATTCATATTATAGACTCACATTAAGGACCGTATTTCCATAATTTAGGCTTTTAACCTTAAAATCTCACATCATAACTCCACATATGACTTTAAAATAATATTTTTCATATTTTGATATGCTTAACTCACATTTTTATTGCCGAAAAATATCGTAGTTCAAGTCTGATATATTGCATCGATTTGCGTATCGAGTACGAAATCGCAATAATTAATTAATTCAACTAAACTTTCATATTAGACATTTTTATTATCATATGAAAATAGTTTTTCTTACACTTATTTATCCGTATTTAGACTCTGATCGGTATGCATCTGTACTGAAATATAGATGACCAAAATATACATTTACTATCAGGTCTAAATTGCGGACGTGAGAAATATATTTAATAAACTTATATAATTATATACTTTATAATTAATGTAAACACTATAGTCATATACATAATTTAAATATTCACAAACTTACATACTTATACTTTATAATTAAATCTTTTAATTCATAAACCTTATATATAAGAAAATATTGCATTTTTTAATTTTAATTTAATGTTTTAAAGAAAATACTCTCATAAATTTTTCTTGTTTCTCAAAGATTGATCGTTTATTAAGAGCATTTTTATATGATGATTATGGATTTTTTATAATACTATTAAATATCAATTTTAGATTTTATGCACTTTTTATTTAGTTTAAAATATCCGAGTACTTGATTGTTTTGTACTATATTATTTAGTATTGAAAGAACTGAAAAACCGTATCGAATTGTCCCAAATTTTCAAGACAATACAATACGATGATTTTTTATTTTCTATATAATACAAGAGTTAGATTTATAGAATTCCGAGTTTTAAGACAATACTGAAGATTTTTCAATTTCTGAATTGGACCGGACTGTATACATCTTAGGGCAAGTGATTATCATTTACAGTTAACCAAAAGTAAGTTAGATTTTTGAATCATCTGCCTAGATAGAGATCAAAGTATTGAACGTGAAATAATAAATTACGAGCAGAAGGCAGCAATATTCTTAAGGAGCAGCAGTTTTGATGTCCAAACTGTAGACAACAATATTACAGCAGGTTTCTTAAACTTCTCTTTACATCATATGGAGGATAAACTGGCATTATTAACACATAAAAAGGGGTAATTTTTTTATTCTCAGAACACTAAGAATTAAAAATCACAACTATGCAAGAGATATCATCCATATTTTCTCTTTCTTAAACTTCTCCGATGCTTCTTGTGCATCTTCAATGTCTAATGCAATCGAAAGCTTCTTCATTTGACATCACCTGCATAAACAGAGAAATTTAATTAATGGCACGAGAGTGGTTGAAGCATTTTAGAATGTTCTAACTACTACAGCCAAGAATGGTTTGTGAAGCTGAAGAGTTCAATCTTCTAACCTTCCACAGGCCATCACTGGCCAAAATAAGGAGTTCAGCATCTTCATGGATGATTTCAGTAATGAAATCAGGTTCAGAAGTAATGGGTTCTTTTAATTTCCCATCTCCAAATGCCCTCGTCATTGCTAACTGACAATCCACACGTGCACCACTCCCAGAATTAATGAATCAATTCAATCACAGCTTGCCGTGTAATTATGTCCGAGCCTGAAAAAAAAAAAAAAAACTGGCCTTTCGGTTCCAACTCCTCCTCTGCTCTCAACAAGCTCCTTCTCCATGTGGGGCTCATGATCAACTGATAACTGCCTTGCCACCCCATTTCTACTCAAAACTGCCCTCGAGTCCCCAACATTGGCCACTATCAGCTTTTTGTGGGCTATTGGAATCGCAGTAACTGCAGTAGATCCTCCTCTAGAACCAACTGCTCCTTCCAAGATATCTTCATCTGTAGCCTTGTATGCTTTATTTATTGCTGGTTTTGGATTCTTCGAGAAATCAGTCTGTGCAATTAAAAATTTGGAATTCAATAAAGTGAATTTCCAATTTGAAATATTTCTGCTAGATGTCCTTTTTGTTTTAAGTACCTCATTGAGTATGTTATCAAATAGATGGGATTGCAAGTATTTAGCAACATGACGACCAGAATGGCCATCAAAAATTGCATAAAGGCCTAAATCATGGCCATTGATTTGCCTTTTTTTTTTTTTTTTTTTTTTCTGTTACTACATAATCTTCCATTCCATGCTCCATTTTCCCTCTAACCATATGGTACCCATGCCTGGTATTTGGCCTTGAAACCTCGCTGTTTCTTCCTCTCCTTCACTTTCATTTTCAGTGGATTCATCTTCAAGTTCCTTACAAAATTAAACCCCACAAATATCAGAACTTGAAAGAAAAGAAAAATATTTGTGGCAGATAGCAGAGTTAGAAAGGTAAATTAGCATACCTTCTTTGAGAAGATGTCCAAATCATTACCTGGAATTAATTTCTTCTTCTAATGACATACAGTAAAAGAAGTTAAGAACTTAAAATGACTGTTAATTTTAACCATATCATATCATAATATAAATCAAAGCTAAATATCTTCTAGTGGTCATAAACCATGATTATTCAAGCATTAACAGAACCCACAAATATATACCTTCTTCAGTTAGAAAGGAATTTCCATCATTTCTCAAGATTGATGATCTTCTCTGAAAGATGCATATACATACATAGATATCATGCATACGGATGGAAAGGGAAAAAATAAAATAAAATAAAATAAGGGAGGTGGGTGTTAGCTTCATGCTTGAATGCTAATATACTACATTTGGACGCTTCCTTTAATTCTCTCTACTTATATACGCCGTTTTCAAAACCGGACCAGTTACTGAATTATCATACCATTGGTTCCACTGAATTTAATTGAACTTTTTTTAGTAATTATAAATTACTTGTAATATTAAATTTTGTTTTTATTATGTATTATAATGTAAAAGATCATAAATTTAGCCAGTTTTGGCAACGTTTTAATTTTTTTTATTAATTTATTCACCAATTCGCAGTTTACTGATCTAACAGGCTACTCCGGTCAGGTTTTAGAAACGATGCTTATACATAACTTTGTAAAAGCATCTCCAACAATGTTTTTATTTATTTATTTTAAAGAGTAAATTTAGTAAAATAAAAATTATTTAGATGATCTTTAAATATATAGTAAAATTATTGTTACAAATTCAATAAACTCTTTACATTTTAATTATTCGTTTTACTTTATCTTATACAAATTACTCAATCCATAAAAAAAATATAGGCTCATTTTCTATTTTTGGCTGTCCAAAATTATAAATCACTTTCTTTTGTTGAAGTGTATTACAAATATACCTTTGATAAACCATTAATTATTTATTATTTTTATTTTTTTAACTCTTGTTTTAAATAACTCTTGAAATTAGTTGATATTTACAAGAATATCAATTTAAGTCTTGTATTAAAAGAGATCAAATAATTATTTTCAAGATAATAATAAATAAAGAGTATTTTTGAAAAATATTAAGCAAAAATAATTACTTTAACTAAACTAACTAATTTTCTTAATAGGACTATATTTATCTTTTTCTTACGGATGGAGTAATATTTATTAAAATAAAAAAGTAAATAATTTTTATTATAAGAAAAAAATGTTTCTAAAAAAATATACTAATAAAAAGATAGAGCATACATAAAAAATATAAATATATTAATTATAATCAGAAAAAAATAAAATTTAACTTTGCTGAATGTAAATAATTAAATTCACGTTAGAATGTAGCCAAGTTTTTGGATTTATATATTGTCTTTTGGAACATTTTTGAAAGACATGTATGCACGCATCTGCTGACTGCTATGGCTTCGAGACACCAAAGGCAGTGGTGAATGACACGTGGTGATACGCCGTGCCAACGGCCGCTTTTGAGTGGTGGTCACCTAACAGTAACACCGTCTTCTTTGCTTCAGAATGAGGGCAGTGTTATTTATTTATTGATAATAAAAGCATTTTATTAAGCCAAAGACGCATGTACATCAGCTGGAATTAAATGAGAAATAGCAAGAGGAGACTCTTCAACCCAAACCTGTTCAATGAAGGTGGAAGCAGCCATTTTCGCTAGAGAGTGAGCAGGTTCATTGCAATTCCTAGGAACAAAAGCCCAAACACAAGAATGAAACACAGATTTTAGATGCAAGCAATCCTCTTAAGACCATTCCCAAGCCGTTCCTCCAAAGCATTCCCCCCTTCAATTTATCGATGATAAATTTTCAGTCCGTATCAACAACATGACCGTGAAAGGATAAATCTTTAGTCAATTGCAGACCATAAACAATGGAAAGTGCTTCCGCTATGTATGGGTCAAAGGAGCCTAGCAACAATTTCGACTCACAAGCAAGAACTGCACCTTCAGCATCCCGGTAACAATCCCAAACCCGACACTACCTCTATCCCGCAGACTGGCATATGAGTTCTATCTTAATTTCAGAACCAGAAGGCGGCAATGGATGCTCAGGTTGCAACGCTATTAAGCCAGCAGAATTAACAAGATGATCTACCGGAGGAATAGAAGCAGCATACTCTTGCTCGTACTGAATGAGCAATAAAAGCTGAGTTATTATAAACACCTTTATTACGCATCAACCAGATATTATAACAAATCAATCCCACCTTCACCACTTCTGGTAACACTTAAGAGTCCATAATATTAAAGAACCAAGTTAGATGAGACAACCCCAGTAAAGGCCTGTGAGGATTGGGCTAAATCATAGTGGCATGACATTTTTTTCCCTAAAAAAGAAAACTTATGTCTTATTGTAAATTTCCTGTTGGTGTTTCTAATTGCAAAAATATACTTCAGATAATATGCACAAGGGACCAGAAGAATATGGAGAAACTTCTTCACAATTAAAGAGGAGGCGAATGCTACAGTTTGTGATAAAATTTGATGCTCATTTCTCTAGTTTTCTAGAGTATTCTACTAATAATAAGAACAATAAAATCTAGTTTAAAGAAAATATTAGAAGAAATCTAGAATACTTTATTTAGAAAATAAAAAATATCATAATTCTAGTATATATTAAATTTACTTGAGAAACAAGTACATTTATGTGGTCAATAATTCTTCAATAAAAGAAAAATCTAAAGTAAATAATATTTGACCACTAATATAATATGAAATCACCAATTCTAGCTACTATACATACCCCTCTTATATTACAAATGTGAAGAGTAAAATTGAACAATAAAAGTTAACAAACTTCTCTCTTCTCCAATCTACTATATATCTTAAAATAAACATAGTACATTACCATTTACATTCTCAATATTATACAAAAATAACCATAAGTGTTATCAGAGTTCAATAGTCTCACGATCCATGAAAATTCATCCAATGAATTTATGAGTACAAATCTGGACAAAACAAAAAGGAGACCTGAGACCTCTAAAATTCAAAGAGTACAAGCCCAACAAAGTAAGACAAAAACTTGATGCCTCTGAAACTCAATGAATAGAAGTCCATGATATAAAATGATGATAACTAACAACTAACCTAGTCTAGTTGGACTTAGAGGGGGGGGGGGGTGTTAGAGATATAATATCCAACATCTGAAAATTAAAGAGGAAGTGGCAATTTATAAACTTAAAGGGTTGCCACCCAAATTGCCTTGAGGCATTTTGGATCAAAGTAACCCATCAACTCCAAGCCCAATTAATGAAAGCTCCTCATTTGTAATTAGATTAGGGCCCATCAATTTTAATATGGTATCAGAGCTTAGTCTGGTCATTTATTGGGCGTAATAAAATTCAAGTCAAGTCCTAAACTACTCAATAATGGCAAACTCCAATCGCTTTTTATATTCCTCTTCCAATTTTTCATAGAGAAAACTATGATTTTTGGTCCATCAAAATAAGGACTTATTTTCGATCACAAAATCTATAGAAAATTGTTAAAGAAGGATGTTACCCAGATAATGGACCAAGAAAGAGGGTTGAATTGGATATTAAAAATTCTTAATTTTTAAGTGCGGAAAGAAAAGTTAAGTAGAGTAGAATTCTTAATTTTTAAGTGCGGAAAGAAAAGTTAAGTAGAGTAGGGATAGGAAGATAGAACACAAGAAATTTATAGAGATTTGGCTGTTAACAAACCCTACTCCTCTCCCCTATCTCAATTAGGAGTTTCACTAACACACTAAGTATTACAATGGAGTTTTACAAGCTCACTCCCAACTGTGGTGTTTCTATCAATAGATCACACCTAACCCATAAATCCCTTGTGTTTTATTGGCTCACACAATAAACCAAATCCTTGTGTTTTAATGGTTCACACAAATAATCCTTACAAGTGTTATACTCTTAACCCAATATACCCAAACTCACTTGAGTAGTAGATTACAAAGAGAAACACTCACAAATCTATAATACTCAGAAATTATGAGCAAAAATATTTTTACAGAGAATTAATATTTGTTTGAAAGAAATTAATGCACAAATGGCTACAACAAGATTTTGATTTTAAGTAATTGCTATCCTCTTATTTTGGATTCATAAATGACTTGCATTTATACTTCCATGACGAATAGAGCCGTTTGGATGCATTTAATGCGAAAATAGCCGTTGCACCAACTCTTAAATTCGCGTCTGACATGTTTCTCTTTCCTATTTCACGGTCGTGAATATGTGTGTCATGGTCATGAATGTTCTTCCAAGTTGTGACTCAAGTGGTGACTCTGACCGTGAAGCATTCTGGAAGGAATTGAAGTGTTTGATCACGAGCGTGACATTATTCTTTTACCGGCGTGAATATTCTTCCAAGCCGTGGTCCAAGTGGTGACCTGGCCGTAAAACTCTCTGGAGGAATTTGACATATTTTCTCACGAGTGTGACTGATATGATCATTCACAGTTGTTATGATCCTTTATGGTCGTGAACTTTAAATGTTGGGTAGTCGGCGCTAAGCTACATCACGGACGTGACATAAACAGTCACGGGCATGAACATGCTATTTCTTCAATTTTTGACTTTTAAAGTTAGTCTTCCATTCTTGCATCATATTCCATATCCTGTTCAATAAACTTAGAAAACAAGTATGTTAAATACATTATTGCTATTTTATTTGTTAGCATCAAAATAACAGAAATACCCCTCAAGGTTCAACAATCTCTCCCTTTTTGATGGTGACAAATAATATAACAATATGTGCTTTTGAGAAGTCTCCCCCTCAAAAGATACTTAAGATAAAAAAATACTAAAGTGTAAGAATTTTTAAGAATGATGAAGTGCAGCATGGATGCTTGCTTCCTAGTTTAGGTATATGCAAGGTATATGCAAAGTATATCCAATGTATACTAAAATTTTTTACTTATAACTAGTTAAGTATATGCAAAGTATATTGAAGGTGTATTCAAAGTATATCAAGTTGTTTGCTTTTAACTAGTTAAGTATATGCAAAGTATATTGAAGGTATATTCAAAGTATCAACACATTTGCATTCATGTAACTTCCATATTTAATTCAATTATATTGCTAGATTCTCCCCCTTTTGTCATTAATAAAAAGAACAAACAAAAAAAGATCAATCATAAGGGAAAACTAATGCAATTATATTAATACCAAATGGAAAAGTACAAAAGTTTGAAAAGTAAATTAAAGTCCTACATTTGCAATACTAAAAACTAATAAGTAGAAAGAAATTAAAGAAGAAGAAGAAAAAAAGAAGAAGCTCTAGCAAGATTTGGAGCTGGACATCCCATCTCTAAGGCAAGCTACTTCCGCCTCGAGGCTCTCCATGCGAGACTCTATGAAATCTTTAAGGTTCTTCAACCTCTCATCAATCGAAGCCTGCAATTGGTCAAAACGAGGTGCCAAAAGGTCAGTCACTTGCTGAGCCAAGTTCGGTATGGAGGCCGAGGATTGTCCAACTTCCTGCTTAACTTCTGGGGTTGCCGTCTCAACTCGAACTCTTTTTCTTTGCTGGATTCCTTGGAGGCCAACTTTGAAGTCGTTTGAATCATTGTATTCCCAAATAATCTCACCAGTTATATTGGTGAAGCGGTAGTAGATGTTATTCTCATGAACTATGCGAACTGTTGCTCTCATCTTGATAAACGACTCGACGTCTAGCCGGTCTCTAGGATGTGCTGGTACGAGGTTGAAGTTGTGCTCTTCTAGCTTAAGATAACCAAGCTTTATACCAAGATGAGTCACGTACCCATCGATCAAAACGTCTCCGGAGGGCTTCGTGGCAATTGATAGTAGATGGTTTGCAAACCATCGAGATAAAGACACTGTTAGGCCTCTTCAGGCCATCTCCAGGAGAAAGAGCTCGGATTTCTGAATTGAACCATTGTTGTCCCCTCTAGCAAAGATACTATAGGTCAAAAACTTATGCAAGTACTTATGCACTGGTGATCGAAGGTGGGTGCTCTTCATCTTCTTAATGTCCCAGCTGCAGTCGAGTCCGAAATGAGTTCATACCTGAGTGGCATAGAACTCCACCTCACTTTCATTGAGTATACCGTCAAAGGGAAGGTTGAACATATCACCAAACTCCATTGCAGTGAGGGTGTTCGGATGTTTGCAGAGTTGAATTTTCACGGTGCCGGTGGGAGAGACTTGTAGGGTGCTAAGAAACTCGAAGGTAGGTTCCCTTAGCATTGGTTGATGTATATCAACAAAATCTTTTAGATGACAAGCCTGGAGTTATTCCGTCATGCTTGTCTTGAGACCAAAGGTCCTGACAGTGTGCCATTCAAATGATCAAGAGGAAAGGAGTGGTCTTTTCTTGAGAATCGAGTACCTCGGATGATAGTGTTGTGGAATGATATTGAGAAGGTAGTCCATATACCTTCCTGGAGCATGAGACTTCTTTCTAGTGCCTTTGGAGAAACCGAGTTCCATTTTTGGTTTTGAATTTGATTCTTGAAGAGAAAAAATATGTTAGGATGTTTGAAGAGTACCTAGTGATTTTGATTTCTGATGATTGAAATAGTTTTTAAAGGTATTTATAGATGGAAAATGTTGCTAGGGGGCCAGAATCTATGAAATGATATTGAATGGTGATAAATGAGCGAAGTTGGAGAGTTAGAAATGAGAGAAATAATGGTAGAAAATGTTTTGTAGTCGACATCTTCATGGGCATGAAAGCTAAGTCACGGGCGTGAAATATCGTGTTCACGGCTTGCTGAAGAGGCGCTCTACCCGTGATGAAGAATATGAAATGATTCACAGTCGTGACATTTAATGGTCATGGGCATGAATGATGAAATTTCACGGTGGTGACAAATGAGTCACGATCATGAAGTACAATCTTCACTACTTGTGACCGTGACACAAAGTGTGAACGCTTCTGTAAGTATTTGGTGGAAATGTTCACAGTCGTGAATAAGTGTCACTGTCGTGAACAAAGAGTTTCATGGGAGTGACAGAAAAAGGTTATGGGCGTGAAACATAGTCTTCACTACCTTCAACCTGAAGCATGTCGTGAAGCTAGACATGAAAGCTACTGGAGCTTTTGGTGATTATGATCAGGACTGTGAATATATGTCACGGGCGTGAATTGCCTAAAACCCTCATTAAATAAAACTTAGTCTAAAACAAGACCAAAGGATTTCTAAGGTGTTTCTATCCCCTATAACATATATTTCTATCAAGTTAGCCACTTCATACCTTAAAAGATGAGACAATAACACAAGATTAACAATCAAGGTTCGAAAAATTTGGCATTCATAAAGTTAATCCATCAATCATACCAAGCTATCTTTTTATGAAGTTAAATCTTTCTTCATTTATAGACTTAGTGAAGATATTTTCCAATTGATTGTCTGTGTTTATAAATTCCAATACAATATCTCCATATTGAACATGATCTCTAATAAAATGATGTCTTATGTCAATATGCTTACTTCTAGAGTGTTGAATGGGATTCTTAGATAGGTTTATAACATTTGTATTGTCACATTTGATAGGTATATGGTCCATTCTATGACCATAATCCTTAAGTTGTTGTTTCATCTAAAGGATTTGTGTACAACAACATCCTGCAGCTACATACTCTGCTTCAGCGGTAGAAAGAGTAGCTGAAACTTGTTTCTTGCTAAACCAAGAAACTAAGCATTCACCAATAAAATGACAAGTACCTGAAGTACTCTTTCTATCTAAGAGACTTCTAGCATAATCAGCATCTGAATATCCTATAATGTGAAATGATGAATTTCTAGGATACATAAACCTAGATGCAATGAGCAATGTAAATATTTTAAAATTCTTTTCACAGCATTCAAATGAGATTCTTTAGGACATGATTGAAACCGAGCACATAAGCATACACTATATATTATATCGGGTCTAGAGGCAGTAAGATATAAGAGTGACCCGATCATACCTCTATAAAGCTTTTCATTAATGCTCTTATCCTTTTCATCCTTGTCCAATTTTGTTGATGTGCTCATTGGAGTCTTGGCATTTTTGCATCATTCCATTCCAAATTTCTTAATTAAGTCTTTGGCATATTTGGATTGGTTGATGAATATGCCCTCATTGTCTTGTTTTATTTGTAGACTGAGGAAGAACTTGAGCTCACCCATCATGCTTATTTTGAATTCCCTAGTCATACACTTAGCAAATTCTTGGCAAAGCAATTCATTAGTAGACCCAAATATGATGTCATCAACATAAATTTGAACAATTAGAATATCATGCTTATGTTTTTTAATAAATAAAGTAGTGTCAACATTCCCCTTTGTAAAATTATTTTCTAAAAGAAAAGAACTTAGTCTTTCATACCAAGCTCTTAGGGCTTATTTCAAACCATATAAAGCTTTTGAAAGTTTAAATACATGGTTAGGAAAATTATGGCTTTCAAAACCTGATGGTTGTTCTACATAAACTTCATCTTCTATAAAACCATTTAAAAAGGCACTTTTGACATCCATTTGAAAGAGTTTGAGATTCATATGGCATGCATATGCTAAAAGCATTCTTATGGCTTCTAATCTAGCTACAGGAGCATAGGTCTCATCATAATCTATTCCTTCTTCCTGATTATATCCTTTTGTAATTAACCAAGCCTTATTCCTAGTTATTGAACCTTGTTCATCTAGTTTATTTCTAAATACCCATTTACTTCCAATGATTTGATGCTCCTTGGGTCTAAGAACTAAGGTCCATACCTTACTTCTCTCAAATTGGTTAAGTTCCTCTTGCATAGCAATCATCCAATTTTCATCATTAAGAGCCTCATCAATATTTTTAGGCTCAATTTGAGAGATGAAGGCAAGATTAGAATCTAGAGATTTGAGATGAGATCTAGTACTTACTCCCTTTGTAGGATCACCAATGATTTGCTCCTTGGGGTGATCTTTTGTCAATCTTTATTCCTTTGGGAGCTCTTGCTTGTTTTCCTCTTGAGCTGGAGGTAGAGAGTCATCTTGATGTGAATTTTCTTGATTATTTTCTTCTCTTTCATTTTCAAGATCAAGTCTTTCTATTGTACCTACAACATTATCAAGAACACTACCTTTCCTAAGATCAAGCTTACTAGATTCATCAAAAACAACATGCATAGATTCTTCAATAGTTAACGACTTTTATTAAAGATTCTATAATCTTTGCTTGTGGTGGAGTATCTTAAAAATACCCTTATCAGATTTAGAGGAAAATTTTCCAAGGTTGTCCTTGGTATTCAATATGAAACACTTGCATCCAAATACTTTAAAATATGATATCATGGATTTTCTTCCATTCCAGAACTCAAATGAAGTTTTGTTTAAGAGAGGTCTTTTGAAAACTCGATTTGAAATATAACATGTAGTATTTGTGGCTTCGACCCAAAAGTAAGTTGGTAAACCATACTCATTGAACATTGTTCGAGCCATTTCAATTAAAGTTCAATTTTTCCTTTCGACCACCCCATTTTGTTGAGGTGTTCTAGGAGATGAAAAATTTTGTGAAATGCCATGTTCTAGACAAAAATTTTCAAAGTTTTCATTTTCAAATTCTTTGCCATGATCAATTCTTATTTTTGAAATACAATATCCTTTTTCATTTTGAACTCTCTTAGCAAAGTTTTTGAAAGTTTCAAAAGAATCACTCTTTTGAGCTAAGAAAATTACCCAAGTGAATCTAGAGTAGTCATCGATGATGACAAAGGCATGGTGTTTACCTCCTAAGCTTGCAATCTTAGTAGGCCCAAAAAGATCTAGATGTAGAAGTTGTAGAGGTTTTGAGGTACCTACAATGTTTTTGGATTTGAATGATGACTTGTGTTGTTTTCCTCTTTGGCAAGGTTCACATGTCTCATCTTTTTCAAATTTGACTTTTGGTACTCCCTTTACCAGCTCTCATTTGCTGAGGCTTTGAATTAAATCCATGCTTGCATGACCAAGCCTTTTATGCCACAACCAAAATTCATCACCAGTAGTCACAAGACACTTAGAGGAAATGTTAGATATTTTGTGTAAGTCTATTATGCAGGTATTGACATCTCTACTTCCTTTAAATATCTCTTGGCCATTAATAGAGGTTACAAGACATTCATTGGAAGTAAAGATTACTTGGTTTCCCTTATCACATAATTGACTTACACTTAACAAGTTATGTTTTAAACCATTAACAAGTAAGACATCTTTAATGAAAGTAGTATCATTAATACCAATAGAGCCAATGCCAATTACCTTACCCTTAGTATTGTTTCCAAAGGTTACTTTACCTCCATCAATACTTTTGATTTCATAGAATAGTTCTTTGTCTCTGGTCATATGCCTTGAGCATCCACTATCTACCAGCCAAGCATTTTTGTTTATTGTGGACTTGAGGAATACCTATAGAATCACAATTCAAGTATTGTTTTTAGGTACCCAAATGTCCTTGGGGGTTAGCGCATGAAGGTTCCTAATGAGCCTTCCTTATCCAGTAATGTTTATTTATATGACCAAATTTCATACAATAATTACATTGTTTAGTTCAAAATATGCTTTTTGGTCTTACTATTCTCTTGAATGCCATTTTTCTATTTGGTAGAGTTTGTGAGCAAGGGCATGCATAAGCATGATGATTTGGTGCTTTTCTAGGTGCATGCTTCTTATACATAAAAACATGATTAGCCTTTTGAGGTTTCCTTCTTAGGCTTACCAACCCTTGATAATTCCTCTTATGTATAGAAGGTTTAGTGTATGTTGTGCACTTAGCCTTTGGGGCTGTTACTGCTAATATGGAGATGTGGGGTTCACTTGACTTAACAAAAGTAGTCTTGTGAGATGAAAATGATGTACCCTTAAATCCTAGACCATGTCTAATTAAGGGTGGTCTTTGAGACATAATAAGAGTATCTAAACTCTCATTTCCCTTGTAAAATTTTGAATTGGAGTTTCTAAGTTCCTCAACTTCATTTTTCAAAATATTGTTTTCTTTAAGCAAAGTTTAGTTGAGGGTCTTGAGGAGTACTCATTTAATGATTTTTGAAAAGATTCATTAGATGATTTAAGCTCAAGGTTCTCCTTTTCTAAAACATCCATTTTGATTTTCAAACTAGAAATATTATTTTTATAAGTATTGAATTTACTTCTATATTTTTCTAGTTCTAGATTCAATACTTCTATTAAGCTTTGCTCATCATCATCTTCACTATCACTATCGTTATCACTACTATCATTATTGAACAAGTATGAATGAAATGATCCTACCTTATCCGAGACGTGATCTTTTATAGCCATGAAGCATAGGTTGACTTCTTCACTTTCATTGTCATCTTTTTCGCTTGAAGAGCTTTCTTCATCCCATGTGGCTTTGTGGCATTTCTCCTCATTGTCTCTTTGGTATTTGCTCTTGTACTTATTGAGCCTTGGACATTCCGGTTTAATATGTCCTTTCTTTCCACATTCATAGCACTTTACCTCCTCTTTACTCCTTTGAGAGTCATTTGAGGCCTATTTGAGATTTCTTTGCTTGAATTTTCTAGAGTTGCCCATTCTCTTCTCAATTATTCTTTTCAACCTTCTTGAGAGCATAACAATGTCCTCATTTGCATCATCACTCTTTTCTTCATCATCTTCAACTTCTTCTTGAGATTTTGAAGTAGAGATTTTGAAGTAGAGGCTTTTAGTGCTAGAGGCTTTCTTTTTTTTGGCTTGACTTCAAGCTCTCTATCTCTTTTCACTGCCATTTCATGTGTTAGAAGTTTGTCAATAAGCACATCGGTATTCATGACACTTATGTCTTCATTGGCCTTTTCTATACTAGTAACTTTTGAACTGTAATCTTTGAGAGGAAGACTTTTTAGAATTTTGTTATTTACATCTTCCAAGCTCAGGTGTTTCTTAAGCTTTCTCATGCCATTTATGATGGCTAGAAGATGGTTCATCATATCGGTGATTGACTCATTAGATTTCATTTTGAAGAGTTCATACTCTGATGTAAGAAGTTGAATCTTCTTGGATTTAACTTATTTTGTTCCTTCATGATAGTTTTCCAATGTTTTCCACATGCTATATGCAGTTGGGCAGTGTTGTATTCTGCGACATTCTTCAATGGATAATGAGCTTGAGAGAATTGTCATTGCCTTCTTGTTTTTGAAATTTGCTCTTCTTTGAGGCTCTGTCCAGTCATCTCTTGACAGGATTTCTTCTTCACCATCAACTCCTCTTCTAGTTGGTGGTATCCATTCTTTCCGAACACTATCCCAAACTTCAATTCCTTCACTATCCAGATATGTCTCCATCCGTAACTTCCAATGAGCATAATTTGCTCAATCAAAGTAAGGCTTGAGGCTTTGGAATCCATCATTGGCTATTTCTTGATCTTTGCTAGCGCTATTTAGGCTTTGATGTTAGAATAAGCTCTGATACCAACTGTTGCCCAGATAATGGACCAAGAAGGGGGGTTGAATTGGATATTAAAAATTCTTAACTTTTAAGTGTGGAAAGAAAAGTTAAGTATAGTAGAGATAGGAAGATAGAACAAAAGAAATTTATAGAGGTTCGGGTGTTAACAAACCCTACTCCTCTCCCCAATATTAATTGGGAGTTTCACTAACACACTAAGTGTTACAATGGAGTTTTACAAGCTCACTCCCAACTGTGGTGTTTCTATCAATGGATCACACCTAACCCAAAAATCCCTTGTGTTTTAATGGCTCGCACAATAAACCAATTCCTTGTGTTTTAATGGCTCACACAAATAACCCTTACAAGTGTTCTACTCTTAACCCAATATACCCAAACTCACTTGAGTAGCAGATTACAAAGAGAAACACTCACAAATCTATAATGCTCAGAAATTATGAGCAAAAAGATTTTTACAGAGAATTAATATTTGTTTGAAAGAAATTAAAGCACAAATGGCTACAACAAGATTTTAATTTTAAGTAATTGCTATCCTCTTATTCTGGATTCATAAATGACTTGCATTTATACTTCCATGGCAAATTATAGCCGTTTGGATGCATTTAATGCGAAAATAGTTGTTGCACCAACTCTTAATTTCGCGCCTGACATGTTTCTCTTTCCTATTTCACGGTCGTGAATATGTGTGTCACGGTCGTGAATATTTTTCCAAGTCGTGACTCAAGTGGTGACTCTGACCATGAAGTATTCTGGAAGGAATTGAAGTGTTTGATCACGGGCATGGATATCATTCCAAGCCGTGGTCCAAGTGGTGACTCTGGCCGTGAAACTTTCTGGAGGAATTTGACATGTTTTCTCATAGGCATGACTTTCTTTCACGGGCGTGACTGATATGATCATTCACGATTGCTATGATCCTTCATGATCGAGAACTTTAAATGTTGGATAGTTGGCACTAAGCTACATCACGGGCATAACATAAACAGTCACGGGCGTGAACATGCTATTTCTTCAATTTTTGACTTTTAAAGTTAGTCTTCCATTCTTGCATCATATTCCATACCTTGTTCAATAAACTTAGAAAATAAGTATGTTAAATACATTATTGCTATTTTATTTGTTAGCATTAAAATGATGAAAATACCCTTCAAGATTCAATAAAGGATTCAATAATTCTGAAGACATTTCAACACTTTTAGCAAATCAGAAGAATATGCTAAAGAGAATCAACAAAACAATTTTCAAGCATTATTTTGTTTGCAACAAGCAATGATAGATGAAATCTTTCCACGAATCATAGGCGCATCAATAGCAAAAGAAGCATTGACATATTGGAGGAGGAGTTTCAAGGAATGAAAAAGGTATGCACTCTCAAGTTGCAGACACTTGGAAGAGATTTTGAAAATATTAAAATGAAGGATAATGAGATTGCAAAAAACTATTTTTTTTAGAATAAAAGAGAAAGTTAATCAAATGAGAGCCTATGGAGAAAATATTTCTGACAAGAAAATAGTTGAAAAAAAATACTAATTTCTTGTACAGAAAAATATGATGTCATAGTTTCTATAATCGAAGAATCGAAAGATATAGAAACTATGTCATCAACAGAATTAATGGGCACTCTTGAAGCACATGAAAAATACTGAACAGGAAAAATGAAAATTCCTCTGAGACAGAAAGTGCCTTTCAGTCTTTAATAAATCAACGATCTCATAAACTAAAACAAGGTAACAGAATGTCATAAGAAAAATTTAGAAGTAAGAACAATCAATACAAACGTATAGAAAACAATGGCAAGTATCCTCCATATGGCATTTGCAAAAGAAAAATCCACTTAGAGATAAAATGTTGGTTCAAAAGAAAACCACAATGCCAAAATTGTGAAAATTTTGGGCACATTGAAAATGCTTGTCAGTTCAATAAAAATCATCGATCTAATTTCTCAAAAGAAAAAATGATGAAAGTAATCTCTTCTATGTCTACCAAGTTGCTTCAGAAGAAAAAGATATTTGGTATCTAGACAATGGCTGTAGCACCCACATGACAAAAAATGAAAATATTTTCTATCTAGACAAAAGTCAAGATTGGAAATGGTGACTTTTTGAAGGCAACCGACAAAGAAATTATAGCCATTAATACAAGAAAAGGGAAGAGATACACCAATAATGTACTCTTAGTCTCTAATGTCGATCAAAACCTACTTAGTATGGGTCAAATGAAGGAGAAATGATATTTTTTGCATTTTGAAGGAGATTCTTGCACCATTTATGATAAACAATATAAATCCCTCAAAATTGCAAAAATAAAAATGAGAGATAATAAATGCTTTCATATACAATGGAGATACATAAGTACCATAGCAATGAAGGCATAAATGGACGAGTCATAGTTATGCATAAACGATTGGGGCACTTGCACTTCCTTTGTAAAACCCGCAAATTTAGGCTTGAAATTTATATGTTAAATAAGGTATATTAAGGATATATGGGAAGTATATGTGAGGCTATGGGTATTAGAAACCATAAAATATTGAAAAAAAATAAGAAAAAAATAAGTTTCCAGCGTTCACGCTCGTGATAGAATTAATCATGGTTGTGAATGTTATGAAATTTAGTTTCAGAAGCTGAGGATCTTCACGTTCTTAACACTAGTGTTCACACTTGTAAAGACCTGCGGGTTTAAATATGGTAGTGTCGTATTTTTCACAAAAATTCATGTAAATTCCATTCAAAAACCCTAGCCACCACTCTCTGAAACCCTAGAAACCCTTCTCCTTCGATCCCTTTCAATCCTAGTTGATTAAACATGACATCCTCACCATAAAAACAGTAAAAATGAATTAAAAATAAAGTTTTTTCATTGTAGATTTGAATTTCAGCAATAGATAGGATTAGAACATGTTTTGAACCCTAAAAATCGATATGTATTCACAAAACAGAGGTAAGAAATTATGTTCTCTATTGTCCTTTAATCTAGTTTAATTCGGTTTAATGGAAAATAAGGTTTATGAGATTTAAACCAATGAAAAAGTTAAGGTTTTGCTAATTTATGGCATGAGATGCGATCCATGGAAGAAATAGTGATAATTTGGTCTCTGACATCATGTTAGGGGTTGAAACAAAAGGTGGAGAAGTCACACTCTCACTCCAGCAATATGTGTCCGGATAAGGGAGTGCTATGCTGACTTCATCAATTGAAAACATCGTTTCATATATATATGTATAAATAAAAGACACTCGTATATTTTTTTCTTTATTTACTATTTATTTACTTTGTAGTATAAAATAAATCATAACATGAATGATAAAATACATTTTATATAATAATATGTTTTTTACAAAATGTGCTATTTATTTTACAAATACTATAAAATGAAATTCAAACTATAAATACAAAAGTTGTGTGACTCACAGTATTTGATACAAGCTGCTTTACTAGATCAGGTCACCGCTACAGTTATTTACTATCATCTGTTTATTTTTCACTAAATCTGCGCACGAGAAACTCTCACGCTAAGGTCTAAGCTTAGTGGTGCATATATATAAGATAATAAACTATTTTATGCAACATGCATTGTCATATATCAATTTATGCTCACATCATCTTTCCATGCAAATATATATCTCATAATATTCTAGCATGCATGAACATCAAATTATATATATATATATATTTTATCTCATACTTGTTTTACCTTATTAACGCATCATTATATAATTCATCATAATTAACCATGTCACAAGTTATGATTCCTTTTATTTCCATAACTCTTTGTACCCACAACACCCAATTATCTTTTCATGCAAACATATATTTCATAGTATTCTAGCATACATAAACATCAAATTATATTATTATATCTCATATTTATTTTACTTTATCAAATCATCATTATTATCCATATCACAATTCATGGTTCCTTTTTTTTTTCAATCCTTCTTTATAGACCACAACACCTATGAATCCCTGACTAGGATAACGGAGTTGCCGTCCAGGCACTTAGGAGTGCCACCTAAGCAATATGATATGCGCATACAAGTGTCATTACCGGCTTCAATAATAGTGTCATTACCGGCTTCAATAATAGTGTCATTATCAACTTCAATAATAGTGTCATTACTAGCTTCAACAATAGTGTCATTACCGGCTTCAATAATTGTGTCATTATCGGCTTCAATAATTATACCATTAATGGTTTTCATCATACTCCTTTCCTACTTGGCATGCCAAACTGTCCTAAGTCTAGTTCTAGTTAGGTGTTCTAGGGCTTACTCAAGGTCATTAAAATTCATAGTTATTAAATTCACCCATTTCATGCATGCAAAGGTTCAATTAATTACAAAATTATTCAATAAAAATAGTATTTGTATAATATAACAAGGTTCACATCATTTTACTCATTACATTCCTCAACTCATATGTTGCCGTATCACTGACAGATTCTGTGCTTTGTAATGGACCTTAATTTTGGGCCTGTTAAAATTCAAATTAAATTACAAGGTCTTCTTAAGAATTTTAGTTCTGAATCTTAGCTTTAATATGCAACTTGAATCAATTAATTTGGAGTTATTTATCAAAAGATATGATCAAATTAACATTGAATAGTCACTAACAATTTTGCCCATAATTTTTTGGACAGATTCTAGGTCCGAACTTTATATATTTTTCTGAAAAAATATAGATATATCTGGATTTTAAGGTCAAAATAAAAGTTCAAGCCCTATGTCTTAGCTTTCAAAACCCAATAAATAACATACAAATTCGAATTCTATAACTTAAGTTATAACATTTTATATACTCACTGCTCATCAATTCTAGCAAAGAACACACATATTTACCATCTTAAATTTTTTTTTTATCAAAATTAATCATAAGTCTAGCAAACATACATCCCCAAGATTTTTATCATAAAATACTATTAATTCAGAATCATTAACATACCAAATGCTCAAATCATGCAACTTAAAAAAAAAAAGACATATGTTATTGCCTTAGATTATGCACAAACCTCTCTTTTTTCTTTTCTTTCTCTTTACTTCTATTTCTCTTTTTCTTTAATCCTTTGAGCTAGATCCTTGTCAATTTAAGTTCCTAAAATATATAAAAGAGATCATTAAAATTTCATAAATCCTAACCTCTCTCTCTCTTTTTGCTCTCTCAAGCTTCCTTGAGCATGAAAATAGAATTTCTCATGTCTTTCTCTCTCTTTTTCACACTTTCTTTCTCACTTTCTCTTTTTAGAACTAAGCTTGGCTATAGAGGATTAGAAAAAATGTGGGCTGAATTAGGGGAATAGAAAATTCTAGATAGAAAGGGATAAGGAAGGAAGAAGAAACAATTAAGGGGAAAATGACAAAAGTCATTAAGGATGGGGACACCTAAGCTCATATACATTTAATGTTTAATTCATATATTAATGCATGTCAATTGGCTTATTAACATTTGCCACTTGGTTAAGCCAACCTCCACATATATATAATGTCCCAATTCATGCATTTAATTGATGGTCATCCCAATTAATCCTCCAATTTTTGGTAAATTGCAACTTGACCCTTAAACTTTTTAAAATTTGTATTTAGGTCCTCCACCATAAAATAATATCTTTAATTACTTTAAAACTTTGTTAGATATTTTTCCATAATTATTTGCTATTATTTTAATTATTTTTCAGTCGAAATCCAAATTTAGACGTCAGTCGAACCGTCGAGTCAATTTAACAACTCATATGACTAGGGGCCTAAATTTGTGGATATGACACAGTAAACGCAAGAGTGTTAAGTGTTAGGGCTGCAATATTAAGGTTTGTACATATAACTATTTTTATTCAAAAATATTACGCTTGTGGTATGAATGATGATTCTGCAATGATTGTGTGCATGAAATAATTGTTTTGGTATTGCTTGTATCATGATAACTGATTATTAGATGTTAAGATAGATGATGAAATTGATTTAATACTAATTAAGCATGAAAGGGTGTAACACCCTCTCACCCCAGCAGCTCATGCCTGAATGAGGGTGTGCTACACTGACTTCATCGATTAAAATATCATTATATAAGTTATATATAAAGCAAAATCACTCGTACATTTTTTTTTCATTTCCAATATTCACTATTTATTTACTTTGCATTTATAAAAGAAATATAACATAAAAGTTAAACTACCTTTTTATATAATAAAATGTTCTTTACAAAACATACTGTTTATTTTACAAATACTACAAAATAAAATATACAAGATAATACACAAAAGTTGTATAACCCACGATGTGTGCAATAGGCTGCTTTACTGGATTAGGTCACCGTTGGCCTTATCTACTATCTTCTATTTATTTTTTACTAAATCTGCGTGAGAAAAACTCTCACGCTAAGCTCTTGGCTTAGTTGTGCATATAGATAAGTCAATAAACTATTTTTAATGTCACATGCATTGTTATATAACAATTTATGATCAAATCATGCAAACATACATTTCCTAATATTCTAGTATGCATAACATCAATTTATTGTATCTCATTTTGTTTAACATAATCAAATCATCATTCTCATGCAAATCATGATATTCTAGCATGTATAGACATCAAATTATATTATATTATCTCATACTTATTTATTTTATTACCACCCTATTGTACAACACTAAACCTTATTTTTATCCATACCACAATTCATAGTTCCATTTTTATTTTCAATAATTCTTTTATGTTCCATAACTTCTTTATTTATGTTTTCATTTATGCCCATGACACCTATGAACCACTGAATAGGATAACGCAGTTGCCATCCAGGCACTTAGGAGTACCACCTGAGCAATATGATGTGCACATATAAGTGCCAAACCCGGTGTAGATAACCGTGCCAAACTCGACGTAGATAATAATGTCATAACTGACATAAATAACAGTGTCAAACCCGACATAGATAACATTGCCAAACCCGGTGTAGATAATCATACCATTAATGGATTTAATCATTTTCATCATACTCCCCCCTATTTGGCATGCTAAACTATCCTAAGTTGGTTCTAGTTAGGTGTTCTAGGGCTTATACAATTTCATTAAAATTCACAACAATTAATTTTATACTTTTCATGCATGTAATATCTCAAAATAATCACATAATCACTCAATTAAAATAATATTTATATAAGATAACAAAGTTCACATCATTTTACTCATTTCATTCATCATCTCATATGCTGCCCTGTCACTGGCAGTTTCTATTCTCTGTTTTGGACCTTAATTTTGGTCCTGTTCCGTTATGAATTTAGTTACATGATCTTCATAAATATTTTAGATATGGATCTTATATTTAATATGAAACTTGAATCAATTAATTCCGACATCTGTATCAAAAGATATGATAATATTAATACTAACTGGTCACTGATAATTCTGCCCAGAATTTTCTGGACAGATTCTAAGTCTGAAATTTATGAATTGTTATGGATAATTACAGACATATTCAGATATTATGGTCTAAATAAAAATTGTAGACCTATATCTTATATTTCAAACCAAACAAATAACACATAAATCCAAGCTCCATAACTCAATTTATAACAGTTTAAGTACTTACTGCTCATTACTAACAATTCTGCCCAGAATTTCTGGACATATTCTATGTCCAAATTTTATGAATTTTTTTGGATAATTACAGACATATTCAGGTATTATGGTCTAAATGAAAGTTATAGCCCTATTTCTTATCTTTCAAACCCAATAAACAAAATGCAAAACCGAGTTCCATAAATTAAGTTATAACAGTTTAAATGAACACTGCTCATCAATTTCTAGCACAGAATACATACATGAACTATCTTCAATTTTTATCAAAATAAATCCTAAGTCTAGCAAACATGCATCCCCAAGATTTTTCATCACAAATAATATTAATTCAGAATCATAAACATGCCACATAATGAATTTATGTAATTAAAAAAAAATAGGCTATTGCCTTAGGTAATGCACAAACCTCTCTTTTTCTCTTTTCTCTCTTTACTTCTCTTTCTCCTTTCCTTTGCTCCTTTGATCTAACTCTTTGTCACTTTGAGTTCCTAAAATTTATAATCAGATTATTAAGACTCCATAAACCTTACTCTTTCTCTTTTTCCTTACTCTCCTAAGCTACCTTGAGCATGAAAATGGAATTTTCCATATTTTTTCTCTCTTTTTCTCAATTTCTTTTACTAGAATCAAGGTTTAGCTATGGAGGAAAAAGGGAAAACGTGGCTGGTTTGAGAGAACATAATTTTTCTCAATGAAAATGGATAAGGAAGAAGAAGAAACAATCAAGAACAAAGTGACAAAAGTCATTAAAATGGGGGACACATAAGCCACATTCTAGAAACCTTCATTAATGTCGTATGCATGTATCTTCATTAGCTTATTAAATTTTGCCATTTGGTGTATTGGGCTTCAAGAAACGTGGGAGGCAATTGAAAGATAGAAAATTCTAGATATGAAGAGATGAAGGAACAATTAAGAGAATAAAGACAAGCTACATAATTGTGGGACACCTAAGCCAAATTTTAGAAGTCTTCATTAATGCATTCATCTCCCTTGGTGTATGTTAATTGTCCACTTAATGTATGCCACTTGGTGTTGCCAGCCCCTTCCCATGTGTTTAATGTCCCAATTATGTATTTAATTTATGATTATCCCATTTAAATCCTTCAATTTTTGGTAAATTACCAATTGACCCCTAAACTTTTTAAAATTTGCAATTTAGTCCTTTACCAAAATTTTACATCTTAAAATATTTTGATTATTTTATTAGCTATTTTCCATACTTAATTGCTATTATTTTCATTATTTGTCGATAAAAATCCAATTTAGACTTTGGTCAAACCGACGAGTCGATTTAACAACTCGCATAACTTTAGTCTAAATTAGCGGATATGACAAAGGGTGTCACTTTGGTTGATATGCAAGGCATTGAGCCTAATTTGATTGATGAAGTATGATTAAATGCACATCTATAGTTGAATTTGGTTGCTGAAATATGTAAAGTGTTTATAGGTGTGTCACTAACATTGGTTAGCTTTAGATCCTATGCATGTTGTGTGTGAAATTGAGTGAAATCAATACTAAAATATTGTTTATATGTAATGAACCACGTCCGTGAAACCAAGCTTCATGCCCATAAAAGGATTTCACACTCGTGAATAAACCATTCACGCCCGTGAATGACCTATTTCCAGAAAAAAATAAATGGAGTTATATGATAAGGCTACTTGAGTATGATATGCATACACCTTTGATATGATTGTATACAATATGATAACATAATTGAGGAACTTGATTATGCACATGGTGCTCTACATCACAACATGTTATTTGGTGATCTTGTTAAATTATGAAATATGACATAATGGATGCTTATAACTAGAACATGAATAAGAATGCCCATTCTCTATCCAGGGATTAGTTAGGATAGGTGGCATGCCATTGAGGGGGCTACAGTACCATAGAAATTTATATGCATGCAGTTATTTTATTTGCTTATCAGGGTGGCTTAAGCTCATATTATAATGCTCTTGATTTGAGAAGTTCAGTGGTAGAATATCCGAATTAGAGACAAGATGACTTAAGCTCGTGTTAGAGCACTCTTGTACCTATATGCATGCAATCTTTGCTCATCAGGATGACTTAAGCTTGTGTCAAAGTGCTTCTAATTTGAGAAGCTCATTGGTAGCAATATAGACAAATACAATAGTGAGTAGGGTGTCTTAAGCTCATGTTAGAGCACTCCTGTTTCATAATCTGCATATGGGTAGTCCATGTTTAAAGTATTGGGCTATGAATATAGAAACCGATAATACAGAAAGTTGAATACAGTTACAGAAATCAGTAAATTTGAATACAAAATGATAAGTGGATATTATAAATGACATGAAATGTTATTTTGATGATGATTTCATGCATGTGATGTATGTTACGAGTATTGACAATTATGCAAAATAGTATGATTAAGCTATCTTATGAAAATTGCATGTTTGATAATATGGCCAAGCACACAGGTATGTTATTAAATATTAGATGTTATATTAATATGTGAATGCATGCTAGAATTTAAATGTTTATATGTACCACTAAATTTTTAGTAGTTTAGCATGTGAGTTTTTCCTGCATGCAGGATTGGAGCTATAGACTGTGGGGTGACATGAAGAGAAGATAAAACCAGTTGAAGTTAATCTGAGTTGGGTCTGTTCTTTTATTCATGTATTTTATTTATTTTTCCATCTATCATGGGATAGAGACCATTAATTCATGTTTTAATAAAGGCATGTATTTAGAATTATGAAATTTGAATTAGTACATATTTTTTATTAAAGGCCGGTGATGCCCAAATAGTTATAAATTTGAGAATGTTTGATAGTCAGTTACATTAATTGATTTATTAAGTTATATGGTTGTTATGATAAAAAATCTTATTTTTTAAAAGGTGTAAAAAAATTTTAGTTTAGACAGGTAGATACAGTTGTATGACATCATTCTGTACAAAGAGATTTTGTTCAATTTGTGCAAATGGTGTTACATTTTGTGGTATCAGAGCTTAGGTTTAGGCGGTTCTAGACCTAAGTGGATTATAGGATTATCATGCATACATACATATGTCTCATCTAACTCTGACTATGGCTATTTCTCTATCAACTTGTGGGATTAGAGTGAGATAACATTTGAATCGAATGACATGGCTGAGAGCCAGAGCTCTCCGCATAATAGGGCATCGAACCAGCCTAGTGCAGCTAGTATTCATGGTCCAGGTGTAATACCAATCCCTGACGCATATGCTCCTGAACAAGCTAATCAGGACTAGACTCTATTAATGCAACAGATGGCCAGATTACTGCAATAGATAGCTAGAGTTGTACCACTAGCACCAGCACTTGCTCCTCCACCTCCACCACTAAGACCAAGGGTACAGCTAGACAAGCTTCATAAGTTTGGAGCTACTAATTTTTTTGGGAATGAAGGATGATGATTTTGCTGCTACAAAGTGTTGTATTGAGAAGATTGAAAGGGTCTGTGATGAGTTTAATGTGGCCATTTATCAGAAGGCCAAGTATGCTATATCCTTGTTATAGGAAGATGCCTATGACTGGTGGAAGACAATTTTGTTGAAACCAGATGTTCCACAACCTATGGCTTGAGACTTTTTCGTGGCTGAATTCAAGGAATAATATGTTCCTCCGATTTATGTGGATGAGAAAAAGACAGAGTTTTTGAGCCTAAAGCAGGGCAATATGATAATGACAAAATACTAGAAAGAGTTGAGGAAACTGCCAATGAGATGATCACCAGTGAAAAAGACAAGTGTAGAAGGTTTGAGTATGGCCTTAATGTAGAGATAGGTGATTTTTTCACTGCACTTCAGTATGACAACTTCACCAAGCTGATCTCAACCACTGTTAGTGTGGAACAGAGGAAGAGGAAGAGAGCTGAGGAAACTGCTAGACAGATAATGACCCAACTTTTAGGCAAGAATGGTCGGTTTCATCCACAGTCTCATGGTAAGAGTCAGGGATAGAACAAAGGTTATTCTCAATGAGGTTCATATAGGAGGGGGTAGCCCTTCAAAGCTACATCTACAATGGGTAGCAATCAGACACATGCTATTAGAAATAGTATCCCAATTTATGGCACCTTCCATAAAAGCCACATATGAGAGTTCTGGAAGAACATATGTGCTTGCTTCAGATGTGGATCCAAGGAGCATATGAGGAGAGATTGTCCTCTGATGACTGACAGTGCACCAGCATAGACTACATGGTCAGTTTTGGCTCAGCCTAAGCAACAGACTAAAAGTCATACAGGACCTACCCAGGAAGTCTTTAAGACTGTCAACAAACTAGGAAGAGGCCAAGCTCCCACTAGAGCTTATGCCATGAGGGCCAGAGAGGATCAGAAGACTATAGATGTGATAGTCAGCATGTTTTCTCTTTATGATTATGATATATGTGTAACACCACACCTTATATCAAGTAGTCACACATAACATACTGGAAAAGCAAAATACCCTGTTAAAATTGGTAGTAAATTTTTTTTTTATATCTTGTAATATCATTCAATGACTTTCAAGTCAACATTAAGGTTTTCATCACAATATAACATATCATCTCTATTAAAACTTAAACTTTACATCCGAAGGATTACGAGTTGCTTCCATTTATACATTCTTAAAACCTATTCCGAAATGACTATACATATTCAAACACGTAAATACAAAATACAGATGACATATTTCATGCTTGTGAGAAATGCAAGGAGAGAGAATGATGAGACTCGGCCAGTGACCTGTGCTCCATGTCTTCTATACGCTACTCAAAATGAGCTATCACTTTTCTTTTCCTGAAAAATGATGCAAATTGATGAGTTGTGGCTCAATGAGAATAATCATCCAATGAGCTCTAAAGTACCAAACAACTCATAGTAATAAATCACAAATCCAACACATACCATGTATTTCATTCCATTCATCCGAATCATATAAATAGCAATAAAGTTTAAATATATAATCATTACTCTTTACGTATGCAAATGTTTTGCTTATTTTATTTTGTTGTGACCAAGTTAAACAAATATTGTCCCGGGTTTCCATGTGAACATTTGCTATGTGAACATTTGCATTTGCTAGATAGCTTGATCATTTGTTTCATTTGCACATTTATTGGGCCATAGGCCTCTTCTTTTGCTTTACAATACCGATTAACTAGTCATAACGTCTTTTAAGTCCATATGCATATGCACTTGTACTTAAGCATTCATCAACCATTACATCTTATCACATATAACATACATATACCACATATATGCCTCATATGCCACGCATATACCTCGCATATACTATACATATATCATGTATATATATCACATATGTCAAACATATACCTCAAATATATCACAAGTATACCATTTATGTGTACCACAATGTTAGAAATTATCCATCATCATATTATCAGGGGCAAATCATGACAATCATACGAATCACATAACAAGCAACATTCATATGCACTAAAGAATTCAATCGATAATTAGACTCAACTTTCTCCTTTGATTCCGACCCCTAACTTATTGTTTATCCGCTCTTTGTGGGTCTCTAATATATTGTGAGTCTAATATGAAAACATAATCGATTAACTTATGATTAGGGAGACTTAATATGGCTTAAACAAATTAATATGCATTGTTCATATCAATAGTTAAGATTTTTCCTATGAGGTAGTGTGACCTTATGGGACTGTTTAGGCTATAACTTTTTCTATACTTGACCAATTAATATGATTCTTATTCCTAATGAAAATTAACATATAATTATGTAACATGTCAATTTTTTGTTGAATTTCTAAGTGTGTTCTGTTTTCTGCCTTTAGGCAGTTTCAGGGTACCAACTTTGGTTCATCATAAATTATAATATATAAGTAATATTTTAATGAAAATTTACATAAAACTATATGGGTTAAAATGGGACACTTTTCATGTTTGCAAATTTTATCAAATGTCTCTAAGGTCTTCAAATTATAAGAAACATTTCACTGGTCCAGAACAGATTTGACTTCCGGACTAGTATGACTTATAAAGGCCATAACTTAGTATATAAATAAAATATTAAGCAGAAATTAGTCCCAAAATTTAGATAATACATATACTTACAACTTTCATGTTTTGATAATTTGCAGAATCTAGCTCTAAGGAGCTCAAATTAGCAAAACAAGTTACTGGATCTGCCCAGGGCATTAAGCAGTCAGCTCAACTATGGCACAGTCATGGTTTCATTCACAATAACTCAAAATTCAAATGACATATGAACCTAAAATTTGGTATACAGATACATAACACATATATCTACAACTTTTATGTTTAAACGAAAATAAACAAAATAAAAATAAGAATAAAATAAATAATAAATTCAAATAAATTAAAAAAATAAATAATAAATAAAAATTAAGAATCAAATTTAAGAATAAAATAAATATAAATAAAAAAATAAGAAGTATCTCCTTGGGAATGAAATTTTACTATTTTATTTGAAATCTCACTTATCAGATTCCATTGTGGAAGACGCAATTTTTTCTGATTTGAGATACTTCAAATAATGACTTTATCATATTCAAAACTAATAAGCACAGTGGCTAACTCACTTAGGGTTCACATCCGGACCAGTTTTAGTACAGAGAGGATATCTCATTCTATACACCACATCTTGCAAAAAAGTTTACATATCCATAAATATAAGACATAAAGGAACAACTTTTATGTTTTAAGATTTTTTAGATTCGATTTCTAAGATTATCAAAACTATGGCACAAAATACTGCCTATTTATGAACCCTAAACACTATAATCAAGCTTAACACAAAAATAAATGTTTACTCATCTATAATCACTCTTAGCTAATCTTGTTGCTGCAATTTTTGAAGTGAAAAAGGGAAGAAATGGTGGCTGAAACTTGAAAAGAAATGGAAGGGATGAAGCAAAGAAGAAGAAGAAGAAGATGAGAAAAGGAAAATGAGTATGATGGCTGCCTAATAAGTTAAAAGGCACCACCATCTTATTTTCTTTTTCTTTGTTTCATCCGTCCACTTTTTTTCCCTTTTTTTTTTACTTTTATTTTTTTTATTTTAATTATTCTTATTATTATTACACAATTCAACACAATATGCAATTTAATCTTAATATAGTCATTTTGCATACTTTAATTTGGTCACCTTATTTCATTTATTTCTAATACTTTTCATCCTCATTTAAATTATAAATACACATGTGTGACTCGATACAATTGCAATGTACTAGGACACGTAGCTAGTGCGTGTCATGAACTTATTCCTACGAAAATACGTATGAAATGCACATGTTCAATTGAATTATATGCAAGATGCATATGTTCAAATGAAATGCATGTGGGGAAGTTGAGGATGTTACATATGTGCATTGATTGATATGGGTTCAACTCATATATATGCACAAACACTCCTAGGCAACACAGTATGATTAGTGAGAATCTTGAATATAAAATTGAGGTTACTAATCCCTTGGGGCACAATAAGATTATGAATCGAGTATATATGTAATATCCTCTTACCCCACTTCCGTTCAGCAAGGTAATTGAGTATTACCTGTCTAATTGTTCTGTAAATTTAATGAAAAGAAGTAATTTTTTTTTCATTCAAAAATATTGCAGATACTGAAATAAAAATTAATACAAGTACAAATATTCAAAATGTTATTTATTTATAAAGTACATTAATTTACATTATAATTCATGTATATAATACATACTATAAAAAATAAAACCATAATTTAATTTATAGAATTTTTTTTTATAAAATATACCAAAAAGAAAACCCAAAATTTTTTGCTGCTTCCTTCCGGGTACCCTTCTTCTTCTGACAATTTTAATTTTACGGCTACCTTTCTAACCTACGCGAGAGGAAACCACCCGCGCTAAGTTACTAGCTTAGTGGTGCTTCAATGATAAAAACTTTACATACGCATATTTGATTACATGTCATTTATAAATTTAACAAGTAAGACATAAAATAAGGAATTATATAAAATCAAACAATTTCAGCAAATATTTCATATTTAACAGCTTGAATTCATATAACATTTATAAAAATCACATACTTCAATATTATTATTATTATTATTATTATTATTATTATTATTATTATTATTATTATTATTATTATTATTATTATTATTATTATTATTATTATTATTATTATTATTATTATTATTTTCTTGTGCTCATAACACCTATAACCGAACTAACTAATAGGAATAATGGGGTTGTCATTTCCGGCTTTCATAATATTGCGTCGAGCGCTTCATAATAATACAATTACCGGCTTTTGTAATATTGTCATTACCAACTTAATAATTTTGCGCCGAACGCATTTATCAATTTTCCATTACCGGTTTTTATATTTAGCACAGAGTGCCTAAAATCCCCTGATTGACATGTCAAACTATTTCCTATTCTAGTTCTAGACTAGGTGTTTTTGGGCTTAACTATTTTTATATTAATTCACAATATTTCAAAAATGCCAATATTATTCAATTATCATAATTATGCTTATTTATTTTTGTTCTTTATTCCCATTATTATCGTACTAAAATATTACACATAAATAATTTTTTAATCATTTTATAACTTCCATTAAAATAATTATTCACATTAATTATTATATATAATTATCACAACACATGCACAAATCCAATATTTCATGTTTTTACCTATGGCATATTTCGGACCTATTTTTGGGCTTCATTTTTAGCCCATTTATAATTAGAATTTAGAGTTATTGCCTTGTAATAATTTTTAGCTTATTGTCTTAGCTTTCAGATGCATCAAATATCACTTAAATCCCATTTTTCTATCAAAAGTTATGGTTAATTTAATACTGAATCATCATAGATATTTCTGCCCATAATTTTCTGGACAGATTCTAGATTTAAACTTCATGCATTTTTTTGGGAAAATATAAACATAATTATATGTTATGGTCTTAATAAAAATTAAATCTTTGTGTCTTAGCTTTCATTTACAACAAAGAACATACAAAAAAAAGTTCCAGAACTCAAGTTATCATCAAAATAGTTAGGGTTGTTCCTGAAATTCTGTACCCGAGCCATCAATTGGCATCAATCCATATTTCAACCACATTTATCATTTGCAGTCATTTTAATACTAAAATTTCCAGAATTACAACTAAATTCATGTGTCTCAATTATTTCACACCATTTGGTCCCATTTTCATATAAAATATTAAAAACAACAACTAATTACATAACACATCAAACACACAATCATATTAAACTTTAACACATAATTACACACATATGAACATCATGTAAAATTTTTATCAATGAAGCACATACCTAATCAGTCTTGGCTCTTCCCTTAATCCTTCTTTTTCTTCCCTTATTTGCTAGCTTTCTCCTTTCCTTTGTCACCCTCTTGAGAGCCTCTCCCTTGTTCACTTGTTTTTCCTACACAACCATACCACATCTCAATTCCAATATCAATTTTCAATGCTTTTCATGTCTACATAGTATGCTAATGCTCCTAATATGTTTTACACCTTAATTGAGCTAAAATTTACTAAGGTTAAACTTTCCTCTTACTATGTCATGGCTTCCCAAAAACCACATCCTAGTTCCCAATTCATTTTACACTCAAATCATGCTTCACTTATCACCAATTGTTGTGCTTCTATGCTAATTTCAATTTTCCCCAAATTTCTTTAACTATGGCAGCCCCTCATTCATCCATTAACATCATATTTTCTTTAGTTTTTAAGCCATAAAACAATTAACTAACTTCAATTATCATTAATTCAAAGTTTAATTACACTTCCATCAACTAATCACAAACTTAAATTTCTATGTTCAATCTTGTAACATAACCTATATCTATCAACCCTAATCACATCTATCATCAATATGGATCTCAAATGGAAGAAAAAAGGTTGAATTTAAGAAGAATAAACTAACCTTAAGTGTTCTCCAAGGTGGGCCGAAATTGCTCCTACTCTTCTCCCTTTTTCTTCTTTTTTTCTTCCTTCCTTCTTGCTCCTTTGACACCTTTTATGGTAAAAACTCCTTAATTCAGAATTTTCATCTCTCAAAACTATTTTTTTCTCACTATTAGCATGATGGAAAAAGGAAGAAAATAAAGGTTTATGGGAGTGGAGATGGACAACAACAAGGTGGGAGAAAAGAAGAAGAGAATGGCTTATGGAAGAATGTGAAATTTGTTCTTCCTTTTTGACTTTTATACCTAAATTAAGAAGTGGGTCCCACTAATTAAAATAAATCTTAATTCTTATTGGTTAATTAAGTTAATTAATCTTGATTAATATTTAAACTTTGAGAAATTCCATATTTGTCATATCTTCCTCCATATTCACACTTTTTTCCCAAACAATCTCCATAATACCGATTTTGTCCATAGAAAATTTTATATTCTTCTAATTCTACCCCTAATCTTTTTAATTCCCAAATAATAATACCCTTAATTATTTTTCCTTATTATTAGTCATTTTTTTATGAGTTCAAATTTAGACTCCGATTGAACATGCGCGCCTCACAACGGTCATGCGCAATCGGGGCCTAAATCACTGAATGTTACAATATAGAGGGTGTCCCTTATTTGTGCAAGGGAGAGAATTCCTGACACACTTGATAAAGTTGCCTTTTCGAAAATTTAATGCCATATTGGGAATGGATTGGCTAGCATAAAATGGTGCAGTTGTGGACTACAAGGAAAAATTTGTAATGCTAAAAACTGCAGAACAAGAGGATGTGAAAGTGGAATGTGAGTTATTCCCATAACTTCCATAAGTTATTTCAATGATGAAGGCAGAGAAAATGATGAAGAAGTGATGTGAGGCCTATCTGGCTCATGTTGTTGATACTAGAAAGGGAGGTTCAGAACTTCAGGATATCCCCACAGTGAATGAATTTTGGATGTATTCCCTAAAGATATATCAGGATTACTACCTCATAGAGAGGTTGGGTTCTCTAAAGAGCTCACTCCAGGCATAACACCTATATTAGTACCACCATACAGAATGGCACCATCCAAGTTGAAAGAGCTTAAGGCTTAGTTGTAGGAATTATTAGAGAAGGGTTATATCAGACCGAGTGTATCCCCATGTGGAGCACCAGTGTTATTTGTGTAAAAGAAAGATGGTTTTATGAGACTATGCATAGACTATAGACAACTAAATAAGGTAATAATCAAGAACAAATATATGTTACCAAATATTAATGACCTATTTGATTAGTTGAAGGGTGCAGGTGTGTTTTTGAAGATTAATTTGAGATTAGGGTATCACCAGCTGAGAGGTAGGGTAGAAGATTTAGCCAAGATGACGTTCAGAACCAAATATGGGCACTCTGAATTTGTGGTTATGCCTTTTAGGTTAACTAATGCCCCAATAGTCTTTATGGACTTAATGAACAGGGTGTTCAAACCTTACTTAGACCAGTGTATCATGGTCATTATTGATGACATTCTGGTGTATTCTAAGACACCTGAGGAGCATGATCAACACCTGAGAATACTGTTACAAATGCTTAGGGAGTAGAAATTATATGCTAAATTCTCAAAATGTGAATTTTGGCCAGATGAGGTAGCATTTATGGGACACATTGTGTCGTCAGATGGTATACGAGTTCATCCTAGCAAGGTAGAGGCTGTTATGAGTTAGAAGACTCCTCGCAATGTGTCAGAGATCATAAGTTTTCTTGGATTTGCTGGTTATTATATGATGTTTGTTAAAGGATTCTCTATGGTTACTTCTCCTTTAACCAAACTACTGAGAAAGGATGTGAAATATGAGTGGACTAAGAAACGCTAGGAGAGTTTTGATAGTTTGAAAAGGATATTAATAGAGGCTCTGGTTTTGACACAACCAGTTCCCGATAAGGAGTATGTCATTTACAAAGATGCTTCTCACAATGGACTAGAGTGTGTACTTAAGCAAAAAGGTAAGATTGTCGCATATGCATCTAGACAACTGAAGGTTTATGAGAAGAATTACCCCACACATGATTTAGAGTTGGTGGCCATTGTCTTTGCATTGAAGATATGGCATCATTATCTACATGGGGAGAAACGTTTCATCTATATAGATCATAAGAGTTTTAAATACATGCCTACACAGAGAGATCTCAATTTGAGATAGAGGCAGTGGTTAAAGCTAATAAAGGACTACAACTGTGTTATTGATTATCACCCAGGCAAAGCCAATGTAGTGGCTGATGCATTGAGTTGGATGATGGTGTTGAATTGCACCTTTGGCCGACACTTAATCAGAAGATTATTGATGCACAAAGATAGGATAGTAAACTTGTTGAGATAGCCGAGTCGGTCTCTAAGGGGGAGAGATCAGATTATACAGTTGAGTCTGACGGTGGAATATACTATCAAGGCTGCTTATGCATGCCCAATGTTGTTGAGTTGAGACAGAGGATACTACATGAAACACATGATACCAGGTATACTATGCACCCGAGAAGCACAAAAATGTATAACGATCTGAAGAGTAGTACTGGTGGATAGGTATGAAATGAGATATCACAAAATATACTACCAGATGTTTAACTTGTCAGTAGGTCAAGGCAGAACACGAGGTACCATCAGGGTTGCTGTAACCTATTATTGTGCTAGAGTGGAAATGGGAGCATATTATTATGGATTCGTGATTGGGTTAACAGTAACTTCTTGAAAATTTGATGTCGTATGGGTTATTATGGATAGGTTTACAAAGTCGGCTCACTTCTTGCTTATCAGGAGGGATTTTCCTTTGAACAGCCTAGTAAAGCTCTATGTCAATAAAATAGTACAACTTTATAGAGTGTCAGTCTCCATTATTTTAGATAGGGACCTCATGTTTACTTTTTAGTTTTGGGGTAGTCTACAAAGAACTTCGGATACTAAGCTCAGTTTTAATACATCCTTTCATCCCCAGATAGATGGTCAATCGAAGAGGGTCATACAGATCCTAGAAGATATGATGAGGAGTTGTGTGATTGAATTTGAGGGTAGCTAGGATAAATATATTCCATTAGTGGAATTTGCTTATAACAACTATTATCAGTCTAGTATCAAGATGAAACCTTATGAGGTAGTATGTGGTAGGAAGTGTCGAACACCTTTGTATTGGATAGAGCTCAATGAGAGAAGACTTATGGGGCCAGACTTGGTACAAGAGACAGAGGAAAAGGTATGGGTGATTTAGGAAAGATTGAAGGTAGCTTTTGATAGACAGAATTCATATGCAGATCTTAATAGAAAAGTTGTTGAATATGTAGTGAGAGGCAAGGTTTTCCTTAAAGTCTCTCAATGGAAAAAGGTTCTGAGATTCGGGAAGAAAGGCAAATTGAGCCCGAGATTCATTGGGCCTTATGAAATATTAGCAAGAGTAGGACTAGTTGCTTACATGCTTGCTCTACCACCAAAACTGAGCAAGATCTATAATGTGTTCCACGTCTCCATGTTGAGGAGATACAAATCCAATCCTTTTCATATTGTTTCCGTGGAGGACATTGAGGTAAGACTGGATTTGACCTATGATGAAAAACCAATTCAAATTCTAGCTAGAGAGATTAAGGAACTCAGAAACAAATGAGTACCATTAGTCAAGGCATTATAGAGAAATCATGTTATGGAAGAGGCTATTTGGGAAAGTGAAGAAGTGATAAGAGCACAATATCCACAATTGTTCAGACACAACATATCAAGTAATTTTGAGGATGGAATTTTTTTAAGGGAGAGAGAATATAACACCCGTAAATGGGCTTGGAATTTATATGTTAAATAAGGTATATTAAGGATATATGGGAAGTATATGTGAGGCTAGGGTATTAAAAACCATAAAATAATAAAAAATACAAGAAAAAGTGAAGTTTCCAGTGTTCACATATGTGACATAGTTAATCACAACTGTAAATATCGTGAAATTCGGTTTCAAAAGCTGAGGATCTTCACGACCATGACACTAGTGTTTATGCTCGTGAAGACATGTTTATTTAAATATAGCAGTGTCGTATTTTTGATAGAAATTCATATAAATTCCATTCAGAAACCCTACCCACCACTCTCTGAAACCCCATAAACCTTTTTCCTTCAATCCTAGTTGATTAAACATGAAATTCTCACCATAAACATAGTAAAAACGAATTAAAAACAAAACTTTTTCATTGTAGATTTGAATTTCAGTAATAGGTAAGGTTAGAACACATTCTGAACCCTAGAAATTGATATGTGTTCACGAAACAGAGGTAAGAAATCATGTTCTCCATTGTACTTTAATCTAGTTTAATTTGGTTTAATGGGAAATAAGGTTTATGAGATTTAAACTAATGAAAAAGTTAAGGTTTTGCTAATTTATGGCATGAGATGCGATCCATGGCAGAAATAGTGATAATTTGGTCTTTGACTTCATGTTAAGGGTTGAAACAGAAGGTGGAGAAGTCCACCAGAGGCAATAGACGTAAGAGTGTCAAGTGTTAGGGCTCCAATATTAAGGTTTGTGCATATAACTATTTTTATTCAAAAATATTATGCTTGTGGTATGAATGATGATTTTGCAATGATTGTTGACATGAAATAGTTGTTTTGGTATTATTGGTATCATGATAACTAACTATTAGATGCTAGGATAAATGATGAAATTGATTTAATATCAATTAAGCATGAAAGGGTGTCACTTTGGTTGATATGCAAGGCATTATGCCTAATTTGGTTGATGAAGTATGATTAAATGCATGTCTATAGTTGAATTTGGTTACTAGAATATGTAAATTATTGATAGGTGTGTGGCTAATATTGGTTAGCTTTAGATCATATGCTTGTTGTGTGTGAAATTGAGTGAAATCAGTGCTGAAATATTATTTGTGTAATGAATCACTCCTATGAAACCAAGCTTCATGCCTATGAAAGGATTTTACGCTTGTGGATAAGCCATTTACGCCCGTGATTGACCTATTTCCAGAAAAAAAATATATGGATTTATATGATAAGGCTACTTGAGTATGATATGCATACACCTTTGATATGATTGTTTACAATATGATAACATAATTGAGGAACTTGATTATGCACATGGTACTCTACATCACAATATGTTATGTGGTGATCTTAAATTATGAAATATGACATAATGGATGCTTATAACTAGAACATGAATACGAATGCCCATTCTGTATCCAGGGACTAGTTAGGATAGGTGGCATGTCATTGAGGGGGTTACGGTATCCTAGAAATTTATATGCATGTAGTCATTTTATTTGCTCATTAAGGTGACTTAAGCTCTTATCAGAGCACTGCTGATTTGAGAAGCTCAGTGGTAGCATATCCGGATTAGGGACAAGATGGCTTAAACTCGTTTTAGAGTGCTCTTATACTCATATGCATGCATTCTTTGCTCATCAGAGTGGCTTAAGCTCATATCACAGCATTCCTGATTTGAGAAGCTTAGTGGTAGCTATACAAACAAATACAATAGTAAGCAAGGTGGCTTAAGCTCGTGTTAGAGCACTCCTATTTCGCAACCCGCATCTGGGTAGTCCATATTTAGAGTATTAGGCTACGAATCTAGAAACTGATAATACAAAAAGTTGAATACAGTTACAGAAATCAGTAAATTTGGATATAGAATGATAAGTGGATATGATCAACGACATCAAATGTTATTCTGATGATGATCTCATGTGTGTGATGTATGTTATGAGTGTTGAAAATTATGCAAAATAGTATGATTAAGCTATCTTATAAATAATTGCTTGTTTAATAATATGGCCAAGTACATAGGTATGTTATTAAATATGAGATGTTATATTAATATGTGAATGCATGTTAGAATTTAAATGTTTATATGTACCACTAAACTTTCAGTAGTTTAGCATGTGGATTTTTTCTGCAAGCAGGTTTAGAACCGCAGACTGTGGGGTGACATGAAGAGAAGATAAAGTCAGTCAGAGTTGACACGAGTTGGGTTTGTTATTTTATTCATGCATTTTATTTATTTTTCCGCGTATTATGGGATAGAGACCATTAATTCATGTTTTAATGAAGGCATGTATTTGGAATTATGAAATTTGAATTAGTATAGATTTTGTATTAAGGGTTGGCAATGCCTAGATAATTATAAATTTGAGAATGTTTGATAGCCAGTTACATTAATTGATTTATTAAGTTATATGGTTGTTATGATGAAAAATCTTATTTTTTGGAAGGTGTAGAAAAGTTTTAGTTCAGACATGTAGATACATTTGTGTGGCATCCTTCTATTCATAGAGATTTTGTTCTGTCTATGTAGAGGGTGTTACATCATTGGTTTAAAAATCCTTCACCATAAGAACATGATGAAAGACCTCCTAATAATAAAGGAGATCAACGATGATTGTGAAGGATGTTTGCTCCATAAACAACACTGACAAACATTTCCTTTTAGAAATATGTGGAGAGTTAAAAAGCCATTGGAGCTTATTCATATAAACATTTGAAGCCCAATGCTTACTCAATCACTTTAACAAAACAAGTACTTCATCCTTTTCATTGATGATTATACAAGAATGATGTGAGTTTATTTCTTATATGAAAGATGGCAAGTCTTTGAAATTTTAAAAAAATTCAAATCCTATGTTGAGAAACAAAGTAGTTACTATCTCAAAACAATAAGAAGTGATAGAGTTAAAGAATAAATCTCAAATGAGTTCAACAAGTCCTATGAAGATGAAGATGTGGAGCATTAACTCACCGTAGGATATGCTTTAGAACAAAATGGTGTATCTAAATAGGAAAATCAAACTGTGATGGAGATTGCATATGCGATGTTGATGGAAATAGGTCTTCTAAAATGCTTCTGGGTAAAGGAAATATATAAAATAGTTTACTTGTTGAATAAATGTCCAACCAAAACTATTCGAGACAAGACACCCATCGAAGCTTGGAGGGGATGCAAGCCATCTGTAAAATATATCAAAGTCTTCAGTTGCATTTGTTATGTCCATATTGCATAGGAAAAGCGAAGTAATTTAAATGATAACACATAAAAGGGAATTTTTTGGGCTACAATACTCGATCAAAAGGATATCGGGTCTATAACTTAAGAACAAATAAGCTCATCATCAGCCGAGATATGAGATTCGATGAAGGTGCTACATACAATTGGAAAACTGAAGAGGTTGAAAAAAGCAACATCAATATGTTTCCACTATAACAATAACAACAAAAAGTTGAAGAACATGAAAGTCAACCAAGATCAACAACTCAAAAAGGAACACAAGAGCTAGAACAAGTTGCAAATTCCTCTCTTGAGTCACCACCAAGAAAAAGGCATTGTACGAGTTAAAGCAAGCTCTAAGAGACTGGTATAGTAGAATTGACAACCACTTCATAGAGCAAGGTTTTAGAGGAGAAAAAGTGAGCCAAAACAATACATCAAAAGCCAAGGTACAAGTGACATTCTCATTGTCTCCCTATATGTTGATGACCTTATTTAAATACGAAATGATAAAAGGATGATCAAGGATTTCAAGAAAGATATGATGAAGATGTTTAAGATGATTGACTTAGGCCTAATGCACTACTTCTTTGGGATCAAAGTAAGGTAGAAAGATGATGGGATCTTCATCTCACAAAAGAGGTATGTAGAAAATCTCATCAAAAAGTTCAAGATGAACAGTTGCAAGATAGTAGTGACCTCACTAGACAACAGCAAAGCATTCAAGCTTGAAGATGATACACAAAAAGTAGAAAACTTAGTCTACAAAAGTCCTATTGGAAGCTCGGTCTACTTTTTTGGGTTTTGAACATGCATCTCATACATGACACAATGGAAATAGAAAAATTAATCAAAACCAAAACCCAAGGAATGCCTTATGTAATTTAAAATCGGATCATATCATCTAATGGAAGAAGTTGATTACTTTTGTTTGCAACTCTTGATCTTCCAAGTTGTGAGCTTTTTCTTCTTTGTTGAGCTATAGAAAATCACAACAATCCAAAACTAAGATTGCCTCTAAGAGTATCCATAAGGAAGAAGAAGAAAACCTCTAAGGAGATAGGGTGACAGAAGTCCAAAATGCTACTAGCTATAGAAAATTGTCTTATGAAAAAGAAAATGGAGAGGAAAAAAATAACTCTTACTTTTCTTTAGAGGGAAGCCATGAAATTGACTCCTTAAAAGGAGTATTATACTATTTCTAATCCCTTTTAGGGTTAGAAAAGGAAAAGCCTTAATGGGCCCATTTCCCTAAGGTATATGACCCAATATTGACAAAGTCAACAATCTTAATTCAAATTGGATTTGGCCAATTTTTATAACTCTTATAGAAGGCCCAATTCTCTTTCTCTCTCACTTGGATCTTATCTAAAACTCATTTTATATTTTTTTTATTCTCTCTATCCGTGTGACCTAATAGGTTTTCTAGTCATGTTGGCAGCCCAAGTCTAATTAGAATTCTACGAGTAAAATACTTTTGACCTAAAATTGATTTCTTATCAATTTTCCTTAACTTAGTAGATCATGAGCGGTATCTATCAATATATCATGACCACCCAATGAACCACAAACTCAGTGGTTTAACTTTTAACCCTTATATAGACAATTACTATGCAATTCGTCCTTTCATCAAACCATACCTCATTTGGTTTAAAGCATAGATTGTGTCAAACTCCCACTAGACTCACTATATTACATCTAGTCCAAATCATATTAGTTCTTATCTATGAGACTCATTAATTTATTAGATATGTCCTTAAAGACTTTCTTCAAGACATGTCCACCTTGGCTAAAGATTTTTGAATAATGATCTCTACAAGAGGTCGTAGGTATACTCTTCTTTTATTAGGAGTGGTGAATCCTTTATTGAATACTCAACTACCTTTGAATACCTCATGTTATACCCAATCACCACCCTATGAGCAACCTCTAAGAGGCAACAAGGAATAAAGTCAAAGTATAGGATTCAGTATCCAAGATAATCTTGAGCATCTCAAGTTTAAGGATACTTGTACTATTGCTATGATGAGACTATCACTGACATTGAATAGACATCCATATGACTGTCTCATAGCAGGTCATCCAATGTACTTAGCTACTCTAGCAAGCATCCATATGCTAACTCTAAATATCTCATATCCACAGCTTATGAGATCAACTGCTTGACCTAGTGAAGGAGTTTCATATGTGCTAGTCTATTTGAATTAACAATGTCTTATATTGTTAATCCTATGACTAGGGATAATTTAGATATAAATACAATTGTACATGATAGGAATGTCATCATCATGATCTCATCTTGATTTCCTTCATGTTGTGTTATATACCAAAGACTTCATTAAACAGTTTAAGATCTATATCAATTCATATGCAATGAATATCATATAATGAAAATGCCTTTTATTAATAATAAATGAGTACATCAAGTGACTAAGGTGATTACCTTTAGGGCACTTTTCTAACAATCTCCCATTTTCATTAAACACAATCGCCTTTGTACATAATACCATAGGTGAATACATGACAATTATGTTTTTTTTAGGGAAGGGGCTTAGTGAAAGGATCAATTATATTTTGATCAGTGGGAACTCTATCTATCTTTACATCATGTCTACCAATAATTTCCAAAATCAAATGGCAACCTGTGAATACATGTTTGGATCTTTGATGAGGCCGTAGTTCCTTTGCTTATGCAATGGCTCCATTGTTATCTTAATATAAGGATATTAGATCAACAATGCGAGAAACTACTTCCAATTCTATGATGAATTTATATTATCCAAATTGCTTATATAACTACCTTAGAAGTTGCAATGTACTATGTTTTAGTTATGGAATATGCAGTCTTAGTGTGAATATATAGCCTGATTAGGATTTGGAGTCATTCTTGTCAGTTTGGAAGCTGGTATCTGTATACCCACTTACTTTAAGCTCACTATCTCCATAAACCAAAATTGCTTCCTTAGTCCTTCTTAAGTACTTAAGGATGTTCTTGACAACCACCCAATGCCCCTCACCAGGATCTGAATAATATATGCTCGTGACACTTAGAACATATGATATATCTGGTCTAGTATATAAGATAACATACATGATAGATCCAATAGCCGAAGCTTATGAAATCCTACTCATGCGTGTCCGTTCATCCTGTGTCTTTGGACATATGGACTTAGAGAGGGTAATCCCATGAGTCACAGGAATTAATCCTCTCTTAGGCTGTTCTATGCTAAACCTTTTTAGAATTTTATCTATGTATATAGATTGAGAAAGTCCAAACAACCTTTTAGATCTATCTTTATAGATCTTAATCCCCAATATATAGATTGCTTCTCCAAGGTCTTTCATAGATAAATTCTTAGAAAGCTAAAATTTAACTAATTGAAGAATTGAGACATCATTTCCTATAATAAGTATGTCATATACATACAATACAAGGAATACAACTACACTCGCACTAACCTTCTTGTAAACATAAGCTTCATCCATATTTTTGTGATAAACCAAAATTTTTTATTGTCTCATCAAATCAGATGTTTCAACTCTTGGATGCTTGCTTCAATCCATAAATGGATCTTTGCAATTTCCATACCCTTTTGACATCATAGATTGTGTCATGTACACATCCTCAATCAGATTTCCATTAAGGAAAATTGTTTTTACATCCATTTGAGCTTGCTCATCAAAAAGCTCCCTTAGATGATACATAATGGTATTAGCATCTATGTTCTCATGCTACTTTTGAAGCTCAGGACACATAAAGGCAAGCATAATGCAACCCGCCAACTCAATATCATCCACATGCTTTTTATATGCCAACTATTCATCAACAAATGCATCATCAACAGAAGGGGAGGGTGTTAGAGAGGTGCCCTAAAGGCAATCACTTTAAGCACTGGATGTACTCATGTATTATTAATAAAAGCATTTTCATTATATGGTATTCATTGCATATGAATTGATATAGATCTTAAACCATTTAATGAAGTCTATGGTATGTAACACAGTATGAAGGAAATCATAATGAGATCATGATGATGAGAATTTTATTATGTGCAATTGTATTTATACATAAATTTTCTCTAGTCATAGAATTAACAAGATGGGGCATTATTAATCCAGATAGACTAGCACATGTTATACTCATTGATTAGGTCAAAGCAATTGATCTTATAAGTTCAAGACATGAGATGTTTAGAATTAATATATAGATGACCTGCTATAAGACAATCATATGGATATCTATTCAATATCATTGATAGTCTCATCATAACAATAGTGCAAATATCCTTAGACTTGAGATGCTTAAGGTTATCTTGGATATTGAATCCTATACTTTGACTCCATTCCTTGCTCCCTCTCAAAGGTTGTTCATAGAGGGGTGATTGGGTATAGCATGAGGTATTCGAAGGTAGTTGAGTAGTCAATAAAGGATTCACCACTCCTGATAGAAGGAGAGTATACCTATGGCCTCTTGTAGAAATCATTACTTAGAAATCATTGGCCAAGGTGGACATATCTTAAAGAAGGTCTTTAAGGATATATCTAATAGAGTAATGAGTCTCATAGATAAGAACTAACATCATTTAGACTAGGTGTGATATAGTCAGTGTAGAGGGAGTTGACACACATTCCATACTCTAAACCAAATGAGGTATAGAATGGTGAAAGAAAAAATGGCATGGTAATTGTCTATAAAAGGATTTATAGTCAGAATACTGACTTTTCGGTTAATTGGGGGTCATAATGTGTTACTAGATACCGCTCATGATCTGCTTTAAATCGTATGATGATTTGAGCTACTAACATAACTAAAAACCTAATAGGTCACATGCATAGAAGGAATAAAGGAAATGTGAAATGGGTTTTGGATTGGATCCAAAAATATGAGAGAGAAAGTTGCGTGAAAGAGTTTCGCGTATGAGAGCATAAGAGGTTGTGTGTCACATGCATGTAATGGTTGTTGTGTGCAAGTGACATGTGCAGAATGCCATTCTATCTCACGTGTAAGGATGCCCTTACGTGCACAACTACAATCTCTTTTGCACAAGGATGTCATGCGTGCGACAAGCCCCTCGTGCACGTGACGATATGCGATTATCCGACCCTAATTATGATTAATGAACATATAAATACCTTCTTTAATGGTTAGATATGGGGCTGCCACCTTGAGAAAATAAAAGTTATTCTCTTTTCTTCTTCCATCTTTCTCAATAGATTAACCTCCATTTCTATCACTTTGTTGGTTGATTGCCCCATCACCTTTGTGGTTGTTTCTTTCGTTCCTTTGTGTGGATTACTATTAGAGACAATCCAGCCTTGTATTGTTTTGGTTTGCAACAATCCAAATTGAAGGAAAGGCTCACAAGCTTGGAAGAATAAAAGATTAAAGAAAATGTAATCAGTTTTTCCCTTTAGATGGTATGATCCGATTTTAATATCCATAGGGCATTTTATAGGTATTAGTTTTTATTAAATTTTATATTTCCATTGTGCCATGTATGAGATGCATGTTCAAAATCCAACAGAGGGAAGTAGCTCTTCCAAGATATAGGATATCCTTTTGGTTTTGAGAACTATTCTTAAATTCCTTAGCCAATTAAGGAAGTTTGGGTTAGTCAATTTGTTAGATTCGAGAATTGAGTGTAATTTCATGTTTGATGACATGATTCTATCAACCTAAATGTAAAGAAAGATCATGTTTAGAGAGCGTACTAAATACATAAATATTAAGTCTTTAATCAATGTGCATTATAACTCCCACTATTTTATTACAAACCCATAGCCCTCACTATGAATCCAAGATAACTCATTGGAAGCTCTCCTAGTGGGTCAGTATCCAACATCACTAAGAATGACCTTGGGTTTGCCCAATAAGCCATCTTATGTGAATTAGTACGTATCTCATACCAATTGCATCCTTTATGCAACTGCTGAATGATTGAGCTATCAACTCTTGATATGTGCACATCTCATGTACACTTACATAACTTTGCCACTAATTCACATTGACCTTGGGTTTGCCCAACAAGCCAATGTAACTAGTTAAAGCCGACCCATTAATCATGAAATCATATTTCAATAGTTTGAACATATTCTTGTAGAGCGGGCTTAGATTTTCCCAACAACCCAAACTCTAAAAGAATTGTAGTTCTTGCCATATTAATGGAAGACATTGGCCTTAATATTATTAATAAGAGATTTCTTTAATTTAAGTCTCATCATGGCAATTTGGCATACATAATATATCAATTCATCACATATAGATATATAAGATAATTACACTAATTATATGGTCATGATTATGGACATAATCTAATATCGATCATTCGAGCCATAAAAGGATTGACTATGTCTCACTTAAGTAGATGCATGAAATTACAACACCAAAATATAAAACAATTTTCTATTCTAGTGCTCCTTTGCTTTTGGCGTCATCTTCTTTGCTTCTTACTCATTTTTACTTCAATTCTATTCTAATCATATGTATTCTAATTACATATATAACACTCACTGATATAGCTAGAAAACCCTCACTAACTGTACCGATGGATATCACAGTGTTGTTTTATGAAAAACTCATTAAATTAAAAGTTTTACATTTAAAATCTGTTTAAATATTATAATGCAATTAACATATAAAACCCTCATAAATAAAAACTCAATCCAACAATTGATATCATAACATAAAATTTTTTTTTGGCTTTATTAGCCTCATATTACAAAAATACATTATAAGATATTATTACATGTTCTTAAAACCAAAAGACATGTAAAATGTTATTCCAAAATATTCCATGACATAAACAAAATATAAATATTTCATGAATGATAACACACCCAAACTGGACACTCTGACTGAACTCTAGTGGTTTGCTACTTTTTCAATCAACTCCTATCTACCGGCTCTAAACCTACATGCAGGAAACTCACACGCTAAACAAACTAATGCCTAATGATACATATGTGCATAAAAATCCTATATTTAACTCGTGTCATAACATGTCATGCAATTCAGCTCATGATTATTCCTAGAATCATACATTTTAGCTCTTTCATGTTTTAATGCAAGTTCACATGCCTATTAATACCATAGATATCATATAATATTACCATGTATATTATACACATATACATATATCACATTTCCAATACCATATCATTTTACTTGTTCTTAGCATTTCATTACACATCTTTACAATACCAAAATTTCCTTTTTGTGTTCATTTAACTTCCATTTTTATATCACCTGAGACTCTCTAAGCTTGACTATCCAGATGCAGGACATAAGATAGGAGTGCTAAACAACCTGAGTTTAAGCCACCCTACTCACAAATATCAGCTCATCCGAGCCCCTCTAGTCAATAGTACTTATATAACCTGAGCTTAAACCACATTGACTGAGAAATAATACATGACATTCTAGCCAAATCAGGATCAAGAGCTCTTAGTCCCCGAGTTATCTTGTCCTCATATAAAAAGCAGTTCATTGCAGTATCGTTTTCTCCCTCAATGGTATACCATTTACCCTATGATTAGTCTAGATTATAGAACTGGACATTTTATCTTATAACCATTTATATTTCGATTCAATTTAACCACGTGCTACTCCCAGCATTTACTTTCCCATTTATGCATTATCATATCCAATACATAAATGTCATATCATGTCATTCACATGTTATTTACCATGTATTTGTACATTAATAACATGCCATTAATCTATTTAGTAAATTGATCATAATTCAAAAATGTACATATTATGCATTCAAACAGCTTCACAAGCATGAACTACTTATTCACAGTCGTGAAGGAATATTTCACGGTTCCCTTACCCATAAATTATCATGTAAATAAAACATAACCATCATGGGCATGAATTACTTATTCATGGTTGTGACATCATATCATCACAGCTTCTCAAACTATGATGCAATCTGTGAATTTTTAGGTTCATGCAGTTCATAAGACCTTGACATTCACGACCGTGACATCCCTTGTTCATAGGCGTGAATCATGCATTTCTAGCAACCTAAAAAAGAGAGAAAAACATGCATTTCATGAAAAAACTGTAAGATTAACTAATGCAAATCACTCCTATCAATACACAAGGCATATGACATACCCATAACATGCCTTAACATCATTAAAATACATTAAAATTTACCAAACATGCCAAACATACCATTTTACCGCATTATAACCATATTATGTGTTTTACCCATACAACCATGTCATTAGTCACTATAACATTTCTTTCAGCATCTCATTCTACATCTCATAACATGTAAAATATACCAGATGTATGAAAATGAATTTAAATGCCCATATGTGCGTACCTTTCACTAAAAATGAGCCTTAACTATCCCTTAATGCTTTTCAAGCTTGATTTCTCCTTGTGATGTGTTCCCTTGCCCTCTAGCCAAACCTAACATCACAAACATGTTCTTATTAAAGCCTTATAATGTCAAACAAACCTAAAAACTGAATTCTACCTCAACATAGGCAAGAACTCTCTCAGACCTCTATATTTCTCAAGCTTCCAAGCTTAACAATGGTGTTTAAGATTTCTTTAAGGTGGAGAAGATGACTAAGACATCTTGGAGTGTGTCAGAAGTGATAAGGGGCAGTGGAGGTGGTTTTAAATCAATATTTGGTGCAAAGGAAAGAGAAAAGTGCGGCTGTTCATGGCCAACCGAGTTGCATTCACGGGTATGAACCCATACTTCATGGACGTGAAATACCTTTCACGATCGTTACTAAACCATTCATGTGCATGAAATTTCTCTCTTCTCAAACACCTCGCCATGTCCAAAACACTGTCGTTTGGACTATAAAACGACATTTCACAAGCGTGAACAAATATTCACAGGTGTGAAATCTTTCCATTTCAAAATTTTAATTTAAACTTTAACATACCTTAAACTTCATCCTTTCTCACTCTAAATACATATATAACTTATAGGCCCTATTTTATGGGCGTTACAACATAATTCATTCATAAGAAAACTTCAAGTTACATTTGAGGGGAGTGAGATGAAAAGAGAAATACAATAAAAAGAATAGAGAAAGAAGGGACTCGCATGCCCTATTTGCAAAAAACAAAATTCCATGCATGATCAATCTTATTGGTCAAGTCCACAATCACACTATCATGCCATTCCATACACCACCAGCATGCATTTTTTAATGCATAATTAAAGGTAATCTATTAAAGTAACAATTTGGGTTCCCTTTATTTCAACTCTTGAAACCTTGTTTTGATTGTTTGACCTTTGATGAAATTCATCATAAATCAATATTTAATCTCATTAAATAATCATATGAACAATTAGAAACACTTTCTAGAAGGAAATCATGCAAACTAGGCATACATCTGATCATATCAAAAAGTTTTCTAAAATTACCTAGTTTGCCAACTAGGTTATTACTAATTTAATGCATACAACAATTAAATCTGAATTTAATATTTAAATCACATTTAATATTAAATTCAAATATGAAGAGTAGTTAATTCATAATTAAATTGCCATAATTTTTTATGCCAAATAGGATTAAACTATCCTAAAACAGTCTAGAATTCTAGTCAAACTAGGATTTTGAAAACCTTTTTCAAATTCAAATAAAATTCCATTTAAAAATTTTCAAAACTTCCAGAATTCATTTTCATCATTATAAGAAACTTATAATCAATTTAAACTAATTAAATTCATTCATTAGACAATCTAAGTCATTCATCATTCAACTAGCACACATATTACTCAAAAATTACCTAAATTGAATCATACAAGAATTAGGATTCTTTAGGAACTTAATTACGAATTTAATTTGACTTTAACATGTAATTAATATCAATATAACATAATTAATATCTCATAAATATGAAATTAAAGTTCTGTTCATTAAGTTACATGCCATTAAATTAAATAACACAATACAAACCCATCATATGGTAAGATTTTTTACCAAATTTCTTGTTTTGTTTGTTCTACGATCAAAAATAATTTTTGCATCATTATAGGTATTGTCTAGAAGTTAAAAAAATTCTAAATATGTCATAAATATATTTGAATAATCAAATTAACAAACCAAATTTGAACAATCCCATAATGAACTCAATTAGCAATACTAGGTTTTATAAACCCTAAAAATTCAACAGCATACACAATTTCGAATTTCAGGTTCAAATCAAATTCAAACCATTTAATTATCATCAAAAACATCTAATATCATCAAATAAAATCAAAATATTTTTTAACGAAAGAAGGGAATCTAAGTTGTTCATTTTTCAATCAATCTTATTGATACTTCAATTATATCCAAATTTAATTTACATCGGGTGGCTCTGATACTGCTATTAGGCTTTGAATATGCATCTCATATATGGAACAACAAAAATATAAAAATTAATCAAAACTAAAATTCAAGGAATGCCCTATGTAATTTAAAATCATATCATACCATCTAATGGGAGAAATTGATTACCTTTATTTGCAACTCTTGATCTTCCAAGTTGTGAGTTTTTCCTTTTTGTTGGGTTATAGAAAACTATAATATTACAAAGCTAAGATTTCCTCTAAGAGTATCTATGCGAAGAAAGAAGAAGAAATCCTCTAAGGAGATGCAGTTACAAAAGTCCAAAGTGCTAGCTATAGAAAATTGTCTTATGAAAGAGAAAAGGGAAATGAGAAAATTAACTTTTATTTTTTCTTAAAGAGCAACCATGAAATTGACTCCTTAAAAGAATTATTTATACTATTTCTAATCCCTTTTAAGGTTAAAAAAAGAAAAACCCCTAATGGACCCATTTCCTAAGGTATATGACCCAATATTGACCAAGTCAACAATAATAATCTAAATTGGATTTTGCCCATTTTTGTAACTCTTATAGAAGATCCAATTCTCTTTCTCTCTCACTATAATCTTATCCAAAACTCATTTTATATTTTCTTCATTCTCCATATACATGTGACCTAATAGATTTTCTGGTCATGTTGGTAGCCCAAGTCTCGGGAGAAATCCTAATCCAATTAGAATTCTATGAGTCAAACACTTTTAACCCAAAATTGATTTTTCATCAATTTTTCTTGACTTAGCATATCATGAGCGGTATCCAGCAATACATTATGACCATATAATTAATCAAAAAGTCATTGGTTTGACTTTTAATCCTTCCATAGATAATTACCATACAATTCATCCTTTCACCAAACTATACCTCATTTGGTTCAGAGTATGAATTGTGTGTCAACTCTCATTAGAATGGTTGTCATATCTAGTCTAAATGATATTATTTCTTTTCTATGAGACTCATTACTCTATTAAATATGTCCTTGAAGACATTGTTCAAGATATGTCCACCTTGGCCAAGTATTTCTGAGTAATAATATCTACAAAAGGCCATAGGTATACTCTTCTTTTATCAGGAGTGGTGAATCCTTTATTGAATACTAAACTACCTTCGAATACCTCATGCTATACCCAATCACCACCCTATGAGAAACATCTGAGAAGCAACAAGGAATGGAATTAAAGTATAGGATTCATTATCCAAGATAACCTTGAGCATCTTAAGTCTAAAGATACTTCCACCATTGTTATGATGAGACTATCACTCATATTGAATAGACATTCATGTGATTGTCTCATAGTAGGTCATCCAATGTGCTTGGCTACTTTAGCAAACATCCATATGTTAACTCTAAATATCTCATGTCTACAGCTTATGAGATCAACAACATGACCTAGTCAAGGAGAATCACATATGCTAGTTTATCCAGATTAACAATGTCTCATTTTGTTAATCCTATGACTAAGGATAATTTAAGTATAAACAAAATTGCACATGATAGAAATCTCATCATCATGATCTCATCATGATTTCCTACATATTGTGTTATATACCAATGACTTCATTAAACGTTTAAAATCTATATCAATTCATATGCAATGTCTTTTTATTAATAATAAATGAACACATCAAGTGCCTAAGGTGATTGCTTTTAGGGTACCTCTCTAACATACTTGATAACCATATGATATGACATCATGTACTCTACTAGTTTTCCATCAAAGTTTATGCAAAGTCCAAGCCAAGATCATTATGCAATATCCAAAAGAGTGCTCAAATATCTGCAAGGAATAAAGAACTATGACATATTGTACAAATCCATGTCTAAGTTAAGATTGTTTGGGTACACTAATAGTGATTAGGCGAGATCAGTGGATGACATGAAAAGCACATCAAGTTATGCATTCACACTTGGCTCAAGAATATTCTCTTAGGCAGCTAATAAACAAGTAACCATGACACAATTATTAGCTGAGGCATAGTATCTTGTAGCAACAATGACAACAAATCATGCTATATGGCTCAAATTCATACTTAAAGATATAGGTGAACCCTAAGGTGAAGCTACAGTAATCTACTGTGACAACAAGTCAATAATTGCAATGGTGAAAAACCTAAAGATTCATAGCAGGACGCAATATATAAGCATTAAATATCACTTCATCAGGGAAGCCAAAACCAATAAAGAGATAGAATTCAAACACTGCAAAATTGAAAAACAATAGTAGATATAGTCACGAAGGCACATTCAAGAGGAAAGTTTGAGATTCCACGCTACTTGATCAGAGTTACCAAAATTTGGATCAATTAGTGATAAAATTTGAAGTTCGTTGCTATTTTCTCTAGTTTTCTAGAGTATTCTACTAATAATAATAACAATAAATTCTAGTCTAAAAAAGATGATTAGAAGAACTCTAGAATACGTTAGAAAAAAAAAAAATCGCAAATGTCTAAATTTAATTGAGAAACAAGTACATTTATGTGGTCAATAATCATTCAATAAAAAAAGGATCTAGAGCAAATAATATTGACCACAAATGTAACATGAAATCACCAACTCTAGCTACTATAAATACCCCTCTTGTATTACAAATGTGTAGAGTGAAATAGAACAATAAAAGTTAAGAAACTTCTCTTTTGTCCCATCTACTATATATCCTAAAATAAACAAACATAACTCATTACCATTCACACTCTCAATACTATACAAAAATAACCATCAGTTTGATACTCAAGCAACATATTCCCCCAGTGCAATGAAGACATGTCATATGTGTTTCTACAATCAAATATGAGTGCTAGATACTGTTTTGACATTTTCATACCAACACTTGTTCTTTTTATGAAATGATAAATGTATCATACAAATGATTTAATGTATATCCATATGTAAAATGAAATTTTGGTAGATGTGATATGTTGATTTCGTGGATATTTAATTATATAATTAGGTCTTAAACTTTAAAATTGGAAAGCATTAGCTATTATGCATTTATTTATTTATTTTAACTAGGTTATTTCTGGCTTACTTCATAACATATTTGAACCCTTCTTCTACTTATCTTGTCCCACTTTCCATAGATTGCTAAAGTGTGTACTGTGTATTTGTGAGAATTGACCTGCTCAAGATGGTTTTTCTTCATATTTTGGTTATATGTTTAGGAGAGAGAGGACTCACTTGAAAAGGTTATTGACTCAATTCAGAAATGAAAATGTGAACTAAGTTTAGGTAATAATTTTTCTACTTGGAAGAATTTTTTGTTTTGTGCTTTTACTCTACAGCTTCGAAATTTTGTTCTCCTAATGCATCATTGGGGTAATTCACCATAGATGAGATGATACATTTAGGTTATGTATTGTAGCTCATCAATGAACAATGGTAGCAATTTTGGTTGAACGATGACCACAATAACAACAACAATAATGATCAGAATGGGGTCGGAGTGGATGCAGCAAGATTAGAGGCACGTGGTTATGGCCCATTATAATTAGTCAAGCACTGTATGTTTTACTTATGATGATAACTGATAACTAACTCCAATTGAATATTATTAAGGCAAAAGCAAATGCCATTTTTTTCCATTGAGAAGATAGGCATTCAGTATTAAATATTAATTGCAAATTTCTTCTTTTATAAGCTCTGGGAATCATTCATCTTTCATTTTTTTTTTTTGGAAATCTATTCATAGCTTAACTTTGTAATTTAATAACAAAATTCTAATTCTTATATTTGTTGCCAATAAACAATGTCATTAAGGCTCATTTCTTATAGCTTATATGTATGTCTCTAATGCATCAACCCCCTATAATCTAGATTTAGATGACCTCCAAATCAATTTGATATTAATCTTAAATTTCAACTAATTACAAGATTAGACTCTCCACCCCCAAAACAACAAGGAATTGGTAACAAATAATATGAAAAAAGAATTGGATTTACGTCATATATTAATCACTAACTTTATAAGTGAAAAAATCTTTGTTAAATTAATGAAGATCACACCTCCCACTTGAAAAACACTTAAGAATAATCAAATTTTAAATCTCAATAACCAATGTGAATGTCTTACACGCATAATGAGGTATTTATACCTTTACAAGCCAAATCCTAAATTCAAAAGTGAAGAAAATACTAATCTAACCCTAATGACTTAAGACTAAAATGAATAGGCTTGATTTTATAAGGCCCACACCTAAAACAAGTTAAATAAGGCAGGTTATGTGACATTTAAATGAAATTATATGTCATTAATCACAATAAAATAGCTTATTAAATTTAGTTATAGGCCTAACTATAAAATAATAACATAAGTAAGCCCAAATAACATTTTAAAGGCCAAAATAACAAGCCCCGCACAACGACCAAGTCTGCCTATAAGTTATGCACATGTCTCACACATGATCACTTAAGTTGCACATGCACTGCACATGATTCTCTAAATCTGCTCATTTAATTTAATGGACTTGGACACTTTGGAAATATGACTGATTGACTTGAATCTTCATAAAAGACTTTTTTTATCTTCACTTTATGCTTCCTTTTGTATAACATTGGTCCATAAGTTTGATTGTGGACTTTAGGCCTAATATTGCTTTTAAAGCTCCAATGTTGCCCCTATAGATTGGAATACACCCAAAATATATTTTAATCATATCAATATGATTTTGAACTTATCTTTGGCCTATTTCAATGATAAAAGCTTTCTTTACTTCATTGGTACAAGATAGCCCTTTATGTTTGGGTCCCTTGTTTGTATCATTCCTTATTTCCTCAAAAAGATTCATCATTGATTTTTTGTCTACATCAAAAGAAAAATGTACAAAAAAAAAAAGAATAATCATAAATGTTAATATGAAACTATTTCTTCACCTCCTTTTCCTCTTCACACAAACTCACCATTTTCTTTCTTTGTTCATCCCTTTCATTTTTATCACTCAAAAACTTTTATTTTTCAATTATATATTTACTTTCATACAAACAACCTCAATTCCATCTCATTATCACTCTTTTTTATTCCCTCAAGCTCTTCCAAATCATTTTCTTCACTCACCACCATTAATTCACCATCATTATATATTCAACATGAGTAACACCATCACTTTCTAAGTTGATGCTCTCAATGTCACCAACATCACTAACTTTCTATAATGGTGACATAAAAACTTCACTCTCACATTTAGTTTCAACCTTCCCATCATGAAATTCATTATTTCTTTTATTGTCTTGATTTTTCCCAACATCCTCTACCTTACTCATCTCACTACACTTGGTCTCATATGCAACTTTTCTTATAAGGTAGTCTTCAAAAAAAGTTTTTTTTTTTTGCTTTTGTGATGTTTTATGGGTTGAACTCATTTATTCTCATCTTGTTTCAGTCTTTGGAGTCTTTGATGTTACTCCCTATAGTAGTAGCTAGGCACATGTTGCTTCCTCATTACTGTTTTCAATTCCTCCCATGTACTTATAAGTCTCTCCCTATTCCTATGCCTATTGAGGATTATTGGTCCCACCAAACCAATGCATAATTAGTGAACTCCATGGCTACTAGCTTTAACTTTTTCTCTTTAGAATAATTACAATGATCAAAAACTAGCTCCACCTTTCTTTCCCACTCTATTTATGTGTCAGCATCATTCCTACCTTGGAAATGAGGGATTTTCATCTTAATACTACCCATGTTTTTATCCATCCTATCCTTTTCATTCACATACCTTTCATTCTCCATTCTCTCCTTATAGCTGCCCTTATATCTCTTTTTTTCACCTCTACCCCTTTTACCACCATATCTATTCCTGTCTCATTTCTCCTCAAATTCATCAATCTCATCATCAAAATTAGAAGAAGATCGCATTGGTAGCCTTACCTTTTTATCTTTGGTTCAGCTTTGTAAAGATGAATTTGTCCTAAGATTAGGTAGAGCTTGATCATGGCCTTCTAACCTTTTTTTAATACTTGTCAAACCAATCACTCATATTTCGGAGCAAATCTCAAGTCTACCAAATTATTGTTGCATAGCCTCCAATGTAAAGAGAGTCTTACTTCCTTCCTCGCTACTTTTTTCTTGGTTGTTTGATAAACATGATATAAGTAAAATGGCCTCACACACTCCTTCACATGTTTCACTCAAAAGGCGTATGTTCATTTGTGTTTCACTCAATTAAAGCTTTTACCTTCTTTTGGGCTAACCACTTTTGTCTTTTTATCACTTTTGCATCCTCATTATGATATATGTTTGGATTAAATTCGACTAACTAGATCAATAATGATAAGCAACATTATCCAATAGAAAATTAAAACAAACTATTCCTAAGAAAGAAAAGAAGTAACACAAAACTAAAAGCAAAATTAATGAAAAGAAAGCAAGGAATGACAAACATATAATATATGCACACATGGATGAAGAATGAGGTGTGTAGATGTAATATATGTTATTTGAGCATTATGGAATGGAAAATTACTTAAATAGTGTAATGGAAACAAGTAGGATAACAATCAAGAATAGAAAATAGAGAATGCAACAAATTGACAAAACTAGGAACTTTAAGTGTAGATGTTCTCCTTCTCTAATGAAATTCAAACCAGAACCTAAAACTCATTAAACCAGTCCCAAATTGATGACAAATATGCTAATCAGATGTCTATTAATAAGTATTACCCACCAATTGAATTAATTTTAGCAATAAGCAATGAAATCTCAACTTATAGTCCCAATATAAAACCAATTAATTTCAATTATGAACTTAACTTAAAATTGCTCAAAATATCAATTTTAATCATAATAGAGTGAATATAATCAGTGATAACTTAATTAGATAAGTGTGCAATCAATTGAATCAAAATAACCTCACTTTTAACAATTAATGACAATCATGCAATAACTTTTCTTTTTCTTTCTTTCTTTTTTTTTTTTCAACTATATAATCAGATCTACTCAAAGGAAGATTAAAACACCAAAAAAAATTGCACCCAAAAAGCTAAACTTCAATAAATTGCAATATAGGCATATTCAACCACTAATAGATAAACCTAATTTTTTTATATTTTTATGTTGTAACTTGAACAAATATCACTAAAAATAGCAAAATAAAGATAGATACAATTGATTTGCCAAAACTATAATACCAAATGATACAACAACCCCTTAGAATCTAAGTCTAGATGATCTCCAAATCAATTTGATATAAATTTAAGTTTCAACCAATTACAAGATTAGACTTTCCACCCCCAAAATAGCAAAGAATTGGTAACTAAAGGTATGAAAAAAAAAGAATTGGATTCATATCACAAATTAGTTACTAACTTGATAAATAAAAATAATCCTTAATATAGAACACACCTCCCACTTAAAGAACACTCAAGAGCACTCAAATTTTAATCTCAATCACCAATCTAAATGTCTTACATGCATAAAGAGATATTTATATATATAGAAGCCAAACCCTAAGTACAAAAGTCAAGAAAAGGCTAATCTGACCCTAGTGGCTTAAGACCAAATGAATGGGCATGATTTTATAAAGTCAACATGCCTAAAACAAGTAAAATAAGGCTGGTTAGGTGACTTTTAAATGAAATTACATGTCATTCATAAAATAAAACAACCTATTAAAATTTAGTCATAGGCTTAACTATTAAATAATAATATAAGTTATACACATGCCTTGCATATGATTACTTAAGGTGCATATGCACCGTACATGATTCTTTAAATATGCTCATCTAATTTAATGGACTTAGACATCTTGGAAATATGCTCAGTTGACTTGAATTTTCATGAAAAACTTCTTTTATTTTCACTTTAAGCTTCCCTTTGTGTAGCATTGATCCATAAGTTTGATTATGAATTTTAGGCCCAATATTGTTTGTAATGCTCCAATGTTGTCTTCTATGGATTGGAATACGCCCAAAATGTATTTTAATCATATCAATATGCTTTTGAACTTCTTTTTGGCTCATTTCAATGATAAAAGCTTCATTTACTTCATTGGTACAAGATAACCCTTTATGTTTGGTTTTGTTGCTCGTATCAGTATCTAATAATTAATTTTTGGTAAAAGAATTCATGGAATTATATCTGTCTATGCATTATTCTGGCATTTTTAGAGTGATGGCAAATCAATGGCCAAGAAATGCTATGATTTACTTTACTGCCTGTATATATTAAAAAATTCAAATAGCAATGGAAAAATTTGTCACTAATTTAGCTTTCTCTGCAATCTGCCACTAATTGGTCTCACTTTCAAATTCGTCGTGTAAAGGATGATAATTTTTATTTATGGACATGTCCAAATTAACAATAGATTTTTAATTGTTAATTTTAACGATGGATGTGATTTATCAGCAAGGGGATTGTTGATGGATTTGATCTGTTGCTATTTATATTTAATGACGGATTTTCATCATTTAGAAATGACTTTTTTTTTATTGCGTGACCTACTCCAATTAGACAAATTTTTAGCTTAGATGATACTTTTTGATACCAAAGTTTCCCAATAGCAGACACCCAACTAAACTGAATGACATCATTGCACTTAGGGTCACACGACCACCTGCTTTCAAAGTGAAAATTAGGAGAATAATGATAATTCGAATCATTACCTTGTAGATCAAGATGAATAGGAATATGGTCAGACTTGGAGTAAACTAAATGAGATAGTGAAGTTGAGCTAAACAACTGTTTTCAAGGTAAAGAGACTATGACTTTATCCAACCTCTCCTCAATATAATTTGCACCCATTCTACCGTTGTCCTATGTAAAAGGATAACCTTTAAATCCCGAGTCAGACAAATCACGCTCAATTATTACTAAACAGAAGGCATATAATTCTCCAATTACAATTGTCCCCCTACCTTTTTAGATTGAACCATAATCTCATTGAAATCCCTTATAACTAGCCATGGCAAAGATAAAGAGACAATTATCTCATCAAGTTTCATGACAAGTGTTTATTGTGCCATTCTGCCCGATAGTAGAATCAAGAAAATCGCCACTGCATGGAAGAATTAACTTTGCAAACTTAAAATCCATATGATGTGGGGAGTAAGAACAATACTCCATAGAGAATTTCTCTATTAGATCTATGAACAGCAAAACCTTAATGAAAACCTACATTACTTCAAATAAAATTCATCTTCTCTTCTGAAATTCTAATCACCATTAAGAAGAGAATGTTGGGGTTTTGAGTAAAGCATAAACATTGCAGATTTGCAACTACCGAGGTATTCCCCAAACCTCGACAGTTGAAACTTATCACACTCATAACTGTAGGAGACCATGGTCTCCACCAATGGTCGCTTTTACAAAATTATCACATCCACCATATTTCAATTTTTTATGCCACAATTCATCCAACCCATCATGTTCACTTGTTTCCAAACTTCGTTTATGGTACGCTGTCACCCATATTTGAGGAAGCCTCTCTAACCCGATTAATTCTTTTATAACTCCTTCCCTAATGATTTTTAAAATTCTATTGCAATGATCCTTTTTTAAACAACACACAATATGCACTCACCCAGAAAGTAATCATTAAATTTTACAGCAGTTGTTGAGTCCCCTTCTTCCATTCATGTAAAAGCAATATCTACCCTTTATACACCAGGGACCAAAATCTAACACCCATTTCCCATCCTTCTCCAGTAAGAATAGAAATGTGAATACATTATCACCAACTAATGGAAAGTACATCCCTTCTATTGGAGACTGAAATGAAAACAAGTAAAAAAAACATAAAACTATTTGTTGAAGTTTGAAGCTAATTGTTTTTAATACTAAATTGAATGTGCTTATATATAGGCTTACAATTAAAAACTTAACTGCAAAATATTCTCAACAAATCATATTTTATAGGCACTACATCAAACCTAAAATAACAATCAAAAAATAAAGGAGAAAATATCTTTAAAAAGCCTAGTTGTTAAAGATCACAAAATCTAGTTTTCAACTGTTGAATCAATCTTAACGCTCCCTCTTAATTCAAACTTGCAAACACCAAGCTGGGACCTGAAGTAAACATGTTTTTGATGAGGAAGAGAATTTTTTAGAATGTCTGCCACTTACTCATTTGTATTGCAGTACTTCAAAACAATCAGTCCTTCTGTTACAAGTTCTCTGATAAAATGAACACAAATGCCAGGATGTTTAGTTATGTTGTCAAAGGTTAGATTTTTAGTCATAGCAATTGCACATTTATTGTCGCTATAAATCTCAGTTGCTTCTTTCTGCTCTTGATAAAGTTTCTCAAGTACCCTTCTTAACCATGCAGCTTGACATGTTGATAAAGTTGCAGCTACATATTCAATTTTTGAAGATGACAAAGCAGTTGTTGCTTATTTTTTGATTCATAACAGCTTTTTTTGGTGACAAATTTAGCAAATAGATTGTTGTGGCAACTATTTCTGCCCAAAACATGTCTGGAAGTTATTTGGCTTTCAAAAACTCCTTGCCATCTCTACAAAGCATTACTATTTTGCTTCGAAATGTAAGGTGTTATCAATTCTCTATGCACGCCATGCCCCTCACAAAATTTGTTAAACTCGTGAGATATAAACTCACTTCTTCTATCAGTTTGTAATGTCTTTATGCTTCTTCTATTTTGCTTTTTAACAAGAGCTCTGAATTTTTTTATGATTCCAAATGCATCTGATTTGTTTTGCAAAAAGTACACCCAACTTATGCGGCTGTAATCATCTATAAACAACAAAAATATCGACTTCCACCAAAGGATTTTATTTTCATAGGCCCACACAGGTCGTAATGAATAAGCTCAAGATAATTAGATGCTCTTTTGGATTTTCCTTCAGCAAATGGATTTATACCTTGTTTTCCATAGATACAACCTTCACACAAATCTAAAGACTAAATTTTAGGCAAGCCAAAAACCATCGTCTTTTGACTCAACAACTTTAAACTTTTGGCATGTAAGTGCTCATATCGTAAATGCCACATTTTAGATTCATTTTTTCTTTGACACTAAGAGTGTGACTCTCTACACTTGAGATTTCAAGAGGAAACAACTTATTTTTGGTCATACAAACATCAACTATTATCTGACCTAATTTTTTTTATATCTCTAATCACACATGAACCTTCATCAAATGAAAGAGAATAAACACTATCAAATTATATGACAAGTTAGGAATAAAATAAACATCAGAGAGAAGCTTAATTTTACTGTGACCATTGTTAGTTGTCACAATACCTTTGCCTTCAACTTGTATCTGTTTGTCGTGTCCGATTCTTACTTTCAATGTGTATGATTCATCAAGTTCTTTAAATAATGACTTCACATTGGTCATGTGATTTGAGCAATAGCTATCCAAACACCAAATGTCAGTAAAGACATTTGTGTCTTCACGATAGGCCATGAACAACTTCACCTCCTTTTGTTCGTTCATTTTTTTGCATAGTGTTAAATCTTAAGGGTTGTTTCCATAATTTTGATGATAACAAATAATTGAAGAAATTTAACCAAACTTTGAGTTTTAAGTGATTAAACATGTTAAATATTTATTGGATCATCAAAATAAAAGTAATCAACTAAATTGAAGTTGATATTTGCAAAAAAGAAGTTGTTTCACGCTCGTTAAGCACAATGTCACACCCATAAAATGCCAAAAAATTCAAAAATTCAACACAATCAATACTCAAGACATTGTTCACACCCGTGATTAGTGTATCATTCCTGTGAATGCAAAAGGTTTAAATTGTTAGAATCATTTGCGGCTTGTTTCACGGCTTCATTCAAGGTTTAGAAGAAAACATTCACATCCCATTATCTCAATGATTTCTTGACTCCAGAATTTTAGTGATAAAATAAAAGGTTGATTTTTTTTCTTTTGACAAAAGTGAAATATATATAATTGTATTTTAATTTAGGCAAAATAATTATTTAGTATAAGTATATACATATACTATTATTATTGTATTCGCTTATAAAAATATTGACACAATATGTTAGAACTTAGAAGGCCTAGCATATATACATATGATAAGTAATCTATACAAAGAAACAAAATGCTAGAAGGAAGCATATGTATTAACTAAATTCCTGATTAACTAAACCTAAAAATCCTACAATAATATTCCTGAATTGATATTCTGCACATATAATTTAATTACAATTTGATATTTTGTAGATTGAGTTAGTAAATCCAATTTCAGGTATTACCGAGCAATAACTCAAAATTATTAAGCCAATAATACATATACAATACTGATTTAGATCAAACTCAACATGAGATGGTGAAATTAATGGCGAAATAAGAATAGACTCTATAAAGTGCTATTTCATCCATTCTATAATTCTCATTATAATTAAGGAGACATTATGAAGAAGCACAAACAAAAGTACTAAATTGCATTAATCAATTAAGATGCATTAATTAGAAACAGAGTTAATAATTGGTTACAAATTAATCTAAAACTTATCCTTGATTTGAGAAATAATATTATAGTCAACCTGTAAAGCTTTGCCAAGCAAATCAGTGGGGATTTCAGGGGTAGAACCAAAAATTGAACTACCAAAGGAAACAGTACCAGCATTTTGGCTATTGAGAGCACCAAGGGCAACAGCGTTAGTGGATCCATTGTTTCTCTGGTAGTGAATAAGGCCAACAGGAAAAACAAAAACATCACCAGGATTGAGGATCTGAGAGATGAGTCTATTATCAGGAGTAGAAGTAATAAATCCTACTTCTATTTTACCCTCCAAGACTGTGAGGATTTCACTGCCCCTTGGATGAATATGTGGGGGGTTTACGCCAAAAGGTGCCAAGTCTATGCGAACCATAGAAATCCCAAGTGTGTTTAAACCTGGAATTTGGTTTACTGTGGCTGGAGTCACCTTTGAACCAAATGGGTTTGACGTGTTGCCTACTATGTGAAACCCACTCATGAAGAAATCACTTGCTTGAACTGCCTTTGCCTCCATGCATGTGAAACCATTCACGTGCACTGCTATACAAACCCAAAAATAATAATATATGTGAACTATAAAATCTCTATTTGAGATGCACTTATTACTGCCTCCTCTATTTTGATAACATATAACAGTTTTCTTATATTATAACCTCATAAAATTTTCGAAACTTTAAATCTAGATTTCCAAAAAAATTCATACACCAATCCAATCATAATCTATCATATGTATGTAAAATTTAATGGGATTCACATAAAAAGAATGATATTAAGTGTTGGCAAATTAGAGAAGGAAAAAAGAAAAAAAAAAAGAATGATATTACTTCTCATAGTCATTAATGTTGTAATGTCAGATGTTAAGATTCATTGTAATTTCCAAAATTATTAAAAAAAGAAAAATATATGCAAGGATTCCAACTTTTAAGTTCATAAACAAATCCAATCACATATTCCAAAAAATTTTGTAAACCAATCCAATCATAATTTATCATATATTATATTTATGTAAAATTTAATGGGATCCACATGAAAAAGAATGATATTTAAGTGTTGGAAAAGTAGAGAAGGTAAAAAGAAAAAGAAAATGATATTATTTGTCATAGTCATTAATATCTTTGCAATGCTAGAGTTAAGATTCATTGTAATTTCCAAAATTATTAAAAAAAGGAAAATATGTGCAAGGATTCCAACTTTTAAACTCATAAACCAATCCAATCATAATCTATCATATGTACGTAAAATTTGATGTGACCCACATGAAAAAAAACGATATTAAGTGTTGGCAAACTAGAGAAGGCAAAAAAGAAAAAGAATGATATTACTTCTCATAGCCAATAATATCTTTGCAATGTTAGATGTTAAGATTCATTGTCATTTCCAAAATTCTTAAAAAAAAAGGAAAATATATGTAAGGATTCCAACTTCTAAATTCTCTCATAATGGATTTGGTAATCTTTTGTCAGAAGGATTTTTCTTACTTAGACTTGATTCAAACTATAATAAACAGATAAGATAATGTCATGTAACTTATAATTTACATGATATTTTCTTATTAACCTAATTAATGGAGATCCTACTAATTAAAAAGTAGCTCAAATTTTTTTAAATGGCAGATAGGAGTACAGTATATTACCTTGCTTATTGGGGGTGTCTGCTACACAGAAATCTTGAAGCGAGATATTATCTGATGCTAAAGCAAGGGAGCAGGTGAAAGCAAGAAACCCTAACAATGAAAGAGTTTTGGGAGCCATAGCAGAGAAAAAAATTAATTTACTATACAACTTTAGGGTAAATTTTAACATTTAAATAACCGCAAGAAATTTGTTTATGAAGAGCGAAAATATATTTGTTTGATCTAAATATGGGTTGAGACAATACTGTGATTCCTATTTATAAATGATTTGTTTAGCATTACAGAAAAGTTTTCTTATATTGGCACAAGAAGTTAGGAATGAGTGACTTGGTCACCCACTTAATTCTCTTCTCCTTTTATGGCCAGGAATTAGGTTTACAATATATATCTCCATTTTTAGCCCTTAAAAAATAAAGGGTAGTTTATTTTTATTAATCCCTGTCCTCAAATTTACTGTATTTGGTTAAACATTTTTGTATTAGTTGTAGTTAGGCCAATTCAGCATTAGATCCGAAATATATATTGAGACTGAGTTGGTTGTATATTCTCCATGTATGGCTTACATTCACTTGAAAAAATCAACTATAGGGAATGCAAATTGAGTTTTTAAAGTGTTGAGAAAATATAAAATTGCTATAAAGACCCCAGCTAAATGATTATATTAAAATTTTTCTTTTTGGTTAGTCAATTCTTTTAGCAATTAGCATGCATGATAGTAAACAATCTCAATCCAAATTAAAATTATAAACACATCATCTGTTCTGCATAATATATCAATATAAAAAATGTATAAATTTTAAGACAGTAGCAAAGGAACAATTTTGATTAAAAAATGGTTATATATTGTAAGCTTTTGTGTGTATGTATATTGTATTTGCATGAACATTACAAGGCTATAAATACAAAATACGTAACAACATGACAGAGGATGAGGGAAAAGAGATAATACAAAGTAAATTGAATTAAAAAAAAAAAAAAAAGGATAAGAATAGCTGAACTAATAACTTATGCTAGCTTATACCCTAACAGCCCCCTTCAAACCTTTGTCGAAACAAACTTAAGGCAGAGATGACTTCGAAATGCTAGAAAAAATTGTGGAGGTAATTGTTTGGTAAATAAATCATCTATTTGGTCTTTGGAAGATAAAAACTTCACCTGAATTTCCTTGGTACCTACCTTTTCACGAACTTAGTGATAATCTAACTCTATGTGCTTTGTTCTTGCATGGAAAATTGAATTGGAGGAAATGTACGCAACTCCAATATTCTCACACCATAGATTTATAGGGCCATTTAAAGAGAAGCCAATTTCATAAAGTAAAGAAGAAATCCAAAGACCTTCAGTTGTTGCATTTGCTAAGGCCTTGTATTCCCCTTTCGTAGATGATTTGGCAACAGTAGGAAGTTTGCGAGATTGGCAGGAAATTAAGTTGGGACCAAGATAGATGCCAAAGCCAGTTGTTGATCGGCATCATCGAGACAGTCACCCTAATCAATATCGGCAAAACAATGAAGTTGAAAGGAAGGAGAACTAACCAAGTGTAAATCATTGCTGATTGTGTTCTTGAGATAATGCAAGAGACGTTTAATAGCTTGCCAATGAACAGTGGTTGGATGATGCATGAATTGGCAAAACTTATTGACTGGAAATGAGATATCTAGTTGTGTGAGGGTGATGTACTGCAGGGGCCCCTATGACTTGACGATATGTATCTGCATTGTCCAAATGAGTTCCCAATATTTTTGAAAGAATGGGTGTAACTGCCATGGGAGTGGAAATAAGTCTTGCACCATCCATATGGACCTTTGTGAGTAAGTCTTGAATGTACTTCCATTGACAAAGAAGAACACCTTTGATTATGGAGAGAACTTCAATACCAAGGAAAAAATGTAGTTACCCGAGATCTTTACCAGGGAACACATATTGCATTTTAGCAATAATGTCATCAATAAGAGACAAAGAGGAACCTGTCACAATAATTTCATCAACATATACAAGGAGAAAGAGTTTGTGAGAATTTTTAACATAGTAAAATAATGAATTGTCAACCTTTCAAATTTTAAAGCCAACTGCAACTAAAAATTGAGATAATTTGAGGAACCATGCACGAGGAGTCTGCTTCAACTCGTAAAGAGATCTGTTTTTGCAAACAAATTGAGGATGAGCTTTGTCTATAAATCTAACCAGTTGAGCCATATAGATATCCTCTTCTATAGTTCCATGCAAAAAAGTATTTGAGACATCAAGTTGTCTCATATTCCACCCAAATTAAACAGCAAGAGCTAGAATGAGACGAATAAAAATGGCTTTGATCATAGAGCTAAAGGTTTCACAGAAATCAACACTTTCCTTTCGATTAAAACCCTTTTGCCACTAATCGAGTCTTATAGCGAGCAATAGTACCATTAGAATTTCTCTTAATTTGGTAGACCCATTTATTACCCACAACATTGTGGTGGAAGGGCATGGAATTAGTGTCCATGTATTGGTTTGGGCACAAGGCTTGGATTTCATCCAACATAACTCTCCTCTGGACTTCTAACTTATCGGCTTGAGTGAAAGAGGTCGGTTCTGTAAGGTGGTAATCAATATTGGACATGGAAAGAGGATGCTTAGTAACTAAAATAAGTTGGCATTTTTGCATTGTGGATGAGCGAAGTTGCATGGTGTGGGACCTGGTTGTGTCGGGAAGTAGTTGTTGTTGAGGTGGGCGTATGGGTCTGATTGTTTAAGGGGTTACGATAAGCATGAAAGTCAATAAATAATTCAATAGGAGCAGAGGTAGGAGATTTTGATAAAAGAGAAGAAGTTGAGGTGGGTAGGGAAGAGGGGTGATCGGTTGGAGATAGAGTAGGTGAAAGAGATAAAGAGATGTTGAAAAAGTAGGTACATAAGATAAAGGAGGAGAATAGTTACCTAAGTAATCTTGGCTTGTAGAAGATATGATCAACCGAGGATTGAGATCAACCTTAGATATATGCATAGACATGTGATTTTGAAAAGGAAAAAATTGCTCATCAAATTTGATGTGTCGTGCAACATAAACTTTGCCAGAGGTAACATCATAACACTGATAGCCATGATGGCTGGGAGAGAAGCCTAGATTGACACATTGTTGAGACCTAAAGGGAAAGTTATTTTTATTGTAAGCCCTTAATAGAGAATAGGCAGCACAACCGAACACTTTGAAGAGATTATAATATGGATTTTTGTGGAATAAATTGAAAAATGGGCTTTTATTTGTTAAAACACGGGTAGGAAGGGAGTTAATGATTAACATTGCATTATCAAAGGCGTGAAACCAAAATTTTAAAGCAGTTGAAGCATGGATAACATTGAAAGACCAGTATCTATGATGTGTCTAATTTTCTTTTCAAATACACCATTTTGTTCATGAGTATGTGGACAAACTATCCTATGTCCAATTCCTTGTGAAGCTAAAAATTTGTTTAATTTTCTGTACTCCCCAACCCAATCTGTTTGAAGAGCTTTAATTTTAACTTGGAATTGATTTTCAACAAATTTTTGAAAGAGAACAAAAACATCAAACAAATCACTTCTTTGCTTCATTGGATAATACCATGTATACTTAGTGATATCATCTACAAATATTATAAAAACATTTGTGACCATTAACGGAATCATGAGGGGTTGGCTCCCATATGTTTAAAGGGTAAAGTAGAAAAGTCAATGTGTTTAATTTCCAAATCTTGTCCATCTGTTACATGAAACTGATTATTACCATTGTATTCATGACTAACATTAATGTTGGAGATATCTGGCACCACATATGGCTAGCCCCACTGTTAGGAAACTAGGGAAGAGATGTGTCAGCCATACCATAAGATTGGAGAGCTAGTTGGCTATTAATCTAACACCCCTTTACCCTACTAACAGTAGCAAAGAAAGGAAGTACTACCTTATTCTTGATTTCTTGTCTAACTTGCTTATATAATCATTTAGTTAATTCTCATTTCAAAATATTTAAATATAAATTCAAAATATAGTCTCCCAAATTTTTTATTTTTTAAATATGCATATGCTTTATACCAATTTATATAATTCATCTATAATAAACCACTTTATTTTCTGAAATATTACATACAAAGTTCTACTAATTAATATTTTATTTACAGACCCCAAAATATGAATATCACGCTATATGAAAATAAAACTTGCTAATATGTTTTACAAAAGTTAATGCATTAGAACAAAAAGATTTTCAAATGTTGATATCCACTATCTGGTGTTTTTTTTTTTCTGACAACTTCATCCTTTATTTACTAACTATTTTAGTACCTATGCGTGGGAAAAACCACACTCGCTAAGCTACTAGATTAGTAGTATTTTATATGATAAAAGTTTAATATACAATTTATAAAATGTCACATATTCAAACATTTAAAGTCAAATAAAAGGAATATCACAAATTTATCAGTAATAAATTAATTTACAAGTTAATTGTTCCTACACAGAATTTCTTTTACATATGATAATTAGTTAATTGCTACTATTATTGCATAATATCATTTTTAACAATGGCTAGTGTTATTATTATTGATATCACCATATTTTACTCATTTTATTTTTCAATGATTCTTCCCAACAAGTAGATTTTTTTTTTTCATATCTTATTTTGTTTTGTTTATTCAAATTTATACCCAACACCAATAACTAGAACTATCAGATAGGATACGGGGCACTATCTGCCGACAAATCTTAACTCTGTGCATGACGCCTACATAAATAAACTCGACACAATGTGGTACCTACATATATCAACTCGACACATTTAGTACATACAATAATCAATTTGGCACATGTAGTGCTTACATAAATCAACTCGGCACATGTAATGCCTACATAAATCAACTCGGCATTTTACGCCTACATATCCTACCCCTTATTGGCATGTCAATCTATCCTTTATCCTAGTTCCCAGCTAAGTATTTTAGGACTTAATTATTTCATCTCAATTTATTCAAGTAATCTCTTAAAATTTCAGTATGGTCAAAATATACACCAAACAATTATTTCATAGTTTTATTTTCTCAATAAAGTTTTATGGACTTAATGGCTTATATCACATAATAATCACTCATATCAATATCATTTATCTCATATCATAAGGCCCAAATCAATTTACATGTAAAACTCTCACTTTTTCAACAGTCCTGTTCTGAACAGATTTCGGGCTCTGTCTTCGATCTCAATTTTGATGTTATTATTGGCCGAATTTAATTAAGTAGTCTCCTAATAAATTTTAGCCATAGATCTTATCAGCTAAAATCTGCCCAGAAAATTCTGAGACAGATTTCAAGTCTCATATTTGTGTCAATTTTTAACATAGTTTCATTTATAATTAGATCTCATGTCCTTCATAAAAGTTTTAGATATATGTCTTAATTTCCAAAATATCAAAGAACACGAAATTTAGAGTTCCAGAACTTAAGTTATCAAATTTGTAATGCATGCTACTCCATGATAAAATTTCCAGCAACATATATAACAACACAACTACTCATTTAATCATGTAATTAACACAAGATTTAAGAATAAAATCAACATATTAAATTTTTGTCATACAAGCACATACCTTATTAATCTCTTCTCCCTTTCCTAGGCTTTTTCCTTTTCTTTCTCTTCCTCAAGCTTGCTTCTACTGTTGTCTTTGGTTTGCCCTAAGACCATTAAACATATCTCATATCATCAAACCAATTTCTTTTTGTTTCAACCCACCATCACCTAGGCAGCCCCTTCTTCATCATTTCTAACCTTAATTATCATCACTTTAATCTCAATTGATAGAGAGAACAAGAGAATTGAAGAAGAAACTCACCTTGATAAAATTTCTCTCTTTCTTTCATTCTTATTTCTCTTCCTTTCTTCTACCTTTCAAATTTATTTTCCTTCACTCTCTTGAGTTTTCTATCACTTGGATCATTCTTTCCTCTCTTCTACTAGCTAAAATTGGAACAATAATGATGGAGACTTGGTGGAGAAGGTGGCCGGCCATGGAAGGTGAGGAAGAGGAGATATTTTTGTTAAGTTTAATGTCTCATAAATGAAGAAACTTCTAGGCTAATGACAAGGATTTAAAAGATAAGGTTCATTAATGCCTCATTAATGAAGATAATTCTAGAATGGGTGATTAGGCATATGATTCATCAATATTAATTAATGTTCATTAATGTATAAGATGAATATTAGGTTAATATTCATTAATATAAAAAAATTCTAGATTTGTTTCCTATTGGTCAATTTGATTAATTAATCATAATAAATTTTTAATCTTTAAATAATCATCATTTAACTCATAATCTCCTTTTTGTACAAAATAATCCCAAACCATTCCATAAATCTTCATTTAATCCAAAGAGAAATTTTATTTCAACTAATTATAACACTAAACTTTTAAATTTCCAATTAATAATGTCCTGAATAAATTTTTCTTAAATATTATAATTTTTCTGTGCATCCGGATTTAGCCTCTGATCGATCTAGCGTGCTTGACTCAGTTATATGCGATCAGTGTCTAAATAACCGGACGCTACAATTGAAGTAAGAGAAATTTGCTTGATTAAAATTCTGATGTGATAACTGAGAATTTGGCCTCTAGTATCTCTTCTGAGATCATATCTAACCAGCACCAATTTGGTGCAAAAATAAGAAAAAATTAAAAATGGTATAAAAATTTTGATCTCCAACCGAACACCAAAATGGTATTAAAAATGGTGCTAGCTACAGTATCGCACTATATTTGGCGTTGCACTGTAGCTACGTCATTTCAGATAAAAAAAAGTAAGTTGCAGATGAAAGAATAAGAAGAAGAAGAAGGAGGAAGAAGAAAAGAAAGAAAAAGGGAGAGAAAAAGGGCATGAGAAAAGGTGATTTGGAGTGTTTTTTTTAAGCTAAATAATTTTATTTATATTTAAAAATAAAATTTTTAATTTTTAATTACTAAATTTTATCCAATTTTATATTGTTTTATAAATAAATTTATTATATTTGAATAAATAAATTTTTAATTAGTAAATTGATGTTTAATTAATATTAAAATATATTTAATTGAAAAATTAAATAAAAATAATGTTAGTAAATTGAAAATTAATTAATAGTAAATTAATGTTAATTAATAATATTATTTAAATTAATTTTTTTAATTAAATTGCAATTTAATTAAATTATATCATCCAATTAAATTGTATTCTAATATTTTTAATATTATGTAATTTTACGTCCATAACAATTTAATTTCTTAATTGAATATAATTGAAAAAAATTAAATAAAATGTAAAAAATATATAAATATAAAATGCATATATTATAATTTAAAACAATAATACATTTATTACTAACACATAATAAGATTACAAAATATTAAAACTAAACTAATAATGAAAATTTAAAATGTCTAACATAAAACAAACAAAATGTAATAATTAATTATTTAATAATCTGAAAGATCGGTTCCAAATCCGTCAATATGATTAAAATAATTTCTAAACTCATTGAATGCAGAAGGTGGCTATGTTTGATTCTGTTAAGATCGTTTTTCTAAAATTCGTATTTGTTCAGCTTCGATATATGCACGAATTCTTAGATTGCTAATAGTATTTAAGTCTCGCATTTAATACCAAATTTCTGCTTTGAATTTCAAGGTGTTGTTGTCAGTCCGAACTATTCTTCTTCAACATCTTTAAAAATTGTCGATTTTCCTCTTTGAGACTGTTAATAACATATGACATTTGTTCATCATTTTTTCTCTTCAATTTGGCATTTTTGACCCCAATTGGTCGTTCTGATGACGAACCGCCAATATCATCATCTAAATTAAGAAACAATGATGACAACCCAGGAGATGCCGATATTGGAGACTCAGAAGTGGGATTATCTGACTCTGATGAAATATAATTTAAATTTTGCTTTCGATTTTCTTTTTATATGCTGACATTATCTTTAAATTTTTCAAAATTTTTTGTTATATTCCATACATGGTCAAATTTGAATCCCTTTTTATAACTGTCATCTTGCATCAATAATATTTTATCTTTATTTATCTACAAATAATTTGAACTATAAAATTTTAGTTTTTCAGAGATATAATAATAATAAATAAAAATATTTGCAAAAAAAAATACTCACAACGTCTTTATCTGATGCACCACTAGGATGCATATTTTCAACTTGTCAGATGCAAGAATTCAATTTTCGAACTTCTTTCTCTATAGTTTGAATTCGAGATTGCACAGATCTTTTATTACGATACTCCCAACATTCAGTTTTTGCGCTGTTATATGTATCTTCCACATGAGACCAAAATTGACTTAAAGACTGGTTCACACTCGTAATAGGGTCTTAAAAATTGTCCATATAAACTTGACATAGTAGCACATCTTTATCAACACTGTAAGAAGAAGATCTAATAGACATATTTGCAAAAAGTGTTTTAAGTAGAGTAATGAAATACAAAATATAAGTTGGGCATATAATATAAGATGTATACACATATATATAGCATGTGATACAAATAAAGTATAGATAATGAATATCTAGTCAATAATTTTTATCCGTATGATGGATTTCAGGATAATATTAGCCGTCAGATAAATTTCATCTTTATCTAAATCTTATCATGATTGTTGTCATAATCTTAGCCATCGGATGAATTTCATCTTAATCTTAGTGACCCGATGGATTTCATCATAATATTAGTCGTCGAATGGATTTCATCATAATCTTAGCCATTGGATTAATTTATTATTTATCTAAATCTTATCACAATTGTTGTCATAATCTTAGTTGTCGAATGGATTTCATCGTAATCTTAGTCGTCAGATAGATTTCATCATAATCTTAGCCGTCGGATGGATTTCATCATAATCTTAACCGTTTGATTAATTTATTCCTTATCTAAATTTTATCACAATTGTTGTCATAATCTTAGCCATTAGATGGATTTCATCATAATTTTAGTCATCAAATGGATTTTATCATAATATTAGCCATTTGATTAATTTATTCCTTATCTAAATTTTATCACAATTGTTATCATAATCTTAGTCATCGGATGGATTTCATCATAATCTTAACCGTTGGATTAATTTATTCCTTATCTAAATCTTACTACAATTGTTGTCATAATCTTAGCCGTCGGATGGATTTCATCATAATCTTAGTTGTCGGATGGATTTCATCATAATCTTAGTCATTAGATTAATTTATTCCTTATCTAAATCTTATCACAATTACTGTTATAATCTTAGCTGTCATATGGATTTCATCATAATCTTAGTCATCGAATTGATTTTATCATAATTTTAGTCGTTGGATTAATTTATTCCCTATCTAAATCTTATCACAATTGTTATCATAATTTTAGCCGTCGGATGGATTTCATTATAATTTTAGCTGTCGGATGGATTTCATCTTAATCTTAGCCGTTGGATTAATTTATTCCTTATCTAAATTTTATCACAATTGTTGTCATAATCTTAGCCGTCAGATGAATTTCATCATAATATTAGCCGTCGGATAGATTTTATCATAATCTTAGTTGTTGGATTAATTTATTCCTTATCTAAATCTTATCATGATTGTTGTCATAATCTTAGCCGTTAGATTGATTTCATCATAATCTTAGCTGTTAGATTGATTTCATCATAATCTTAGCCGTCAGATTATATTTTTTAACCTTATGATTTCATCAAATTTTGTCTATAAATAAAACCATTATTTATGAAATTTATTCATACTGATTATCATTTACGTATCAAATATTAGTATTCATATTCTCTAAATTACTCAAACGATAATCTTTAAAGATGAACTTCAATATTAGAGGTCCATCAAATGTGCAATTCAAAAATTCATCATCTTTAGATGACAATGAAGATATATCAATAATGAGTAATTTTATTGCTGAACAAGAAGTAATCTGTCGTACAATTCACAATAACAACACAATTTTGAAGTCTTACATCAATCAACAAAGCAATTAGAGTACTCATAGTGACTCTATTTCATATCATATTGTGATCAATCGTGATCGTGAAGCTGCAGATCATAATTTATTTAATGATTATTTTTCTGATCGGCCACGATACAGTAAAGATATGTTTCATCGCCAATATCATATGTCTCGAAGTTTATTCTTACATATCATTTATGCAATTAAAGATCATGATAACTACTTCCAGTAACGAAAAGATGGCTTGGGTAGAGTTGGATTATCAACTTTACAAAAATTCACAGCAGTATTTTGAATGTTAGCATATGGTTTACCAATAGAAGTTACAGATGAATATGTTAAAATTGGTGAGTCAATTGCAATTGAAAGTTTAAAAAGATTTTATCGTGCTATCGTAGAAATTTTTGCAGAGAGATATCTTAGATAACCTAATGCTAATGACATCGCTAGACTACTCCATATTGGTCATCAACGTGGTTTTCCAGGAATGTTAGGCAGCCTTGATTGTATGCATTGGAAGTGGAAAAATTGTCCAACAGCATGGGCCGGACAATATGTAGATCAAAGTGGATCACCAAAAATTATTCTTGAAGTTGTAGCGGATTATGATCTATAAATATGACATGCATATTTTGGTATGTCAGGCACAAATAATGACATTAATGTTTTGGAGTCATCACATTTATTTTCTAATCTTGGTCAAGGTATTGCTCCTCCCGTTCATTATGTTATTCAAGGAAAAGAATATAATACGGGTGATTATTTAGCCAATAATATATATCCAAAATGGTCCACCATTGTGCAAACAATTCATGAGCCGCGCGGTCCGAAAAAAAAGATATTTTGCAATAAAATAGGAGGTTTGTAGAAAAGATGTTGAGCGTGCATTTGGAGTTCTGCAATCACGTTTTGCAATTATTGCAGGGCCAACACGATTTTGGAGAAAAAAAGTGTTGCATGATATAATAACTGCATGTATTATCATACACAGTATGATAATTGAGGATGAGTGTGATCTAAATGCATCAATTAATGAAACAATGAATGCACCCAATCCTACAGTTGAAATGACAGTGGATGAAAATTTTCAATTTCAACAATTTCTTGCTCGACATAAACAAATTAAAGATAAAGATGCTGATATTGCGCTCTGTAATGCATTAATAGACCATTTGTGGAAGCAATATACTAATTCAGATGATTGAATCAATAGTAATATTATTTTTTTTATTATAATTTTGTATTATTAATTATTCAATGTCAAGTTTTTTTCGTTTTTAATAAATCTGCGTTTTATTTAATATTTTTTTAATTAACAAATTTTATTAATATTTGTTATTAAATTGAATTTGTATTTTATAATATTATTAAATAATAAAATTTTTAATATTGGATTAATATATTAAAAAAATATTTATTTTGTAAAATAATTATATAGTTTAAAATTAATATAAAATAATATAAAATAAAGTATAAAGAGGAATATATATAGAATATTCTTTTTGGTGTAAAAAATGATGTAATGGATTGGAGATAAATTTACTGTAGTTACACCATTTTGCCGCAATGGATTGGAAATAACCTGATAACGATCAGCCATATGATTTCTTAAGCCACAAATCTAACATGGAGCCTTGTAGGTGGAGCTACAGAAATTGTTAGGGTTGAAAATTGGTTTGGTTGGAAAATGAGTCTTCTCGTGGTTGTGATAAGAATGATGCTAATGGTGATTTGGTGACATTATGAGCAAAAGGTAATTCTTGGGTGCTCTTTAAGAGTATTTCATGGGCTACAAGTTGACCATGTAATTTATGGAATGGGGCTGGATCAGTATATAAATTAAGGACAGTAATAAGAGGGTGGAATTCATTACCTATATTTTGGTAGATGATAGCATTCAACTCAGCATTGGACATGGGTCTACCAGCAGTTGCTAGCTCATCAGCAAGTGCTTTAGCCTTTTGCAAATATTTTGAAACAGGTAGATCATTACGTTTAAATTCTTGGAGATCAATATGGAGTTGAAGTTGTCTGTTTTTGTGAAATGGATCCAAAGGCATTGCTCAAAGCATTCAAATTTTTGATGAAGAAGTCAATCTTACAACACATGGAGAATACATCTTCTGAAGGAGATGACAGGATCCAAGACATTAATATTTAATTCTTTTTGAACCAATCTGAATAGGCTGGATTTGGAATGGTGATAGGTGGGGTGGTGTTAGTATGGATTTCTTGTGGTTGTGGTGTAGTTCTATCAATCAAATGCATGAGATTTTGATGATTTAGGAGTGGAATAAATTGAGTTTTTCAAGCCAAATAATTATGAAAATTAAGTTTAATAGTAAAGGTATGGGTTGCAGTTGTTATGGTTGATGTGCGGGTAGTGATGGCAGAAATGGTAGGGGTATTTTGGGTGGATGAATCGGTGGAGCAAGAAGATTGTGTGGTCATGATTGGCTCTGATACCATATAAACTTTTGTGTGTATGTATATTGTATATGCATGAGAATTACAAAGTTATAAATACAAGGCATGTAACAACGTGATAAAAGGATGAGGAAAAATAGATAATACAAAGTAAATTGAATAAAAAAAATAGTTGAACTAATAACTTATACCAGCTTATTTGCTAACATATATAACATAGACATACTTCACAAAATCCTAGTTCTTTTCCAATAAAATTATCCATATAATCAGAAGAGCATTGAGATTCTCCGAAGTTGAGTTGAACATGAGCTCATGTTTATTTGATCTCCATTATTCGTTATTAATTAATAATTTATAATCGAAATTAAATGCTAAAATAAATATAAAATTATTTATTTTTTTTAAAAGAAACTTTTCATCAATGACCAATTGTAAAGATTAAATGAAAATAATATATCATATTTAACCAAGTCAAGAGATCTCAATCTATCAAAAGACTGTAATCCATTACAAACACTAAATAAATTCAGTATTCACGTATGCACAATTAGACGAACTAAAATATATTTAAAATATATATGAAAAGACCTGCCGACCCGAAGATAGTTTCTACAACTTGCTATTTAAACGACTGAACCACCTCATCACAAGGATATTTTCTACAATTTTGAAATTTAAATTTTATTTTCTCACTTCTAATTAATGCCCAGTACATTCATTCGCTCTTCCTTAACCGTAACAGATACACAATCATAGAAACTAAATTATAATAAAATTGATAGTTAAAAGGTGCAATTACATAAATTTTTATTTAGAGGGTTTTAATTGTATAAATTTATAAAGTTTAGAGACTAAAATAGATTTTTTTTCCAAAAAAATAGATATTCTAAATTGATGTTCTAACTTGCCATGACATAATTAAAAAAAAAAAAAGACAGCTAATAAAGTTTGATAACAATCTATACCTAAAATTAATTGAATATAGAAAGTGACAGATTCATCGACTGATAAATAATGTCGACACAATACAATAAAAAACTAGCACAACAGAAAACATAAAGAATCACAATGTGAACAACACTAAAACAAGTTAACAGCAGATGAATTGGCTAGAACTTAGCCTGAAGTTGAGAAATGAGATTCTTGTCAGCTTGGAAAGCTTTGGTAAGAATATCAGTGGCAATGTCAGGAGTTGAGCCGAAAACTGCATTAGCAATAGTAATAACACCAGGGTTTTGGCTACTGAGTGCAACAATGGCAACAGCATTGCCAATCCCAGTATTTCTCTGATAATGAATCAGACTCACAGGGAACACAAACACATCTCCCTTATAAAGAACTTTTGTAATGAGCCGATTCTCTGGATTAGATGTCACGAAGCCTACTTCGAGGCTACCGTCCAAAACAGTCAAGATTTCAGAGGCCCTAGGATGCGTGTGTGGTGGATTGACACCCCATGGTGCAAAGTCTATGCGAGCCATGGATATCCCAAGTGTGTTTAGTCCTGGTAATTGGGATACAGTAACTGGTGTCATTTTTGAACCTAATGGGTTTGATGTGTTTCCTGCAATGTGAAGCCCACTTAAGAAGAAATCACTTGCTTGAACTTGTTTTGGGTCCTTGCATGTCAATCCATTCACTACAACTGCAATTCAAGCATAAGATTACACCAATAAGCTAAATGGGATTGGTGTAATGACAAGTGAGTTTTCTTAATTCGAATTGAAGTGGGATATATATATATATATATATATATGCCAAAGATGCAAATTACCTTTATGATATAAGGCAAGATGAATATTGACTTCTAAGGTAAAATTCGGTTCAATTAGCCTCTCATATTAAAAATTTCTGTCAATTGGCCCTCCATTTTGGATTATTTCATACTCCAAAATTTTAGTGTGGAGCCATTTAAGTCAAATTTTACCTTAAGAATTGATATATATATATATATATACCTAATAGCATAGAAGCTAATTTGCACCTTTAGTAAAAAAAATTATAGTTAGATATATATTTTTACCAGGCTTGCCAGGGTCAGCCACGCAGAAGTCTTGAAGAGGACTATGATCAGCCAAAGCAAGAGAGCAAGTCAAAGCAAGAAACCCTAATAGAAAGATCATAGAAGCCATTTCAGTGTAACTAAATAGAGCTTTTCTTTTATATTTTTTTTTCAAAGAATTAGTTAAGGGAAGGGACAGCTCTGATATATATGTGAATTCTGAAAATGCGGTTTCCTGTTATAAAGGGAGAGTGAGAGAGAGAGAGAGCCGTCCACGGTGTTGAAGCATTCATAATCTTGCATTGTCATAAAGTGGTTGACAGCATTTGTAATATTGCAGATTCTTTTATAATATTTCATATATATAGATATATACATATATACATATGAATATTCTTGAGTTGGTCTTCTTCATTTACCGTTTCTTTTCTTTCTCCATGGATACGACAGGGAAATTTTAAATTTATTGTCGGCATCTTATGGGCTGAGCATCTCCTTCCATGTGGCTTCAAGCTTGAGACTGAACGTTTCTTCCGGACTAATGATACCTTTTGTTTGCATGGTCTAATTATGCTTCTATTTATTTCTTTATATATATATATATATACACACACACATATAAGCTATCTTTTCATTTTATTCTATGTTTTATATAGTAAATTTATGGGTCTGAGGTTATATGTAGAGATTATTATATTCTCTCATTTTAATTTATGTCTTGAATTCATTCTGCCCAGGTTAAAGAATGAAGACTTGCTGCCTCTCTTCTGTTTATTTTTTGTCAAAACCAACTTATGATGGACCTATCATGTATTTGACCAAGTCAGATATACCCTTTGCATCTTTATTTATTTTATTTTTACTTGAGACAAATTCTCTGAAAATTCTATTCTATAAGATAATTTTTAGCCAAAGCTGCAATTAATGGACATATTATAGTGTAAAACTCGGCTTAATTAAGCCCCCAAATTAAGATTCTAATTGGGCAGAAATGTTAGTATTGAGAGATATAAAATGGTTTGAAATTTAGTGCAGAGTTAATTATACTTAGGGGTGTGCAAAATCATATTGAAAACCAAAGACTAAACCGAATTAAACTGAATTCGATCATATATTTGATTTGATTTGTTCGAATTTTGGTTTAATTGATTTGTTTGTATATGAAAATTTCAGTTTAATTGCTTCAGATGGTAATGTTGGCAAACCAAAAAAAACGAATTGATTCATATATATATATATATATATATATATATATATATATATATATATATATATATATATATATATATATATATATATATATTATGGTAATTAATTTTAATTTATGGTAGTTTATAAAATCAACTATGACAATTTATTCTAATTTATATTAACAAATTTTAATTTATGACAAATTATGATAGTTGATAAAGTTATGAGTTATGACAATTTAGCATAATTTATTTTATTTGATTTTAATTTATGGTATTGATAAAATTATGTTAATTGATTATAATTTATATATGGTAATTCATAAAGTTATGATAATTAATTTTAATTTATGATAATTAATAAAGTTATAATGATTGATTTTCATCTATTTTAATAGATAAAATTATAGTAATGACTATGACTTATAGTAATTAATTAATTTATTATATCAATTAAACTGAATCGAACCGTAGTTAGGTTCAACTCTAAACAAACTGCCGTTCCATTTAATTGTACCACATGTATTTCAATTTATGTCACTTCAGTTCAATTTAAAATTGAACCAACTAAATGCACATCCCTAATGAGATTGAATTTTATTACAAAAGCCAATAATTAATTGATACATGAGAAGTGTTAGCTACACTCTCCATATTACTTTTTTTTATTACATTCTTAATTATTCTTTGAATGATATATATCCCTTATTTTCTCTTATGTAGGTCTTATAGCAGGTGAATTGCATAAATAGTCTCTAAACTTTGATACTTTTAATTTTTTAGCCTTTGAATTTCAGCTTGTAACAATAAAGTATATGAATTCATCATAAATATATATAACATAGAAATCATATTTGCATGTTGCAAATAAAATTGTTACCTGAAACTGATATGATAATTTTAAAATGTTTCTATAAATAAGGTTTTTCTAATTCAAAAAGCTTATTGAGAGATTTAATAACCAAATTTATTAATAAATTCAAATTGGATTAATGCATAGATATAAATTGGATTCATGTCATCAAGATTCAAATCGGATTTTTAGAATAATAGAGGGCATAAGAATAAGGATAAGAGTTGAGAGAGTGAAAAAAGAGAGGAATGAGAAAATCTGAGAGAGAATTTTAAAAATGAATATAGAGAAAAAGAATTACCATGGCAATTTTAGGTAAAACATTTACCTGCACCCTGCTAAAAGAATTTTTATGTAACATTTATAATAAGTTTAAGTAGTTTATTGCTACAAATTAAAATTAGAAAGGCCAAAACAATACAAGTACAAAAGTTCAAGAATTATTTCTACAATTTATCTATCTTATATTGATTCATACTTTAGGAACCTATTTAGCCTTTTTTATTTTATTTTTTTTTTATCATAAGGCTCTTTTTTTTTACACAACTTCATAAGACTAATTAATTAATTTCTGAAATTATAATTTTAAAAATAATTTATCATAATCAAATTAAAACTTGTTGAATAGTCTCATGCATGCATGGACAATTACTGTTGAGTATGCAAAAAATAAATTTAAAATTTTTTTGATTTAATTGACTGATTATTTTAATTTTTTATAAATAATTTTTTTCAAATTTATTTTTAGGAAAAACATATTTTTATATGTTTTTTTCAAAAACAGTTTTTAAAACTCAAAAAAATAAAAAAAAATTCTCCAAAAGTATTTTTTTCAAATACAATACCAAACATATCATAATTCGTAAAACACAAACTTTTAATAATTATCTAAAGCAAAATGACATATCCTTCAAGAAAAAGGGTAAAATGACATGGTGTATGGCCTAATGTTCTCCTAACCTGTTAGGATTCAAGGAAGTAATGGGAGAAGGAAATAAGAATTTCATGCGCAAACTTATGATCTGATTCAGTTATAAAATATCAAATAGACAACATTACTAGTGGGAAGTCAGTCAAAGTTTTCTCTATTAATTTTTTATTTAAAAAAAAAAGAATTATCTAAATAATTTTTTTTTGAAATATTAGACGTCCAATTGGTATTAAAAGAAAAGTTAGGGAGTTTAATTGAAGCTGGAATGAAAGATTGGGGTTTTTGCTATAATTATGACGGAAAAATTCACCACTTTCTTTCTATTTGTTCAATTTGCAATTAGTACAAAATAAATTATTAAATAAATTAAGTTTATTATATTATTTGTAGAACAATCTAATCATTCAGTAACATACATTAAATTGTTTTATTTATATTGATTGAAAATTAATAAATATGCATATATATAACTAGATGATTATATTAGTTTATAAATAATGAGGTAAATAGAGTCTATCTAATAATTTCTCAAAAATAAAAAAGATTGAGGTTACTTTCAGAATTCAAGCCTCACCAATCTAACTCCCTTCCCTGATGCTGGCAAATGATAATATATTAATAAGCAATATCATTCCCATAGAGAAAACCAATCACTGGGCCGTTACCATAAAGAGAATGAAATCCTTCACAATATTAATAGTTTCATGTAATTTTATCCATTTACAAGATACAAAGTTACAAACATCCATCATTGACATCTTTAAGGAAACAAAAAAAAAAAGCAGCAGCCACAAAAATGCCATCTTAAATACAAAATACCCATAATCCATAGATATCAACATGTCAAGCTAGTTTGACCCTGACAGAGAGCCCTCAAGATACAAACTTCAGAAGAACAGAAAAGAATATTTAAGCTGCCTCAAGCAGCAATCTCCTCTTCTTCCTCCTCATACTCCTCGTCATCAGCCGTTGCGTCCTGATACTGCTGGTACTCAGCCACCAGATCATTCATGTTACTCTCAGCTTCAGTGAATTCCATTTCATCCATACCCTCACCTGTATACCAATGCAAGAAAGCTTTGCGCCTGAACATTGCTGTGAACTGCTCGCTGACACGCCTAAACATCTCCTGGATAGATGTAGAATTCCCGATAAAAGTCGATGCCATCTTGAGGCCCTTAGGTGGGATGTCACAGACGCTAGACTTGACATTGTTGGGGATCCACTCAACAAAGTATGAAGAATTCTTGTTCTGTACATTTATCATTTGCTCATCAACCTCCTTAGTGCTCATTTTACCACGGAACATGGCTGAAGCAGTTAGGTAGCGGCCATGACGTGGGTCAGCAGCACACATCATATTCTTGGCATCCCACATCTGTTGGGTCAGTTCAGGCACAGTCAGAGCCCGATACTGCTGTGATCCTCTTGAAGTCAAGGGCGCAAACCCAACCATGAAGAAATGAAGGCGAGGGAATGGGATCAGGTTAACTGCAAGCTTCCGAAGATCAGAGTTCAGCTGTCCAGGGAACCGAAGGCAGCAAGTAACACCACTCATGGTAGCAGAAATGAGGTGGTTAAGATCGCCGACTGGAAGAGCAAAACACAGATACACGCAAAATAATCAGATCATTTGTGGCATCACATATATTACATATACAGTCAATGGGGCATGTGTGACCTGTCGTCTAGTTCGACTAGAGATATATATACTTATGCAAGTACAAGTTGTTATGTATGTGTGATCTAAAAAAGAGATGCAAGACATGTTAGATTTACTAAAATGACGGATACATATTTAGTGCACCGTACCTTCAGCATATGTCGTAATCATCTTTATTTATGGGGACATAAAGGAGACTAGCAGTTGTCAAGATATTGTGTATAGAGAACCAGTGAGAGACCAACCATATGAAAGTTAAACCACCAACTAGGAACAGACCTAACAAGTAACCTGTGCACTTATAGGTACCAATGAAATGACTAGTGACCTACCAAAGCCATAACAACAAATTTCAGCAATCTTTGCATAATACAAGATAACAAACAAATAGGTAGATCATTTTGTCCTTTTCTTTATTAATTTTTATTTTCAACGTACAAGGGGAACACATATTTTTTTGAATTCACATATCCATATATTAGAGCAGATATGGAATAGTAAGCATTTTTATTTAACTTACAAGTTGGAGTAGCAAGCTTGAGAGTGCGGAAGCAGATATCGTACAATGCCTCATTGTCCAAAACCATGCATTCATCAGCATTTTCCACGAGCTGATGAACAGAAAGAGTGGCATTGTATGGCTCAACAACTGTGTCAGATACCTTAGGAGAAGGAAAGACGGAAAATGTCATCATCATGCGATCAGGATACTCTTCTCTGATCTTGGAAATAAGAAGAGTTCCCATGCCAGAACCAGTGCCTCCACCCAATGAATGACAAACTTGAAATCCTGTTTAAATAAAAAGGGATATATGAGACACAGAGGAAAACTTATACTATACCATTCATATGCTGTGAAAATTTCAAAGCCATAAACTGCTTCCACTTGCATGATCAGGAATAATCAACCAAATAAATTTAATAAAATTGCAAGGTAGAAACCTGATAATGAAAAGAAAAAGAAACTGCGATTCAACAGAAACCATTAGATTAAGCCTAAACAGTTAATCTGAAATACTTGAACAAATCCCATAAGATATTTCCTCCATAATTATCATAAATAACAAGTCCATGATTCATGTTTGAAGCCAAAAAAGAAAAAAGAAAAAAAAAAAAAGTTTTGAACTACACATCGAATGAATTAGATTGCCACACAGAATCTAAATTTAAAAGATTATCCAAAAATCCCTGGATCTTACAGAGTCCCTCAAGTTGTCATGGATGAGAACAAGGGGAAATAAATGAAATCAGAGAGAAATTCACAGGGCAATAAAGAACCAGAGATTAGCAACCACCTATAAATATTCATCATTTACACTATAATTAACAATATTTGAGATTGCCTTCGTTCCTGAAATAGGCCTTGGAGATTGAGATAGAAAGTACAATTATATCTCAAAAACAATCCATAAGGTAAAGTTAATATATATTGAGAACAAACTAGAAAAAGACAATTATCCAACAATGGATCCAAAGAGAGACCAAATTCAAAATAGCAAATGGAGCAAATAATGTGAAGTAGTGAACTCAATTCAAAAGATAATGACAAAACTCTGCAAATAAGAGCATCAAAAGCACATCCAAAGTACGAGCTCTATCAAAATACGCATTTAGCCTCAGCCTCAATAATCAGATGAACAAATTCAACAATTATCTTCAGGACTGATTTATCAGATAACGCAGATCAGATCGGAAAAAGAATGTCCGGTACCAACAAAATACATGTAGAAACAAATTTCACAATATCCAGCAAGAAGGAATAAAATTTATTCCCGAATAGAATACACGAAAACTCACTCAAAGCCAGTGAAAAGACCAAATCAATAAAAGAAAAAAAAAACTCAGCACCAAAAAACATCAGAATCCAACAAAATGAAAAGGTAATTTCAGTCATTACCTTGCAAGCAATCACAATTCTCAGCCTCTTTCCTCACAACATCAAGCACAGAATCGATCAATTCAGCCCCCTCAGTATAATGACCTTTAGCCCAGTTATTCCCAGCCCCAGACTGACCAAAAACGAAGTTATCAGGCCTGAAGATCTGCCCAAATGGACCAGATCTAACGGAATCCATAGTACCAGGCTCGAGATCCATGAGAACAGCGCGAGGCACATATCTGCCACCACTAGCCTCATTGTAATAGACATTGATACGCTCAAGCTGGAGATCGGAATCCCCACTGTACTTTCCTGTATGGTCAATCCCGTGCTCGTCGCAGATCACCTCCCAGAACTTAGCCCCGATCTGGTTGCCGCATTGGCCGCCCTGGATATGGAGAATTTCTCTCATTTTATCTCAGGTGGACAATCTGTCTTCTAGCTGTTCTTTTTTATTTTTTCTCTCTCTCGGGAAAGTGAGGGAAAATAATTTTGGAGGGATGTAAACGTACGGAGAGGGAAAGGGACAAAGAGATGAGTATGGGTGGAGTAGAGGTTAGAATGATGGAAGGTACTATAAAAAGGCGGTTCATGATTGGTTGGATTTATTTTTATTTTATTTTGTTGGAGTGGTGAGCTGTGATTGGAGGGTTATGAAACGAAGCACCTGAATTGTAGGTTTTTCTTAAACTTTTTTCTTTTTTTGACATTACTATTACATTTATTTCATACCAATAATATATGCGTGGATAGGGTTTTGTTTTTGAAAGGCATATAAGGCAAATGTATTTGTCATTTTTGCCCCCCCCCCCCACACACAATTTATTTTTTTTGTCCATTTAACTATTTGAATTCAATTTTTTTTTTATAAAAAAGTAGCACGTGGCCACATAAAGATAAAAATGGTAAAAGAAGTAGATGTGTATCATACACGAGCACTGATATGGTTCTAACAACCAATAATATGATGACACATCGACAAGCTATCTTCCATGAAAGAAAATGATATAAATGTGTCCTTTTTTAACAATAAAAATGATAAAAATATCTGCATTGAATACTCCTTTGACCCAAAAAAGAAAAAATGGCAAAACTCATAATAAAGAGAATGTTGTTTTCTCTGTACCATTTTGAATTTGCCTTTTATAAATTTTTCCTCTTCTTTTGTCTCTTCTCTCATCTTCCTCCCTACTTTATACTTCATTACTTGTTGTTTCTCCTCTTACCCATCAATAATGCCTTAATGGGCTTCAAATTTCTGCTTCGACATCTCTCTGTTTTTATATCTTTTTATTGATAATAAGTGCGAGTTTGATTGGATTTTGGTATCTCTTTAAGATCAAAGTGTGCTTTTTAAGTTTTCCAAATCAATAGGTACTTCTTTTTATTTTCTTGTTCATTGCTAGTCCACTTCTCTCTTTTATTTTTCTTTGATTGTGGCTTGGATTTTGTAAATATTTGACTTTTTTTCTCCTTCAGATTTAGATGAATTATACGGACTCTGTGATTTAGGTAATGTTCAATGAACAACTGTTGATTGAAGTTCTTCTTTGTGGCATAAAAGATTAGTTTTTCTATATTTAATTTGTCCTGGATTTGTAGATCTAAGTTTTCATAATTGGGTTTCTAGTATTTTTCTTAGATCGGGTTTAAAGTTTTTCAATTGTTATACATTAATGGTTTTGTTTTTTTGAAAAATATTAAATTAGAAAATATGGACATCTTCACGCACCTAGATACATTGTTAATTTAACTCTCCCTGTCATGTCCGTAGAAGGTGGCCGCATGTTATATTTTTATAAATTAACAGGGGACATTATGAACTAAAAATGGAATTCAAGTAGTAAAATGAACCAAAAAAAAATTAAGAGGTAAAATGACAAAACATGATAAATATTTTTAATTTTAAGAGGTCGTATGTGTCTTGTCTTCTTGAAATATGTTATTAAAGGCTTTTGGAAAAGAGACTCATTGCTCAATTTGCATTAATACGTAAGAATAAGAATACAATTTTAGTTTATGTAATAGAAATACTTACATAGAATATATTTGATCAGTACATGTCACTGTTCATGTGGAATACACGACTCTTATATATATAAATAATGATATGTCATCATTACCTATATAGAATGTCATGTTACTATCTACATAAAATATTCATAAATATTTTTTAAAGAACCATTAAAACACAAATTCTCAAAAAATTAATAAAAATTTATGTATATTTTATGTAGACAGTGATGCAACAGTCAGATATCAAGTGTATTATATGTAAACGATGACATGAAACTTAGTTAATAAAAGTAATATATGAAACTTATAGAAATTGATAAGAATGATATTTTTGTTACATGAATTAAATTTGTGAGATATTTGTATTATAAATTGAAATTGAAAAATATTTTTGTGAATTAATACTAAGTTAAGTAATGATCTATAAAATTTATTGATAAAAAAGTAAATAGAAAATAAAATTCCTATACTAAAACTATGATTTTCTCAAGGGAAGTGATGTTAAGAGAAATTAGATATTTTGAGAATTAGAATATAAATAAAAGTAATTTAATTTTTTTAATATACGTATATATACAAAAAGAAATCTTAAATTTGTCATTAAAATTCAATTGACATTCTATATTTTTTTATCATGACATATTAAAAATGATCAATTAGGTATTTTATATTTTTGAACCATTTATTGAATATCTAATCTTATTTGTAATAACATGTTAGAAACCTAATTAAATTTATGGACGAATTGATACTACTTATGCCCGATATCATGTATCCCTTATGAGTGCAATAAGTATAGGTCCTAAAATAGCTCAAGAGGATGGAGGAGAAGGGTGAATTGAGATTTTAAAAAATTCTGCTATTTATAAAAATCACTCACATTTCAGAATATGCTAACAGTATTCTAATACTGAAAAGAAAATATAAACAAAAATAATTCAAAATTTATTTTCACAAAATCAAAGTTTGTTATTAGAAATATTTCTCAACCTCTAAAAACAATTTTTATCAAATAAATCATTTTTTTATTTGCAATAAAAATTTCAAACAAATTTAAGCATAAATAAGTTTTTGCTAAAACATTTTTAAATATATTTTGATATAAAAATAAAATTTGAGATGTTTTGAGATAAGCAAAAACTTATTTGAGAATAAATAAGCAAAAACTTGTTTAGCATTCTTCATAAATAAGTAAAAACTTATTTGAGATTTTTCTAACAAATTAGAATATTGAAGTTGAAAATAAAAAAATGAAGAATAGTTTGATATACTTGAATTTATAGTAGTTCAGTCCATTAACTATATCTATTATTCAAGATACAATTTTAATAATTTTCCTCCACTAATAATTTTTTTCATTGGCAATAATAATGTCAAATACAACCATATAGTTCTATCTAACTCTCTTAAACTTAATCTCAAGTATTTATAAAATAAAATAAAAAAACACTTGTTTAGCATTTTTTCCAAATGTGCTAAATAACCTATCAAACAAGTTTTAAAACTTAACTTGAAAACTAATACAAAAATAAATCCCTCGCAAATTAAAAAAAAACGATTTACACAACGAAAAAGTAGAGTCAAATGAAAGATATATAACAATTAAGGTTAATATAAAAAGAAAATAATTTAGAGAGATTATAACTCTTTTCTCTTATGAATTTTTTGATTTTCTAACATATGAAATATTAAACTAACAAGTATTTATATTTTTGGTATTAAAATCTAAACAGTAGAGACAGACAAATTTACGTTTTTAAAAAACTAATTGTTATTTTACCTAATTCTTACCTTCTAATAGACAAATGTTATTTTTCTTTTCCATACTGCATCCATTATTAATTGACATCACAATATTAAACTAATTCTTACCTTCTAATAAGAGTAATTACTTCCAGATAATAGAGAATGATGTGTGATTGATTGTCCTTCTTAAAATAGAGTGGCAATGAGTGGGAGGAATGACATTGCTTGAGCTTAATATCATACTTTAAAGATCTCTTTAAGGTTGTTAAACTTTAGGTGCAAGGATATTGGCTTTGACACCAAATTTAGGTCCCAAAATAACTCGAGAGGGGAGGGGGGAGGAGGTGAATTGAAATTTTAAAAATTATGATCTTTGTAAAAATGACTCATATTTTAGGAGTATGAGAAAAGTACTCTAATACTGAGTAGAAAACATACACAAAAATAATTCAAAATTTTATTTTACAAAATTAAAGTTTGTAATCAGAAATATTTTTCAACCACTAAAAATATTTTTTGTTAAATAAATAATCTCTTTTATTTGTAACAAAAATTTCAAACAAATTTAAGTATAAATAAATTTTTGTTAAAATATTTTTAAAACATCTTTTGATATAAAAATCAAATTTAAGATTTTTCAGTAAATTAGAATATTAAGTTGAAAAAAAAGAAAGAATAGTCTGACATGCTTGATTTTATAATAATTCGGCTCATTGCCTATATATACTTCTCAAGACACAATTTTGAGAGTTTTCTTCCACTAATAATTCTTTTCAAAAGTAAGAATCAAACTAAATACAATCTTAGAATTATATCTACCTCTCTTAAGTCCAAACTAGAGTTTTTACAAAGTAAAACTTGAAAATACTTGTTTAGTTTTTTATCCTAAAGATGCTAAACAATTTAATAACCAAGTTTTAAGCTTAACTTGGAAACTAACATAAAAATGAAACCCCTCACAAACTTAGAAGATGATTTACACAATGAAGGACATGAGCCAAATGAAATATATCTAAAAATGAAAACTCAATATGGAAGGAAAATAATTTATGGAGAGTATAACATTTTTCTCTTGTGATGTCTTTAATTTTCCAATATTTGAAACATCAAACTAACAAGTATTTATAGTTTTTGTGTCAAAAACTAGTTAATAGAAACAAATTTATATTTTTCAAAAACTAATCATTATTTTTTCTTTTAATGAAATATGATAGTTGACAAATTAGAATACCCAATCAGAATATTTTATTAGAATACTCAGTTAAAAAATTACATTTTCTAACTAGTGAAAAATATTTTATTTTAAAAACTTTTATACTTTGAACTTTACTTTTAGACATAAATCACATTGACTTTAAATTAATATCCTAATGTATCTTTTCTTGCACATATGTCTATTTTCTTCAATGTTTATCTTGCTTCTCGCTTTTGTATATAAATATTTGAAATTAAAACAATAATATAGCAAATTCTAAAACTTAAAATATGATTTTAAAAATATCAAAATTTGAAATACAAGGATTTTAGCTTTTAAGCCAACAATAAGTTCATTTTAAACAATTTATGTGTCTAATAAATCACTGAAAGATTATAGAGTGTTAAAACTTTTTTGAGACAAATTCAATAAAGGATTTATGTATTATGTCTAAAATTTTACTATATTTATTAAAATTATATCTATTATATATAATATAAAATAGATAATTACAATTTAAATATTATATTGCAAATAAATATAATTTTGATGAGCTCCCGTGGTTTTTATATTATTACACAAAAATGTGCACACTTTCCTTATCATTGTTATATTAAATTCATAATTTATAATTAATTTTTTTGGCTCATTAGGAGGTCCAGTGGATCATGGTTATATAATAGGGGATAGTCATCTCCTTATAATCACTATAAGAGTGTTAAATTCCTATTAATATTAGTGTATAGTGATGATGAGATTCGAATACAAGATATCTCTAATTATTATAAGTAAGAATATTAATCAAGCTAATGATAACTTATAATTAATTTTCAAGAAATGTTAGCTACATTCTATGCATTACTCTTTTATTATAATTATTTTTCAAAACTAGCATTGTGAAAAGGATATATATATATCATTTCAGAAATTCTAACCTTTTAGTTTTTGAGAATGTGTTAGCATATTATGATGATTTCATAAAGAGATGAGTTATATCTACCAGTAAAATTTAGATTATTTTCTCTTGACATGTCATTTATTCTTTTTTTTATACTAATTAATCTTAGTATTATATGCATTTATCTTATGCATAAATTAATTTATAATGAAAGCCATATTGAGATGAGAAGATTTGAATTAGGATAAATTTTATTGAATGAAATAGTAGTAGTACTTTCCACGTACAAATTATATTCAAAATTGATTGGCTTGCTATGTTTTTTTTAGCAATTGGGTCCGTTATGATGGGCCTCACCAATAGAAGATGCCCAAGCTTTATAATTGGACCCAATATGAATATTAGGACGTACTGCCTTAGGAACACAACTGATTTGTTTTTGTTCTCATTCTAATGTAATTAAGAATCTAAATTGGTCTATGACCTTTTGCATACTTTTTTTTCAGTATCATTACATTGCAGATGTTGACAAATTGGAGCTAAAGGATGTCTCTCCAAATTAATTAAATCGGTATAATTTCTGTTAATTATAGATTTTTAGTGGAAGAGCTTCGAGGAAAAAAAGGATGGTGAGATAGCTCAGTTGGGACTGATCTCCCTCCATCGTCTAAAAGGGTGAATGGGTATGGTTTCAAAGATTTATCGTGTTTTAACTTGCTTTCTCTCTCTCTTTATGCACGAAATATGTGTTTATAAGTTTTCATGTATGTGTAACAGTAGAATTTATATTCAAACTTAATTTAATAGATAATAAATTAAAAATTATATAAAAATAAACGATGTATAGAAAAAAAATATAAAATTTTGATTATCTATATATATATATTTTGTTATTAAAAAAAATTTCTTATTCATAATAATATATTAATATGAATTCTAAATTATTAAAATTGTTTTCTTTAAGTACTCGTATTTCAATACATTTACATAAATTTTTTTATTGTGAATAGAAGCAATATACTATATATATAAAGAAATTTTCTAGAGACTAAAATAGATAATAGAGAATATTTTAGGGGCAATAGAGGCAAATGTCATGTTGCACCCACCCTAGATCCATCCTTGATGTGTACATATTTTTTTCATGAAAATCAGGACTAATTTGCTATAAAATAATAATTTAGTAACCAATTAGTTAATATTCAAAACTATTCAATAGAATAACTTACTAAAATCGAGGGATGAAAATATGTAATTTTTTCACATAAAAAATAATCAAACACAAGTTAATTTTGCTTCATGTATCCTTCATGGTTCCACATTCGATTATAATGATTAGGACATGTGAGCTTTATATATATACATACAGTTGCCAACCAAGACTGTACTAAGAGGTACATCTCTTTGACCAAACTATTTTTGATTTCAGCAGACTATATATATTGACATTCTATTTTCACAAATATTGGGTGTTTTATATTCATTTCTAAAAAATCAAACATGGAATCCAAAATGAAATTAAAAAATTTTATTTGAAGAATTTTTCTTTTTGAGTAACTCAATTTAAAAATTGTATAACTTTTATCCTTAATTTGGATTTATTTCTATCAATATTCATGTGCTGATTAAGTATAAAATACCGTCAACATTCAACAAAAAAGTATAAAATATAGTTAAAATTTTCAGATTTCAACATATTATTTGTTGTAACCTAATGAATGTTATGTTGTTTGCCAGTAAAAAAAATTTGGCCTTTTTTTTTGCGATATGTTCTAATTAGTATACTTTAATTTGATTGTCTGAATTTTTGTACTATTATTTTATTGATAGTTGAGTTTTTTTTTTATAAATTTTTTAAAATTAAACTAAAGTTATTAATATGCTAATATATGCCCATGACATGTGTCACAGTGACAAAAAGACTTAACTTTTTTCCAAATGTTTTGAAACTCCTTACGAAACAAAAAAAAAATGCTAATTTATATTATTTTTTGTCTATTTTAGATTAAAAAAATATGAATTAAAATGTGTGATTAAAGTGTATGTATCTGCAATCTAATTAATAGTAATTTATAAATTACACACTTTTTTTTCGTATGTTATTCAATGTAAATTAAATAAAAATAATAATTTTTTATTAGTAGGCTAACAATATGTACTCTAATTTTTTTTATAAAAGTTGTTGACAAAAATAATCATCATCATGATGCAAGACTCAAATTATTAAAATAAGAAATACAAAGACCAAACTGCAAAAAGACAAAAAGTGTAAAATCAAAATGTTACACTTTGCCTAAATAATATTCTGATTAGGTCAAATTTTGATCAGTTTTTCAATTTTCAATTTTTTATACCTTTTAATATAAAATAGAAATTCCATATTATTTGAATATAACTATCTTTGTATTAAGAAAAGATGACGACCATATAAAACGGTGTGAATTAGATAATAGAAAAGGATTAATCTTTTTTTAATTAATAATTCAAATAGGCCCTTTGACCAAAATTCTTCTCTATGTCTATATTTATATTTATCTATCGATACTTTATATCTCTATTTATCTATCAATATATATGTTTCATATAAAAATATAGATGAAAAGAATATGTAATTGTTAAAATTGCCCTTAATATTTTAATAAAACTTGCAATATAAAAAAAACTTTGATTAAAGTGGTATATTTAAATTAATTTATTTATCATATTAATTATAATATTAGTATAATTCTATAAAAAATAAATAGAAAAAATTACTATTTATCTTATGAGATTTGACTTATTGTACTAATAGTGTATGAGATTTAAAATTTATATGATCAGTATAATATATTTTATCTTTGTTAAACTATATAATTATTATGTTAAATTTTAAGACATTTACCGTTTGTAAAAAAAATATTATCTTTTGCTCAGAGGGTAATAGTACAATAAGTTAAAATTCATTGGATAAATAGTAATTTTATTTTTATCATTTCACCACAAAATAATGCTTTTATAACAGAAAATTTAATAAAATGACATATTAATAAAATATGATAAAATAGAGAGTCAATCGTATAAATTTTGAACCATATGAAGTATTAGTATAATAAGTCAAATTTCATAAAATCTAATAGAATGACGTATTAATAGAACAAGATAAAACAGAAAGAGTTAATTGTATAAATTTTAAACTTTATGAAATATTAATACAATAAATCAAATTTATAAAATAAATGGTAATTTTCTCAAACAAAGTGTGCTATTATTGACTTATTTTATTTGTTAGATGACTGCAACCATCCAATTAGTTTTGAATTTTCTAATTCCATTAGGATTTAGCGATTGACATTTTGTATTATAGTTAAACATGTTTTATATATTATGACTGCATGCGAAATCTTTGATGGAATAATACATGCATACATACGAAAAATAAAGAAAACATATACTCTGATATTATATTAGAATTTTGAAAGTAAATCTTAAAATTTAACATTAAATTTGAAGAGAGTTAATATATTATAAACAGACCTTCAGCCGATTGGTCCTATAAATAAAAATGTAGAATTCTGCAAGAAATAAATACGAACATATTAGAAAATGTGAGGCAGTCACTCCACATGACATTTAAAAAACTTACAACGTAATTCCTGATTTCATTATTCGAAATTAAGCCCTAAATTAATTAGAATACCAAATTTTTTAACTCAAAAAAGTTTGTAAATGAAGCCCTTAACGAGCCATGAAACCACATCTATAGAAGACCAATTTGATGTTGGAATTAGATGTCTAAGGTAGTAGTAGATTATATTCTTCATCCAAAGCCAATTTGTCTGAATTTGAGGTTATTATTAAGGATTGTCTCCATTTGATATCAGTTAATGACGATTTCACTACTAGTTTTGTAAGAATAGGAACGAATAAAGTAGCTCATTGTTTGGCTAGAACTGCTCATTTCTATGCTTCTCTTTTATTTTGGCCAACTTTTTTTTTTCTTGGAGTAGTCTTTAACTTTTGATGTAATATTTTCTTTTTAATGACATCTCTTTTTATTAAAAAAAACATATTAGAAAATGTGACGCACTTCACATGCTATTTAAAAAACTTACAATGTAATTCCTGATTTTATTATTTGAAATTAAGCCCAAAATTAATTAGAATACCAAAATTTGTAAATAAGAAAAGTTTGTAAATAAAGCCCTTAACGAGCCATGTGAATCCATATATATGGGAGACTAGAACCTCCTTCTTAGGCTAAGCTTAATTCTTTGCAATCAATAGCTTCGCACAAAGTCTACAATGACAGAACGAATGGTCCCCTTCAATTAAAATCTCCCCATTTGCATAGTTGCATGAATGTTACTCTCTCTGTCTCTCTACCAGAATAAAAATTATTTCTTTGTCAAAGAGTAAGAACATAGTAACAAAAGTATAATCAAAAGTTTCAGACACGCTTTCCCCCCCAAAAAACAAATCCCCTGGGAAGCATCATAAGTACCACGTGCTTCTTATTCCAATGTTTCTGCTTTTGACTTCGGCTTCAAATTACTCTCCCCTTCGTCTTTTTCGTCTTTAATTATATATAAAGGCCCCACTTTTATCTTAAGTGGATGTGGCTCTACTCATTCTCACACTGACACATTCCATTTATGTGTCAATTTCGGAAAAAAAATCTTACTTAAATTCGACCTATTATATTATTATATTATTTATACTAATTTAATTATAAATTACTATATATTTATTACTTTATTTACATTAATTAATATAAATACAATAACTAATATAATTAAATTGATTTTTCAATTTATTTGAGAATTTTCCATTTTCAAACATTCAATTCGATTTATAGTTTAGTGATCTGAGCATCTCCACCGTTAGATTCTAATCCAATCGGCAAAATGGGTCTTTGTCTTACGGAGGAAAACTATCCTAATTTGCTTTCTGTTTTGTGGGAACAAGTATCGCTCTTGGATTCCATTTTACCCGGTTATTTAAATAATCGAATTAAATTGTATTAAGATAATATATTTTAATTAAAATTTTAATATTATATATTAGGATTTTCAACATAAACAACCAAATTGAACTCATTAAAATATCAAAGTTTTAATTTTGATCAAATAGATATATTTTATTTTTGATTTTAGTTTAATTTTTTTCCTTGAGAAAAGCGAAAGTTTATTTTTTTTATTTCTTTGAACAGAATTGAAACGAGTCGGTTGTGTGTCTAATTCAAATTGATTCATTTATTTTTCTTCGTTGGATAGTTAATATTTTATTCAAATTATTAAGTTCCAAATCAATATTAATATTTGACATATAAGAATTTTGGGGGTGCCTAAAAATCCCAAAAACTTCATCAAAGATTTAATGAGGGCTTTATCCTACTTTGCTAGTCCTATGCTTAAGTTAAAAATATCAACAAATCAAAGATTATCTTTTGGAAATTTAAAATGAAAATGGTGTAAACCTTTTATCAAACATTTACCTTCATCGAAATCTCTAAGACCTTTTTGAACTTTTGTTTCACAAGCGGGAACTTACTGCCAACTAAGTACTAATACTCAATAAGGTATTTTTAATTCTTGCATATTATGATTAAATTCATCACAACATCCATTGAGAGAAAATTTATTGGATAATACTTCAACTCCAATTAAAAAAATTGATACAAGCTTATGTAGAATTAAAAAAAAAAATTGACACATGATTATATACTACATGAGGAAATCAAGAACACATGTATGTAATGCTATCAAACTAGCTAAAATATCTCTCCTATACTAACATAAATTCTCACTTAGTCTAACAATCTCTAAAGTCCAAAAACATTACGTACATTAAACAAGAGACTCTAAAGCTAAGAGACTGTAAAACTATATTATGCTATTTAGGCTAATAAATATTTCTGCATTCCTCCTTAAGTTGGAGATTGTTCAAAAGTGAAAAATCCCAACTTGGAAGCTAATCAATCAAATAGTGGAGCAAAAAAAGGTTTTGTGAAAATGTCTACGAGCTATCCTTCGAAAGAGACATACTGAAGATTAACAAAGCCTTGTTTGTACTTCTCACACGCTAGACGGCACTTAGGTGCTTAGTTCATTCATGGAAGATTGGTTAGTAGAGATATGAATCGATGCTTGATTGTCACATCAGAGCTTAATGGGTTACTCAGTTGATAATTGGAACTCTTTAAGCATGTAAGCAATCTATTGGAGCTCACAAACAATGCTGGCTAGGGAATGACACCTTACTTCATATAAGAACTTTGAAATTGTGGCCTACTTCTTATTTTTCCAAGACACTAAGGCAAGGCTTAAAATTATACAATAACTATTGATCGCCCTACGTGTGTCTTTGCACGATACCCAATTAGCATCATTAAAGGCCTCTAGGTGCAAGGCATTATTTGCAGGATAAAAGAGACCCTTGGAGACATTGCCTTGAATATACCTTAATATATGAAGTGTTGACTGCCAATAGTATCACAAGGGACCTGAATAAATTGGCTGAGCTATTGGATAGTGTAAATAATGTCAAGCTATGAAAACCCAAAATATAGATGTCATCCAACTAACCTTTAGTAGGGTTGAAAGTTTGAAAGTAGAGCACCCTAATCGACATTCACTGTAATGCCTTAGGCATAGGAGTGGAAGCTGGTGTAGCATTTTTGTAAAGATATTTATATAAGCTATTAGTTGCAGCTTAGTTAGTTGTTTCTTAGTTTGCAGTAAAATAGTTATTTGAGCTTTTTATTATGTGAAGTGAGTTAGAGATAACGAGTTGTCATTTATTGATGGGTTGTAAGCTACTATATATGTAGAGACAAATATTCTTTTCTATTAATGAATACAATTCAGTTTTCCTATTCTTTACTTATTTACTTTATAATAGCAGAGCTATAATAGCTTGCTCATGGTATCAGAGTCTTAAGTTCATTTTATATGGCCTGCACCCACTCTACTTGTGTTGTTGCCAGTATGTAAGTAACATGCTCTTTGATAGCTTATACTTTTTCCATAAAAGCAATATAAGTAGGGGAAAATACTGGAGTGGCTTGATAAGGTAGAGTACTATGTGTATATGGTGAGGAATTTAATGTTGCTACTAAGAAATATGAATGTTCATGTTAGGGAGTTGCATGGTTACATATCTAATTTTGCAACCAGGGTGGAAGGTGTCTGGTTCGAGTACTTTGTCTAGGATTAAGTGAGAATATGGACTCTAGAGAACTACCATGTTTAGTGTTAGTAGTGATGGAAGGCTGGAAGTTGAATGAGAGATAAAGGGTGAAGAAGGTGGATCTACCATGAGCAAGCTTTTATAACTCTACCATTACAAAGTAAACAAGTAAAGAATGGGAAAACTGAATCGTATTCATTAACAGAAAAAAATAATCTTCTATACATATATAGTAGCTTACAACCAATTAGCAAACGACACCTCACTAACTCTAACTAACTTCAGCTAACAAAAAGCTTAAATAACTACTTTAGTGCAAACTAAGAAGCTACTACTAACTAGTGACTAACTAAGCTGCAACCGATATCTCATATTGTCATATCCATTGATTTAGATATTGAGTTATGTGTGTTGTGGAGTTAACGCGTCAGACCAAATAGCGTTTAAATTCAGATTTTAATAAGAGAATAATTAAAATAATGACAAATAATTATAAAAAAATGCCTAATTAAATATCTATAAAGTATGAAAATGCTAAATTATGATAAATGACCTAAATAAAATTTTTAGAAATTTTTGGGATCAAATTGTAATTTATCAAAAATTTAAGGACCAAATGAGATATTTACTATTTAAATATAATTTTGAGCATGATTTTTTAGTGTTGCAAAATATCAAGATTTTTTTGTCAAAATGGTGAGACCCAAAGTTGAAAATTGGGTTTCTTCTCTTTTCTTATTCTTTCCTTCTTCCTTATCATTTCACTAATTCATTTTCTACTCATCTAAACTAGCCTGACATTTTATTCATATTCTCTATAGCCAAGTTTGTTTTTAAAGAGTGAAAGAGAGAGAGTAAAGGGAGAAAGGCAAGGAAAAGTCATTTTTATCCATGAAAAAACTAAAGGAAGTAGCAAGGAAGAGAGACAAGTAAGAAAAAGAGAGAAAAATCTCTAGATTTTTTACCACGGGGAGAAAAGAGTAAAGGTGAGATGTTCTTTATCTCCTCTATATTTTTCTTTAAAGGAAGATAAGGCTTTGAGCTCTTTTGGAATATGTTTTAGAAGAGATAGAGTTTAGGATTTTAAGAGAGAGAAAATAGAGTTTAGAGAGATATGATAAAGTTAGATTTTTATGGTGTTTTATGTGTTTTACGAATACAAATAGAGAAAAAACAAGTTCAATGAAGCAAAACAAAGGAAAAAGTGACCTATGAGGTGAATGGAAAGTAAGAGAAAAAGGTTAGCACATAATTTAAGGTAATAGTCTATATATTAATATAAAATTGTATGACATGAATATTTAGCATGTTAGTTAGTGCTTGTAATACATTTGATAATATATTATTGCATGGAAACTTCAATTTGACATGAGAAAGGTGATATTATGTGAATTGTTGATTTGATTGTCACATATTAGGAATTTAAGCATATTAGAAGCATGTAAGTGGTGGTAAAATCATTGTATAATAAGTTAAGAATTGTAGGGATGTATATTATAGTATTTTTAAGGCTTAAAGAAGTTTGAAATGAATATGAAAAGTAAAAGTGTAATTTTCCTAAAGCTAGTCATGAATGTAAAGCTCTAGTCACGGGCGTGAATAGCTAAATTCACAGGCGTGACTTTTGCATGGAAAATGGTACTATTCATTGCATATTCATTCACGACTTGAAACATGGTTTGGATTAGGGCATGAAACTTTTGACCACAGTCATTAGGTAGTGCACCTTGAGTTATTCACAAGCATGAATAAGAAATCACAGTCGTGAATCCCCCATTTTTATTAATTTCATTTATTTGCTAATAAATGAAAAACTTCAAGTAAAGAAATCAAGAAGGAATGGTTTATTCAATGAAATTGCAAATATTTGTATGTGAAAATAAGTGAAGTTATGATGTACAAGAATTATGTTATGTCAAGTGATTATGCAATGAAAGAATTTAAAAGAGTTGTGGGTTTGACGAAGAAAAAATAGTGTTTTAACTTGATAATGACATGGATTAAGCCCTTGAATACCTAGTTTAGAACTATAGTTTTGAATAATTTGGCACACCAATCAGGGGTCTATTAATGCCAGTAATGACACTATCTTAATACTGGTGATAACACTCTTATAAATTTTGATGTGGTACTCATATTAATACTAGTGATGACACTTATATATTATGCCGATTATGACACTTATATGAGTGACAACTTTGTTATGCCTAGATGACCAACTCAATTATCTTGATTATTGGTTCCTAGGTATTATGAGCATAAATGATTTAACAATGGTACAAAGAATCTTATATAAATTATACTTGATAATTGTTTAAGTATGCTAGTTAATCTATAATAGTATGTAAGTATGATATGATGATATGAGATGTTAAAAGTATTTAAAAATGTATGAAAACTTAGACATGTTATAAGTGCATAATATTGCATGTTGCATGATATAATATATTGTCTTACTTTAATGGCCCACTAAACCTAGAACTTAGCATAAGAGTTTCTTTTGTGCAAATATATCAAGATTGGAGTAGAAAAGTGTAGATAGAGCTAGCGGTGACCTGATCTAGTAAAGCAGTATATTTTGAACACTATGGGTCACATGACTTTAGTATTATTATTTTGATTTACTTTTATAGTGTTGTAAAGTAATTCTATATTTTGGATAAGAACAATTATTTTGTAAATATTTCTTGTGTATATAAAGTGTGTATCATTTCTTTTATAATGTGTAAAGTTTAGGTGTTGAAAAAAAATCCAGCTTTCATTGTTTATAAAATGACGATTTTGATTAAAGATAGCATAACACTCCCTTATCCAAGAACGTGTTGCTAGGAAGCGGGGGTGTTATACATTTTTTGCTCAATAGGTACCATTATATAGGGTACAATAGAAATAGAAGTAGTGTCGAGTACCAAATTGATAGCGAATTCTATCTCTCGATCTAGTGGTAATGCTGAAAACTCATTTGGAAATACATTTGGAAACTCACAAAAAATAGGAATATCAGCGAACCTTATACTACTCTTTTTCGTATCGATCACATGTGTCAGATAGGCTTCACATCCCTTACTGATGAGTTTTTGAACTTTTAGCACTGATATCACATTCCTTAGATATCCTCTATTCCCATCCATCACCACTATCTCTTCTTGTTCCCAAATTCTGATGATCATATGACTCCTCCCATAATTTACTACCACTCCATGACGAGCTAGCCAATCCATCCCCAATATTACATTGAACTCATGGAATCATAGCTCTACCAAATCTGCTAGTAACTACTTGCCCTGTATCACCACCAAGCAATGTCTAAACTCCTTACTAACCCTCACATTGTACCCTAGTGGGTTAGTCACAAGAATCTCAAATTCTAATGCCTTAGATTCTAAACCCTTTCACCTAGTGGTGGTGTTATATGTACAAATGCGTCAATCTCAGATTTATCAATGCATAAATGTCAGAGCCAAAGAGAATAAATTTACCCACTATGATGTTAAGAGCATCATGCTCCTTTTGGCTTCACATGGCGTATGCCCTGACTGGTCTAGCTCTACTACCTTCTGGCCTCTCAACTGTATTTAATTTAAATTGACTGAGCCTTAATCGGTCTCCTTTGCCTCGACCTCTGCCCTTACCAAAAGTATGCATTTGTCCCGAATCAATACTTTTCAAACCTTTGCCATACTGTAACATGGGACAATCTCTCTTCAAATAATCCTTGGAGTCACAACTCAATTAGGCTTTTGTCATCCACTAACACTCTCTTGTGTGATGACAACTATAGTGTTGACATAGTGGTGGAGGTAAAGATCTACATAATGCCTATGTCGATGCACTGGTTATCAAAGAAACAGATCTCACGGGTTGTCCCAGCTGAAAGATGAAGTCCTACCAAAACTCCCAGCCTAAAATCGGCCACCAACTGACCTTACTCTATTGCTGTCAAATGGTCCTCCACTCATATGTGGCATGGGTATCCTGAACCCTATCTCTTGTACTAGCTATTGGGCTACTAGAACTCTCTCAATTGTTCTAGTAAATGCTAGCAAATTAGGAAAGCTTATTAGGTGTAGGGCTAAGACCTATAGCTTGATCGGATCTTTCAACCCATCTTCGAATTGTTGGCATTTATTAGCCTCTATGGACACAATGTCGCTAGCATACTTAAACAAATGTGTCTTTTCATTTTTTGTAAAAATCTAATGCCCATAACTTCCATAACCTTTCAAATTGTAACACAAATGACTCTAGTTATGCATTCCTTTGTAATATCTCCATTACATTTTTCAAGAGTTCTGTTTGCGAAGAAGAAAGATGACATCTTATGTCTTTGCATCAATTACCTGACAACTTAATAGGGTGACTGTTAAGAATAAGTACTTGCTACCAAGGATTAAGTATTTTTTTGATTAGTTGAAGGGTGCATGCGTATTTTCAAAGATAGACCTTTGATCATGTTATCATAAGCTGAAGATGAACAAATTACAGTTTATCCCCTGAGATTTTAACAAATTACATCCATAAATAAACTTTTAAAAAACTTATAATTTACCCCTATGTCCTATGAAAAAAATGTTGTTTGAGATAACAATTAGGAAAACTGTGATTTGAATGTATTGATTTTTCTACAGTTACAGTCGTTGGTAATGAGTAGAAGCCCTATATCCTAATAAAATGTCATTAGACTACACATAAAACCTTAAAAAATTCACACAAAATATCTCAAATATAAAAAATCATGCGATATATTACATTGTAATGTTTAAAATTTATACAATATCAAATGAATGAGCATTTTATTAAATGACATGAAGGTAAACTGTTAATTTTTTAAAAGTTTATTTTTAGTTGTAATTTGTTAAAATATCAGGAGGGTAAACTGTAATTTATTTGTTAAAAATTAAAGAGTCAGATATACCTAAGATGACATTTAGAACTCATTATGGTCATTATGAATTCCTAGTAATGTCATTTGTATTGACGAATTCACCTGCGACTTTTATGGACTTGATGAATCGAGTGTTCAGGACATATATAAATTCATAGTAGTGTTCATTGACAACATTTTTGTATGCTCTAGAGAAAGAGAAGAACGTGATCAATATTTCAGAATAGTATTGTAGACATTAAGGGAAAAACAGTTGCATATGAAGCTAACTAAGTGTGAATTTGGCTTGAAGTAGTCAATTTTCTGGGTCATGTAATTTCTACAGAAGGTATTCGAATTGACCATAGCAAGATCGATGCTATTCTTAATTGAAAACCACATCGTAATGTGATAGAAGTGAAAAGTTTCATTGGATTAGCCAAATACTACAGGAGGTTTGCAAAAGAATTTTCATCCATAACAACTCATTTGACTCGATTGTTGCAAAAATATATCCGATTTGAATGGACAGATAAATGTCAGGAAAGTTTTGATCACCTTAAAGTAGTGTTAACTAAAGCACTAGTTTTGACTCAACCCACTCCTAGAAAGGACTTTGTTGTGTACAATGATGCTAATCATAATGGTTTCGGATGTATTCTTATGTAAGAAGGAAATTTGATTGCTTATGGCTCAAGAAAACTTAAGTCTCACGAGCTTAACTATCTGACACATAATTTGGAGTTAGCAATGATTATTTTTGCTTTGAATATCTGGAGACATTATCTGTATAGAGAACGATGTTATATTTACATAGATCACAAGAGTCTTAAGTACCTTCCCCCATAGAAAGAACTAAACTTGAGGCAAAGAAGATGGTTAAAGTTGATTAAAGATTATAATTGTATGATGGATTACCAGCTGAGGAAAGTAATGTGGTTGCGAATGCATTAAATAGGAAGATGTTAACTGAGAAGCGAGTGGAGTCTAGTTTGTTGCAGAGAATTAAAGAGACCTAGAAGCAAGATGAGAAATTAGTGAAGAAAATTGAAACAGTGAAAAATGGAGAAAAGTCTGAGTTTTTATTGACGGATGATGGCACCATGCACTTCAAGAATAGAATTTGTGTGCTGAATATAGAAGAATTGAAGTTAGACACCTTAAAAAAAGCTCATGAGACAATATGTAACATGCATCTAGGTGGGAACAAAATTTATTAGGATTTGAAGACACAATACTAGTAGTTAGGAATGAAGAAGGATATTACTGAATATGTTATGAAATGTTTGATATGCCAGAAGTCAAAGTTGAACATCAGTTACCCATGGGATTGTTGCAACCTATACCCATACCAAAATGGAAGTGGAAAAGAGTCACTATGGATTTTGTATCAAGGTTACTAGTGACTCTAAAAAAATGATGTAGTATGGGAGATAGTGGATCGATTGACAAAATCAACATACTTTTTACTAGTCAGGATGGATTACTCATTGAACAAGTTGGCTAAAATTTATGTAAATGAGATAGCAAGGTTGCATAGGATGCCAATGTCCATCATTTCTGATAGAGATCCCATATTTACTTTCCAATTTTGGAAGAGTTTATAGCAAGCTTTGGAAATCTGACTCAGTTTTAGTACAACATTTTATTCATTTATGGACAAACAATTTGAGCAGGTAATTCAACTATTAGAAGATATGATGAAAAGTTGTATACTAGAGTTTGGAAGAAGTTGGGATCGATATCTATCTCTTATAGAGTTTGCTTACAATAATAGTCATCAAATGAGCATATGTATGGCTCCTTATTAAGCATTATATAGAAAAAAAAAATATAGAACACCAATTTGTTAGATCGAGCTAAATGAGAAAATTTTGATAAGGCTGGAGATAGTACAACAAATAGAATAAAAAGTTAGAATTATCAAGGAAAGACTAAAGGCAACTCAATATCAACAGAAATCATATGCTGACCTCAAAAAGTAGACATTGAGTATGTTATAGGAGATAATGTATTCCTCAAGATTTTTCATTGGAAGAAAGTGTTGAGATTCGATAAAAAAGGAAAGTTAATTCCAAGATTCATTATTCCGTATGAGAATTTAGGGAGAATCAGACTAGTGGTGTATCAGTTAGATCTTCCACTAGAGTTGGATAAAATTCACAATGTGTTTTATGTTTCGATGTTACAAAAGTGTAGTTTAGATCCAACTTATATCATACTAGCTTAGGAAATAAAAGTATAAAGAAATTTGATATGTGAAGAGAAACCAGTGTCTATCTTAGCACATGAAAAGAAATTTCTACAAAATAAGAGAGTTCCTCTGGTCAAAGTGTTATGGTGAAATTATTCTGTTGAAAAATCCATATGAGAGATTGAAGAGATTAAACAATATCTCCAATGATTCAATACCAAATAAGAGGTAAAATTTAGATGAAAAAATTTATTTTAAGGGAAAAAGGATGTCATATCTGCTAAATCAGGTCCCGAGTCACACGCGTCATGGAGTTAACACGTCAAATCTACAGTAGTCTAAATTCAGATTTTGATCGAATAATAATTAAAATAATAGAAAATAATTATGGAAAATTCCTAATCAAGCATATATAAGGTGTGACAATGTTAAATTATGGTAAGAGACCTTTACCAAAAATTTAAGAACCAAATAATATATTTACTATTTAAATATAATTTTGGGCATGATTTTTAGTGTTGTCCAGGCTCCCCATATAAAAGAGAGATTAAGGTGTTAATTAACACAAAATATCAAGATTTTTCATCAAAATGGTAGGACCCAAAGTTGAAATTTGGGTTTCTTCTCTTTTCTTTTCCTTATCATTTCTCTAACTCATTTTCTGCTCATCTAAACTAGCCTCATGTTTTCTTCATATCCTCCATAGCCAAGTTTGTCTATAGAAAGAGAGAGTAAAGGGAGAAGGGCAAGGAAAAACCATTTTCATACATGAAAAAGCTTGAGGAAGCTAGAGGAAGTAGTAAGGAAGAAAGATAAGTAAGAAAAGAGAAAAGAGAAATATCTAGATTTTTTACCAAGGGGAGAAAAGGGTAAAAGTAAGATGTTCTTCATATCCTCTATATTTTTCTTTAGAGAAAGATAAGGCTTTGAGTTCTTTTTAAACATGTTTTGGAGGAGAGAGTTTAGGATATTAAGAGAGAGAAAATAGAGTTTAGAGAGATAAGATGAAGTAAAATTCTTATGATGTTTTATTTGTTTTATTTGAAATGAATATGGAAAGTGAAAGTGTAATGTTCCAGTAACTAGTCAAGGATGTGAAGCTCCCGTCACGGGTGTGAATAGCTAAATTCATTGGCATGACTAAATGACATCACATACAACTTTTGCATGGAAAATGATACTATTAGTTCCAAATTCATTCACGAATTGAAACATGGTTTCAATCACGGGTGTAAAACTTTTGACCACAGTTGTGGTAGTGCACCTTGAGTTATTCATGAGTGTGAACAAGAAATCACGGTTGTAAATCCCATGTTTTTATTAATTTTATGTATATGCTAATAAATGAAATACTTCAAGTAAAGAAATCAAGAAGGAATGGTTTATTCAATGAAATTGCAAATATTTGAATGTGAAAATAAGTGAAGTTATGATGTACAAGAATTATGTTATATCAAATGAGTATGCAATGAAAGAATATAAAAGAGTTATGGGTTTGACAAAGAGAAAAAAGTGTTTTAACTTGATAATGACATGGATTAAGCCCTCAAACACCTAGTTTATAACTAAAGTTTTAGATAATTTAGCATACAAATCAGAGGTCTATTAATACCGGTGTGACACATATCTTAATGTTGAAAATGACACTCTTTTAAATGTTGATGATAACACTCATATTAATACCGATAATGAGACTTATATATTATGCTTGTGATGACACTTGTATTCACATACTATTATGTTCGAGTGACAACTTTATTATATCTGGATGACCAATTCCATTATCCTGTTTATTAGTTCCTAGGTGTTATGACATAAATGAGTTAATAATGGTACAAATAATCTTATATAAGTTATACTTGACAATTGTTTATGTATGTTAGTTAATCTAATATAACAATATGTAAGTATGGGATGATGATATGAGATGTTAAAAGTATTAAAAAAATATATGAAAAATTGGACATGTTATAAGTGCATAATATTGCATGATATAGTATATTGTCTTACTTTGATGCATCACTAAGCCTAGAGCTTAGCGTGAGATTTTTTCTCGCACAAATATAGCAAGGTTAGAGCAGAAAAGTGTAGATAAAGCTAACGGTGAGCTAATCCAGTAAAGCAGCATATTTCGAACACTATGAGTCACACGACTTTTGTTTGGTTATTTTGAATTTACTTTTATAGTGTTGTAAAGTAACTCTATATTTTGGATAAGCACAACTCTTTTGTAAATATTACTTTTGCATATAAAGTTCTTATCAATTCTTTTATAATGTGTAAAGTTTTTTATTGAAAAAAAATGCAAATTTCATTATTTATAAAATGACAATTTTGATTAATGATAGAGTATCACTCCCTTATCCAAGCACGTGTTTTTAGAGTGAGGGGGTGTTATATATATAAGTATCTTTACGTTAACAATAGCTTCTTAGTTTGTAGCAAAGTAGTTATTTGAGCTTTTTGTTAGCTAAAGTTAGTTTGAGTTAGTGAGGTGTCATTTGTTGATTGGTTGTAAGCTACTATATATGTAGAAATGGTTATTCTTTTCTATTAACGAATACAATTCATTTTTTCCATTCTCTACTTGTTTACTATGTAATGGTAGAGCTATAATAGCTTGCTCAGTTTTGAAAGGCTTGCATCACTAAAAAGATCTATAATGTATTTGCATTATTTGACATATATTCCTGAAGCAGATCTAGCAATCTCATAGTCTACGTCCTTAATGGTGAGTGTCTAATGTAGAAACCTCTTCACTGCTAGAATATCCAGTTGAAAAGTAATTGAAAAGACATCATCTACATATACCAAGAGAACCACAAAAATATAGTCTTTCTCCAAAGTGAATAAGCAATTATCATGTAAGCTCTTATGAAAGCCATAACTTTGCAATTTTGGGTGAATTCGATGTTCCATTGCCTTGAGGCTTGCTTTAAGCGATAAATGGATTTTGTTAACTTGTAGTATTGGCTCGATGTAGTTTTAGTGTAACCATCATGAGGGCTCATATACACTTCTTCATCAATAAAGCTATGGAAGAGCGCATTATTGATGTCTATTTGTTGTATTGGCCAAGACTTAGCTATTGCAAAGGCCAAGAACAATCTAATATCACTTGTTTTGCCAGGAGGGAGAAACTATTTGTGTAGTCTACACTTTCAATTTGATTGTGGCACTTGGTTACTAGACGGGCTTTATATTTGTTTATGGAACCATCTGACTTTAGTTTAACCTTGTAGACTCACCAAAGAACTCACGTGTTACCCTTTTAATTTGTTATTCCCTAGCTTCTTTCATTAACTGTTCAGCTCTAATTGCAGCAGCTCTGAGTCTGGCATAACTATCAAGATCAGTAGTTTTGATTATGTTTCTGATCTCATATTTGAGGCCCTCCTCAAACTTCCTGCATTTGTCTCTTTCAGTAGAGACCATGAAAGTTGCATAGTGGGAAAGTTTGTTAAACTGCACCTCATACTCAGCAACATACATGTTCCCCTATTTCAGATTCAGGAATTCCTTTATCTTCTCATCTTTATATGCCTCAGGCATGTAATTGTTCTGAAATTCCCAAAGAAAATCATTTCATGTCAGGAATGGTGGCTATGCATCACTATCGGGGACTGTCTCCCACCATTCATAGGCATTGCCTTCAAGCAAAGATATTGCATAATCAAATTTCTCATCTGGGGTACATCTCATCATATTCAATACCCTTTGTGTTCTTTACAGCCATGTCACAGCTTCTGCTGGGTCTGTTGTGCCATTGAAATCAGTTGCACCATATTTCTATAGCTTGTCATAATGTCTTTCCTTGTACATTTCAGGACCATATAATTCATGTTCTAGGTTTTCATGGGGTACTTCTGCATGAGATGACTGTGATGCATGTGCTGGAGCTCTAGCTCCTAGTGCTTGTTGGTCTTTATGTAAATAAGGTGATGCCTAGTGAGAATGCATTTCGGTTGGCCTCTCCCTCCTTAGTGAATAATGTCTTATGATGTTCCTAAAATATATATATATATATATATATATATATATATATATATATATATATATATATATATAATTATGTCACTACATAATGCTCAATATGTAGGATGCATATGTTATCATGCTCTTATGTATATGCATGTTCCCATGGAACCTATCCCTACTCTAATACCAAAAATGTAACATCACATCTTATGCATTTCAGTATAACTTATCCCTGTATCAAGTAATCACACATAGCAGAGTGGAAAGGCAAAATACCCTGTTAACATTGGTAGTAAATTTTTTTCATATCTTGTAATATCATTCAATGACTTTGCAAGTCAACACTGTAGCTTTCACCACAATATAATATATCACATCTATTAAAACTAAAACTTTAAGTCTAAAGGATTATGAGTTGCTTCCATTTATACATTTTAAAACTAATCTAGAGTGACTATACATATTCAAACATATAAATCCAAAATACAGATGACATGTTTTCATGCTCGTGTTGAATCCAAGGAGAGAGAGTGATAAAGCTCGGACAGTGACCTGTGCTCCATGTCTTTTATACGCTACTAAAAATGAGCTAGCACTTTTCTTTACCTGAAAAATGATGCAAATTGATGAGTTGTGGCTCAGCGAGAATAATCATCAAATGAGCTCTTATGTACCAAACAACTCATAGTAATAAATCACAAATCCAATACATACTATGTATTCCATTCCATCCATCAGTATCATACAAGTATCAATAAAGTTGAAACATATAATCATTACACTTTACGTATTCAAATGCTTTGCTTATTTTATTTTGTTGTGACCAAGTTAAACAGACATTGCCCCGGGTTTCCATGTGAACATTTGCATTTTCTAACTAGCTTGATCATTTGTTTCATTTTCACATTTGTTGGACCATAAGCCTCTTCTTTGCTTTACAATATCGATTAACTAGTCACAATGCCTTTTAAGTCCATATGCATATGCACTTGTACTCAAGCATTCATCAACCATTGTATCTTATCACATATAACATACATATACCACATATATGCCTCATATGCCACGCATATACTATACATATACCATGTATATATATCACATATGTCAAATATATACCTCAAATATACCACAAGTATACCACTTATGTGTACCAAAAATGTCACAAATTATCCATCATCATATTATGAAGGATAAATCATGACAATCATATGAATCACATAGCAAGCAACATTCATTTGCACTAAAGAATTCTATTGATAATTAGACTCACCTTTCTCTTTTGATTCCGATACCTAACTTATTGTCTATCCACTCCTTGTGGGTCTCTAATATGTTGTGAGCCTAATATGAAAATATAATCAATTAACTCATGATTAGGGAGACTTAATGTGGCTTAAACAAATTAATATGCATTGTTCATATCGATAGTTAAGATTTTTCCTATGAGGCAGTGTGACCTTATGGGACTGTTTAGCCTATAAATTTCTCTATACTTGATCAATTAATATGATTCTTGTTTATAATTAAAAATAATATATAATTATGTAACATATTAAAATTTCAAATGAATTGGAGCTTTGTACAATGTGTGGTGGAATTTCAAAATGTGTTCTATTTTTTGCCATTTGGCAGTTTCAGGGTACCAACTTTGGTTCATAATAACTTATAAGAAATAAGTCATATTTCAATGAAACTTTACAGTAACTTATATGGGTTCAAATGGAACATATTTCATTTTTAAAACTTTTAATAATTATTTCTCTAAAGTCTTCAAATTATAAGAAACATTTCACTGTCCAGAATAGAATTGGCTTCCGGACCAGTGTGACTTCTAAAGACCATAACTTAGCCTATACATAACTTATTAAGCTGAAATTATTACCCCAATTTAGATAAGACATAAATATTTGATAATTTATAGAATCTATCTCTAAGGAGCTCAACATAGCTAAAATTATTGCTGGATTTTCCCAGGGCACTAAGCAGAGATTTCAAACCATGGAACAATCATTGTTCCATTGACCATAACTTAAAATATACAAGACATATGATCCTGATATTTGGTATACAGATGCATAAGATATATATCTACAAATTTTATATTTTTAGATACTTCAAATAATGACTTTATCATATTTAAAACTAATAAACATAGTGGCTAATTCATTTAGGGTCCACATCCGGACCAGTTTCAGTAGAGAGATGATATCTCATTCTATACACCACATCTTGCAATATCCATAAATTAAGTTATAAAGGAACAAATTTTATGTTTTAATCTTTTCAAGAATCAATTTCTATTGATATCAAAATTGGGGTTCAAGTCAATGCCGATTAATGAACCTTAGCAACTCAAATCAACCTTATGACAATAAGAATTGATTACTTACCAAGAACAAACTTGCAAGGGATCAATTTTCCTCAAAAACTAAATGAAAGAAGGAAGAATTGAGTTCTATAATGGAGGAAGATGAAGAAGAAAATGGGATGGAGTGAGAAGGCAGAAATGGGGGAGGAAGATAAAGCTAACATTTTTGTCCTTTTCTCTTTTTCTCTTCTCTTTTCTTTTATTTTTATTTTGTTTCATTTTCATTTTATTTTATTATTATTATTATTATTATTATTATATTTATAATTCCACTAATTCACACAATAATACAACTTAATCATTTGGCCCGGTTTAACTAAATTAACAATGTAAATGTTTACTAATCTTAATCTAGTCATTTTGCTTATTTTAATTTAGTCACCTTATTCAATTTATTTCTAATACTTTGTAATCGTCCTTTTGGGTTATAAGTACACACGTGCAACTAGATACAATTTCCAAATACTAGGACACGAAGCTAGTGGGCGACATGGACTTGTTCCTATCAAAATATACATGAAATGTATGTGTTCAATTGAATTATATGCAAGATTCATATGTCAAAATAAAATGCATGTAATAATGCATATGTGGGATGTCGAAGATGTAACAATTCACTTCTCCTTTTAAAAATTTCGTCATCGAAATTGAATACCTGGGAATAGGTGTGGATATTGCCTTTTCATATTTCCTTTTGTTTCCCATGTCGCCTCTTCTTGTGAATGGTTTCTCCATAATACCTTAACTAAAGGTATTTCTCTGTTTCTCAGTTGTTTAGTCTTGTATCCGATGATTTCTATTGGTTATTTTATATAACTCATATCCTCTGCAATCTCGATGGCTTGATCTTTAAGTACATGTGTAGGATCTGACCTGTATCTTCTAAGCGTGCTCACATGAAATACATTATGAATCTGAGTCATCTCGAGTGGTAAAGCCAATTTGTATGCCAGTGGACCAACATTCTCAAGAATTTCATAAGGTCCTATGTATCTTGGGTTCAATTTACATTTCTTGCCAAATTGGATTACCCCTTTCCATGGAGATACTCGTAGAAATACCTTTTCACCCAACTCGTATTCCATTTCCCTTTTATGTTGATCGGCATAACTTTTTTGTTTGTCTTGTACTGCCTTTAGCTTATTCTTGATAATTTTGATTTTATCCACTATAATTTGTACTATCTCTGGCCCTTCTAATGCACGTGATCCTTCTTCATCCCAAATGATGGGGCTTCGGCACTTTCTGCCATGCAATGGCTCATATGGTGCCATTTGGATACTGCTATGATAGTTGTTGTAAGAAAATTCAATCAATGTTACATATTCATCCTAAGCACCTCTGAATTCCATAGAACACGCCCTAAGCATTTCTTCCAATGTCTATATAGTCCTTTCAGATTGTCCATCAGTCTGTGGGTGAAATGCGGTGCTGAAGTTCAATTTTGTTCCCAATGCATCTTGTAAACTCACCCAAAAATGTGAAGTAAACCATGGATCTCTATCAAACACAATAGACAATGGAACACCATGTAATCTGACTATCTCATTCACATATAATTTGGCCAAACTCTCAAGTGTACACCCCCATCTGATAGGTAGAAAGTGTACTGACTTGGTTAATCTATCAACAATTACCCATATTGCATCATTTTTCCGTGGAGTTCTTGGCAATCCATAAACAAAATCCATCGTTATTTTCTCCCATTTCCATTCTGGCACTGGCATTGGATGTAACTTACCAATTGGTGCTTGGTGTTCAATCTTAATCTGCTGACATGTCAAGCATTTGGAAACATATTCTGCTATTTCTTTCTTCATTCTTGGCCACCAGTAATGAGACCTTAAACTATGATACATCTTTGTCATCCCTAGGTGCATTGCATAAGGTGCATTTAGTACCTCTTCCATTACTTCCTGACGCAAGTTCTCAGTGTTTGAAACATATAAGTGTGACTTTAACATCAGTGTATCATTCTGAAAATGAAACTCTGTATTATTTCCCTGCCTTACCACATCAATTTTCTCACATAATTGAGGATATTTGCTTTGTGCTTCTTTAATTCTCTCATTTAATATAGGTCTGACTTGAAGAGTCGCAATCAGTGATCCTCTATCATGCATATTTAATTCAGCATTCATAGATCATAATTGAATCAAATACAGAAAAGAGGATGCATGTAAATGAGCTATACTGCCACTAGCCTTCCTACTCAATGCATCTGCTACCACATTGGCTTTCCCTGGATGGTATTCAATTGTACAGTCATAATCTTTCAATAGCTCAAACCACCGTCTCTACCTCATGTTTAATTCTTTTTGTGTCAACAAATAACCCAAACTTTTTATGGTATGTGGAGATTTGGAATGTCTCACCATATAGATAATGCCTCCAAATCTTCAATACAAATACGACTGCAGCCAATTCTAAATCATGCACTGGATATGAGGTCTCATGTGGTCTCAACTGTTTGGATGCATAAGCTATCACTTACCATGTTGCATTTAATACACATCCCAAGCCTTAGTGAGAAACATCACTATATACTGTAAATCCACTTGTACCCGTATGAATAGCTAACACCAGTGTAGAGGTTAGCCTGTGTTTTAGTTCATCGAAACTCCTTTGATATTTTGGAGTCCACTTGAAAGACACATTCTTTCTCAATAATTTAGTCACAGGGCTAGCAATTAAGGAGAATCCATCAACAAATCTGCGATAGTATCCGGCTAAACCCAGAAAACTATGCATTTCTGAAATATTTTTAGGAGCTTCCCAATTTACCATGGCCTCTATTTTCTTTGGGTCAACCTCTATGCCCTTGCCTGACATCACATGTCTAAGAAACACCAAATGATCTAACCAGAATTCACTTTTACTCAATTTGGCATATAATTGTTTCTTCCTTAAAGTTTGCAACACAATTTTTAAATGTTGTTCATGTTCTCCTCTATTCTTTGAGTACACCAATATGTCATCAATAAATACTATCACAAACCTATCCAAATATGGTTGAAACACCTTATTCATTAATGTCATAAATGCAGCTAGAGCATTAGTCAATCCAAATGGCATTGCTAAAAATTCATAATGGTCATACCTGGTTCGAAAGACAGTCTTTGGAACATCCGCTTCTACTACCTTTAGCTGGTAATAGCCTGCTTTCAAATCAATCTTGGAGAATATTTGGGGTCCTTGTAATTGATCAAACAAATCATCTATTCTTGGCAACATATATTTGTTCTTCACTATCATTTTATTTAGTTGTCTGTAGTCAATGCATAATCTCATGGTTCCATCTTTCTTTTTAACAAATAATACTGGAGTTTCTCATGACGATACACTAGGTTTAATATACCCTTTGTCAAGTAACTCCTGCAATTGGACCTTCAGTTCTTTCAACTCAACTGGGGCCATTCTGTAGGGTGACCTTGATATTGGTGCTATTCCTGGTACTAGTTCAATAGTGAATTCTATATCTCTATCTAGTGGTAAAATAGGTAGATCATCTAGGAATACATCAGAAAATTCCCTCACCACTGGTATATTTGCAAGCAAGCTATCAGTGGTTCTAGTATCAGTCACATATGCCAAATATGCCTCACATTCCCCTTTGATTATTCGAAATGTCTTTACAACTGAGACTAAACATGTAGGCACAAGTTTTCTTTCACCCAAAAATTAAACCCTTGGTTCGGTGATTCTAAAATTACTTCCTTAGTAAATAAATTCACTATTGCATGATGTCTAGTTAACTAGTCCATTCCCAGTATCACATCAAATTCATATATTAGCAATAAAATCAGATCAACTATTAACTTAGCTTTATTAATGCATATCAAGCAATCATGACAGACATTATTCACAATTACTATTGTTCCTAGTGGAGTACTCACATTTATGTCAATTCCCAGAGGCTCATGTTTTTGATGCAGTTTAGATGCCATATGCAATGATATAAAAGAATGTGTGGAACCAGGGTTAATCAAGGCATATGCTAATATTTCAGAAATATAAATATTACCAGTGACTACTTTAGGAGCATCAATTGCCTCCTGTCTAGTCATGGCAATCACCCTGGCCTGAGTAGAGGGTCTAGAACTCTGACCTTCAGATCTAGTCACTCTTCTACCCATTGTACCAGTCCTACCCCTGTGTCTTCCTCTACCCTGTGTTCCACTAGTAGGGTAGACCTTTGGTGCCTCAACTGTAGTATCAGATACTCTTCTACCTCTACTAGTCTTTGCTAGTTTGGCTCTATTTGGACAGTCTCTATACATGTGCTCTATCGATCCATAAAAATAACATGCTCCTGTGAGCTTTCTACATTCGCCCATATGTCGTCTACCACAATGAGTACATGTGGGCTTCTGTTCAACATATTGACTCTGCCCTCTACCTGAGTAAAAATAAGTCATAGCATGACCTCTAGAGCTCGAGTATCCCACTCTATTACCAGACTGTACTGGCATACATCTACCTCTCTTTCCAGACCTTCTGCTAGACTCACCAAAGAACTCACGTGCTACCTTTTTAATTTATTGTTCCCCAGCTTCTTTCATTAACCGTTCAACTCTAATTGCAGCAGCTCTGAGTCTAGCATAACTATCATGATCAGTAGTTGTGATTCTATTTCTGATCTCATATTATAGGCCCTCCTCAAACTTCCTGCATTTGTCTCTTTCAGTAGAGACCATGAAGGTGGCATAGTGGGAAAGTTTGTTAAACTGCACCTTATACTCAGCAACAGACATGTTACCCTGTTTTAGATTTAAGAATTCATTTCTCTTCTCATCTTTATATGCCTCAAGCATGTAATTGTTCTGAAATTCCAGAAGAAAATCATTCCATGTCAGAACAGGTGGCTATGCATCACTGTTGGGGACTATCTCCCACCATTCATAGGCATTGCCTTGAAGCAAAGATACTGCATAATTAAATTTCTCATCTGAGGTACATCTCATCATATTCAGCACCCTCTGTGTCCTTTTCAGCCATGTCTCAGCTTCTACTGTGTCTGTTATGCCATTGAAATCAGTTGCACCATATTTTCTCAGCTTGTCATAACGTCTTTCCTTGTACATTTCAGGACCATATACTTCCTGTTCTAGGTTTTCATGGGGTACATCTGCATGAGATGACTGTGATGCATGTGCTGGAGCTCTAGCTCCTAGTACTAGTTGATCTCTATGTAAATGCGGTGATGCCTCATGAAAATGCATTTTGGTCGGCCTTTCCCTCCTAGTGAATAATGTCTTATGATTTCCCTAAAATATATATAAAATTATGTCACTGCTTAATGTTCAATATGTAGGATGCATATGTTATCATGCTTGTATGCATATGCATGTTCCCATGAAACCTATCCTTGCTCTGATACCAAAAATGTAACGTCACACCTTATGCATTTCAGTATAACCTATCCCTGTATCAAGTAATCACACATAGCATAATGAAAAGGAAAAATACCCTATTAACATTGGTAGTAAATTTTTTTTCATATCCTGTAATATTATTCAATGACTTTGCAAGTCAACACTGTGGTTTTCTCTACAATATAATATATCACATCTATTAAAACTTAAACTTTATGTCTAAAGGATTACGAGTTGCTTCCATTTATACATTTTAAAACTAATCTAGAGTGACTATACATATTCAAACATATAAATCCAAAATACAGATGACATGTTTTAATGCTTGTGTGGAATCCAAGGAGAGAGAATGATGAGGCTCGGGCAGTGACCTGTGCTCCATGTCTTTTATACGCTACTCAAAATGAGCTATCACTTTTCTTTACCTGAAAAATGATGCAAATTGATGAGTTGCGGCTCAGTGAGAATAATTATCAAATGAACTCTTAAGTACCAAACAACTCATAGTAATAAATCACAAATCCAATACATACTATGTATTCCACTCCATCCATCAGCATCATACAAGTATCAATAACGTTGAAACATATAATCATTACTCTTTACGTATTCAAATGCTTTGCTTATTTTATTTTGTTGTGACCAAGTTAAACAGATATTGCCCTGGGTTTCCATGTGAACATTTTCCATGTAAACATTTGCATTTGCTAGCTAGCTTGATCATTTGTTTCATTTGCACATTTGTTGGACTATAGGCCTCTTCTTTTGCTTTACAATATCGATTAACTAGTCACAATGCCTTTTAAGTCCATATGCATATGCACTTGTGCTCAAGCATTCATCAACCATTGCATCTTATCACATATAACTTACATATACCGCATATATGCCTCATATGCCATGCATATACCTTGCATATACTATACATATACCATGTATATATATCACATATGTCAAACATATACCACAAGTATACCACTTATGTGTACCACAAATTATCCATCATCATATTATCAAGGATAAATCATCACAATCATATGAATCACATAGCAAGCAACATTCATTTGCACTAAAGAATTCAATTGATAATTAGACTCACCTTTCTCCTTTGATTCCGACACCTAACTTATTGTCTATCCACTCCTTGTGGGTCTCCAATATGTTTTGAGCCTAATATGAAAATATAATTAATTAACTTATGATTAGGGAGACTTAATGTGGCTTAAAAAATTAATATGCATTGTTCATATCAATAGTTAAGATTTTTCCTATGAGGTAGTGTGACCTTATGAGAATGTTTAACCTATAAATTTTTCTCTACTTGACCAATTAATCTGATTATTATTCCTCATTAAAATTAATATATAATTATGTAACATATTAAAATTTCAGATCAATTGGATCATTGTACAATTTTTGGTGGAATTTCTAAATGTGTTCTGTTTTCTGCCATTTGGCAGTTTCAGGGTATCAATTTTGGTTCATCATAACTTATAAGCTATAAGTCATATTTCAATGAAAATTTACAAAAACTTATATGGTTGCAAATGGAACATTTTACATTTTTACAATTTTTATCAATTATGTCTCTAAGATCTTCAAATTATAAGAAACATTTCACTGGTCTAGAATAAAATTGGCTTCCAGACCAGTATGACTTCTAAAGACCATAACTTAGCCTATACATAACATATTAAGCTAAAATTAGTACCAAAATTTAGATAAGACATATACCTATAACTTTCATATTTTTATAATGTACAGAATCAATCTCTAAGGAGCTCAAAATAGCTAAAACTATTGTTGGATCTGCCCAGGGCACTAAGCAGACAGTTTAAACAATGGAACAATCATGGTTCCATTGACCATAACTCAAAATATACAAGATATATATACAACTTTGATATTTTGAGATAATTCAAATAGTAGCTTTATCATATTCAAAACTAATAAACATAGTGGCTAAGTCACTTAGGATCCAAATCCGGACCAGTTTCAGTAGAGAGAGGATATCTCATTCTATACATCACATCTTACAAATATGTTTATATATCAATAAATCTAAGATATCAAGGAAAAAATTTTGTGTTTTAATCTTTTCAAGAATCAATTTCTATTGATACCAAAATCGGGGTTCAATAAGTGTCTATTAATGAATCTTAGCAACTCAAATCAACCTTATAGCAATAATAATTGATTACTTACCAAGAACAAACTTGCAAGGGATCAATTTTCCTCAAAAACTAAGTGAAACAAGGAAGAATTGAGTTCTGGAATGGAGGAATATGAAGAAGAAAACGGGATGGAGTGAGGAGGCAGAAATGGGGGAGGAAGATAAAGCTAGCCTTTTTGTCCTTTTCTCTTTTTCTCTTTTTCTCTTCTCTCTTCTCTTATCTCTTCTCTTTTCTTTTATTTTTATTTTTTTTCATTTTTATTATTATTATTATTATTATTATTATTATTATTATTATTATTATTATTATTATTATTATTATTTTATATTTATAATTTTACTAATTCACACAATAATACAACATAATCATTTGGCCCGATTTAACTAAATTAACAATGTAAATATTTACTAATCTTAATCTAGTCATTTTGCTTTAATTTAGTCACCTTATTCAATTTATTTCTAATACTTTATTATCCTCCTTTACGTTATAAGTACACATGTGCGACTCGATACAATTTCCAAATACTAGGACACGTAGCTAGTGGGCGTCATGGACTTGTTCCTATGAAAATATATATGAAATGTACGTGTTCAATTGAATTATATGCAAGATGCATATGTCAAAATAAAATGCATATAATAATGCATATGTGGGATGTCGAAGATGTTACAATATTTGGGTCCAATACTTTGTGTAAGTGGGGTTGTGAGGTAGAAAAATTACTTAGTAAGAGTGTAAGTATCACTATTGAATGTTAGAATAGTTGTGAGAACTTGCAAATTAGGGGAAGTATTTGAAATAATTGGAGTGTAAAAAATAACAGGTAAAATTAAAGTAGCATGTAGTAGAGTCATGAGAGGAAGATATAGATTTATAGGGACATATATTCTCATAGAAGTGCACTTCTTTGGATATTAGAATAGCATGAGATAGTAAATCATAGAGTTTAACTGAGAGATTGGCCAATGTAGATGCATGCATTTGAATGCTCTAGAATCAAACTTTGGTTTATGTGAAAAGGTGTTTATAGAATAGCATAAACAATCAATATTTTTAAGGATAGAATAATTTGGTGGTTTATGAAAAAGTAGTTTAAATAGGGTTTTCTAAGAGATATTTCTATAGGTAGTATATTTACAAGGAAAGTGGCATGGAGAAGAGAATCTCCTCAAAACTGTATTGGAAGATGGGCATGGATCATACGGGTTCTAGCTATTTGGATCAAATGTTTGTGTTTCCTCTCCAATAAGTCATTTTGTTATAGACAGTAGACACAAGTTTTCTAGTGGAGCACTCCATGGTGAGAAAGTATTCGTTGGCATGATGTATTGAGAAATTTAGCACCATAGTTAGTCTTGTGAATTTTCAAGTGTGTTAGAAACTGAGTAGTAATCATTCTGATAAATTTATCAAAAATAACACTTTTGAGGCTTGTGGCAAAATATAAAAGGTTTAAGTTTTCCTACTGTAATCATCAACCGAGGTTAAAAAAATATTATGCACCCATTAAGAGAAGCAATTTTATAAGGACAACACGTCTATATGAAGTAACACAAAAGGGCAAGTTATGGTAATTTAACTCAAAGGAAAAAAAGTCTTGTTTGTTTTGATAAAGGACTCATAGAAGTGTTCATTAGTTACAGGTATATGATTAATGAAACTAAAATATATTACAATAATAATAGATGGATGACCTAAAATGCTATGCCAAATAAAGAATTGGCTTGCAGAAAGATTGTTACAATAGTTATTAACAAGAACTGAAGATTTGATGGAAGTACAACTAGAAGAGAAATGAATTATGATCAAAGATATATAGATTTTTCATAACATGTCCAACTTCCGAGATACTTTCATTCTTCAGGTCTTACAAGAAACAATGGGACTGTGTAAAATGCAATTGCAACTTTAATGTCTTTTTGGCTTTACGCATGGATAGTAGGTTATGTTTGAGGGATGGCATGTACAGGGCATTCAATAATGTTAGGTTATCATTTAAGGTTATATTTTCTATATATTCCACATTTGTGATGCTCCCATAAAGTAAGTAGACTTTTGTGGGTTGAGGCTTTCTTTTTGTACAAATATGATTGGAGGCCCCTATGTCTATTGTCCAAAAACTATTGTTCTCAAAAGTAAGGGTGTTTATTGTACTTACAAAATTTGTAACCTTAGAAAAATTCAGAAAGTTGTCACTTGGAACTTGTTTTCCCTTGAGTTGCTTAGAGATTTCTTGCTTGATGAGATCAGCAATCCTAGAGGTAAAGCCCCAATCTTGCTTCTAAAATTTTAGTCACTCTCCCTCAATCAAAGGTGAGCTTGCCATATTGATTTGAGCCTTTCTCTTCTCTCTCTGTTGTTTTGCCTTCAATTCCACATACTAGTCCGAGTATCCATTGAACTTAAAGCATGTATCTCTTGTATGGCTACTCTTCCTATAGAAATCACAAAATTGATCTTTGTCAACCCTATCTTTCTTTTTATAATAGACTCTACAAATAGTTTGCTTATTATTTGCATTAAAGACCTTTGCTAGCATAGCCTTCAACAACTTCCTTAAAGTTTATGTGCATCATCTTCAGCCTTTCAACGCTGAAGATCATTAAATTTGCCTTGCTTACAGATGACAATGGATGAAGCATTAATATCTGATTCCTTGCATGATCAAAACTATCATTGAGTCCCATTAAAAACTGCCAGAGTCTATTTTGGGAAACTAGTTCATCAAGATTCTTAGTTGCTCCATATTTGCATTTACCACAGATGCAATGAGGGAATGGATCCAAACAATTCTACTTGTCCCACAATTTCATTAGCTTTGTGTAATACACATTAACAGAGAGATTACCTTCAGTGACTAAAATGATATCTTTTTGTAACTTATACAATTGAGGCTTTGCATTTGCCATAATTTTCCTCTAACTCTCTCAAAAGATCCTTTGTGTAAATAAAGTCACCATTGAATTAACTATGCTCTATGATTCACTCTTTACTATCTTCATCAGATGACTCAGATTTAGGATCAATGAAACTTAGCTTTAGTCTTGAGTGATATATCGACTCCAAGTGAGGTAGTTACTCTCATTCAAAGAATTCGAGATCAATAACAATCCAAGGTAATCTAATGAACTAAGATGAAGTGGATCTTGAGTAAACAACAGTCGCAGTTCTCATATAATTCCATTCTTCAATTTTCCAATGTCTACACCATCCATCGTTAGTAACTTGAAGTGGATTCAAATTAAAGAAGAACTAGAAAATCACGATTGTGGCTTTGACACCATAATCAAATTCGTTACAAGATCTAAAGAGAAAAAATTTACTGGATAATACTTCAACACTAATTGAAAAGAAACTAATACAAATTAACTTATTTACTACGTAAGAAAACTAAGAACAAGTGTATCTAATGCTAACACACTACCCAAAATATCTCTCCTAAACTAATAGAATTTTTTACCTAATATAACATCTAAAATATAAATGCTGCTTACATTAAATAAGATACTCTAAAGTTAAAAGACTCTGCTCCAAGAGACTCTACACTGCAGAAACTCTAAAACTATATTATATATATTGTTTTTGGCTAATAAATATCTTTTCATACCATCCTTCTTTGTATGAACTGTTTCAATTAATCATTAATTTTTTTTATTAAGAGTTTGATAAAGTTAGAGACTAATTATTTATTAAAACTAATTTGAGTGTTAATTGACACAACACATTAAACCATATTTAAACACTCCTATATATATATTGGAACCTCGTGTAGGTCTGTTTTTGTATAGAGTTCTTGGTTTTAGTGATCCATGGGTGAGTTTCTAGTTCTATCTCTCGTCCTTTATGTTATGACTAGGTTTAACCTTTGACCCTCTTCGACTATTGGTTTGGGGTCGTACAGACCAGATGATGAGGGAACGAGCCAAAGTGGTCGTACTAAGCATTAGTCGGCCTAATTGGTCGAATTCCTTAGCGGCCCTACTGTTATCATATTATTATCAGTATTTTCCAAGTAGAGTTCTTTTAGGTAATGGAGATTCATTTATTCTTAAAAAGGTACTATTTTTGTAGATAATTAAATATCAAAGAAACATGAAAAAACCTCATGGCTAAAAAGTAAAAAAAAAAATGCAAGGTAATAAAAGCTCCAAGTAAAGTAATGATTTTACTGTGACACATGGTGTTCATGCTTATAATAATGAATATCATGCTGTTTATGCTGAAAAACGATGCGCGGTTGATTCACTATTAAGCAACTAAGCCATAATTAAGTTGCTTAACAACATCAATTTTATTTTATTTTTATTTTTCTGCCAAATCCATGCTACACCAACTTATTTATTTATGAATCGAAATTCTAATCTCACTTGTTTATTATGCTGTCTTCAAATAAATCAGAGAATCTAATATCTACAATTTAAATTTTTTTTAATGTTGTCTTCAAATAAATCAGAGAATCTAATATCCACAATTTGAAATTATTTTAGTATAAAATGTTCAACTGAATATTTGAATTCAAAATTTTATAGTCATAATCATTAGCTCAATGCTATTATGCTAAAATTTAATGGTTTCTAAAATCTGTTTAGTAAAATTAGCTGATAATTTAGTTTCAACTTGATAATTTAGTTATAACTGATAATCTAGCAGATAAAAATCTGATAGCCTTATTCAATTAAAAATGTTAGATAAAATTAGATGAAAAAGTAACTCAAAAATGTAAAATGATATAAAATGATATATTTATATTATTCAAATATATTATATAAAATTTATTTAAATATATAATATAAATGAATTATATATTATATATACATATTAAATATTTCATCTCAATACAATAAGTACGACAATCTTTATTATTTGACATTACATTATTATTATTATTAAATAATTATATTATTATTATTATTATTATAAAATAATAAAAAATAAAGGTAAGAAATGAAAGAAAAATCATATTCTACCTACTTATAAAAAAAAACTAGTTGTACTAATTTTTTATGTTGGAGATTATAATTTAGTTTTTTTTTTCTATAAACTATTTTATTAAATATAAATTATTAGTCAAATTAAATTATTTTTATTTGATATTATCAAACAATACCCTAGAAGAACAATTTTTTCCTTTTTACAAAATATTAAAATATTTTCATATTTTTGAATGATGGAAAATTAATTATTGATCAAATTCACTTTTTCTTAAATCCTTTTGAAAAAAAGGGGCTCAAATATATATAATCAAGTAAATGGAGCTTTTGTATTTTTTTTTTTTAAAGAAGGAAGTGGAGTTCAATTCCTTCTTTATTTTTGTAGTTTCCTTGAAAGAAATGTTTGTCAGTCTATCAAAAAATACAAAAGTGAACCTGTGAATAAGATATTTTCATTCTAAAAAGTAAAAACAACAATTAGTGCCACAGATTTTGCCACAGTCAAAGTAGTTTGGACTAAAATTTACCAAAATTACCAAAAAATAAAATAGCAATACCATAAAATGGCATTCATAGATTTAAAAATATAACTAAAATTAGTAAAATAAAATCCACAAATAAACATTTCCCTCACTTCTCCAGCTGTATTTTCCTCTTAAATTTCAGCATCTCCGTTTAAATAATTAAATAAATAAATTTTTTACTTCCAAAAATTTAAAACTAAATTTTAATTAGAGCTGATAAAATATATAAATACTATCTATTAAAATGATATAAGGTGACACAATTAATAAAAAATATAAATTATATATATAAATTATAATTATTTAAAAATCAAATATAATTATTTAATATATACTCTCTGATTTAAAGATATAAAAAAATATTATTTTATATAATTTAATATATAATATGCTGACTAATATATTAATAAATTGATTAAGCACCAATTGAGAAAAATAACACTAATATTAATTGCATCCACGCATCACTCCAGAATTGAAAGCTCTAGTTCCAGTTTTAAGTATTCAACAACATTTCACCAGCTCAGACGACGCGCTTCTCCGTTAATTTCGTCGCGTTAATTTTCTGCTCGTCTCTGTCCCTCACCTTCTTCCTTTTCTTTGGGGTTTCTGCTCTTCCTTTTCTTTCTTTCTTAAGGTTTCTCTTCTTTTCTTCTTCTTCTTCTTCTTCTTCTTCCCGTTCACTTCCCCCATTCTTGATAAATTTTGATCTTTCTTGTTTTTAAAAATTCTTTAATCAATCTGTTCAACCATGCATTTGCCATGGAAGAAGGCCAGAGTTTCAAGAATTTCTCGAATTATGGCGGATCTTCACCCACACAAACCCTGCAGCTCCATGGTTGTGGAGACAGGTTTCCCTACCTCCCTCGTCGATCTTTTTGTCAAGAATTGTGATCGATTAAAGAAACCCATCAAGAAGAAAAATAAGCATCACCATCATCATCACCATCTAGACCAAGTGATTGAGGAGCTTGTCATCTCTGATCCCGTGACCTTGTCCAGTTCTAGGGATTTGACGGTGGCGGAGCCTTTTTATGTTAACAAGTTTAAGAGGCAGGACAATTTCGATGGTCACCATAATATTATTGATGGCTTTGAAATTCTGGGCGTCGAAGGTCCAAATCATTCTTCTAATCAGTCCGAGAAAGGGTGTGGTGGTGACAATGGTGTTGTTGTTGATGTTGATACTGGCTCAAATAAAGATGAGAGATGTGTTCTATTTGCAGTTTTGAAGATGTTTTTTGTGATGATTTTGGCTTTGAGCACAAAAAAACTTGCTCTTGGGATTACAATGTCTGCTTTTTTTCTTCTTTTTCTTGAATACATTGGGAAACATCTCTTGTGTTTCTTGCAACCATGTTCCAGTGTCAGAGTTGTGTTGCAACCATTGATCCAATTGCCTTTTGTATTCCTTACACATACGAGGGATTTATGGGTTTGCAACTTTTCTCGACTTAAGAGCTTTTTGTGGGTACATAAAAAAGCAAAGGAAGGTTTGATCATTGAAGGAGAAGATGGTGGTGGTGGTGGTGATTTGTTGGATAGTCTTGAATTGAAGTCGTCTGGCGAGGAAATTCACGTGGCAGAAGCTAGATTTGATGCGGTTGCACGAGTTGAAGCTTATCAGTATGAAACAGTGGTGGATTTATTGGCCTGGGGTAGGAGATGGGGTCGTTTAGATATGTTGGTTGATAAAGATGAGAATGAAGATTTAATACATCAAGAGGAGCATCACCATAGTCATAAAATCAGAAGAAAAATCATCAAGAAATTAGTGCCAAAGAAGTTGCTTGCCATGAAGAAGGCGAGAAAATGGAAGGTGAGGGAAGAAGATGTGAGCAGCGAAGTATCCAGTCATTATGGGGATGACAAATTTTGCGGAATTGAAGAGACAGAAGAGCAAGATAATTCTGGTGACAAAGAGAATTCAGCATTGTGGCAGCTACTGGAAGAAGAAAAGGAAGGACAATGTGAGGAAGAAAAGAAAGAAGAAACTGAAAATAAAACATCTGATTCAAGCATGGAATTGCAGACTAAGTCAGAAATGATTGAATTTGAAAAAATTGGGAACAGAGGTTCCTCTCTTCTGCTTCTGATAGTTCTTGCTGGACTAGTAGGGGGTCGAATTCTAGCTCTCGGGCTTACAGTTGTGTCCTGCTTGATCATACAACTGGTGTGGAGAGGACCAAGGGGATGTGTAAACAAGACCTCTGCATCAATGTCAAGCTAGAATCTTTAGCTGATGTTTTTTTTTGAGGAAAATCATAAATCTTTCTTCTTTCGAGTGATGTTGTAGTGTTGTCTACACTTCGAAGTCACAACTGTATTTTGAAAAGCTCAGTCTGACTTCAAATTCCAACCTCTTTGTTGGTATTTTGTATCCTAAACTGTAAATTTACAGACACATTCAGAAATTATATATATTTCATTGCTCGTCTTAGGCAATTAATTGATGCATTCTAGTATATGCTTGAGATTTTCTGCAATTTTAACTGATAAGACTTGTTCATGCTGATACAGGTATGCCTGCATCCTGTTGCTTTGTTATAGATATTGCATCATATCAGAGTCTACATTTTTCCTATATATATTTCATTGCTGATCCCATCATAATTTAATTCCCCTGATTTTGCCCTAAAGGTTAGAATTTCGTTGCTTTTTCATCCAAGAGGAGAAAGGGACAAGCTCTGTCTGCTTCCCAGTTCTCATGCGAGGTCAATTTTGCCATGCTTTTCATCCAGTCAATTTAGATTGTTATGTTCAACCATTAATCATACAACATGCAGGTAATATTCAAATCATTTTACTTCCACAGAACTTAGTCCCGGCTCCTTTTATTTATTTATTTAATTTTTCATGGTTCTTCTTGTCTCTGCAACTTGAGCCCATTCACCTTCCAGAGCATCGAAGTTGGATAACAGAATATTTGTTTCTCGGCTCTGAGGTCTCCATTGTGCTATTTCGTTTGCAACCTTATCGGCAACATCAAATTTGGAGTACTTAATGCAAGCACTAAGCAAAATCTTATAAGCTATGAGTCTTTCTTCCTGCTGCAGCAACTTAATGAACTCATCTGCCTGATGTAAGAGTCCTGCTCTACTCAATGCATCAATTAGGCAACCAAAATGCTCAATCAGGGGTTGAAATCTGTAAACCTCCACCATCTTTTTAAACAATATGCATCCTTCATTAACTAAATCCGAATGACTGCGTACTTTTAAAATATAAACAAATGTTGCTTCATTTGGCCGAATTCCTTGTTCCTCCATTGGTTAAACAAACTCAAAGCTTCCATCCCATATCCATGGTTTGCAAGCCCTTCAATCACCGCAGTCCAATGTGAATGCTAATTAGTATTAACATTATAAGCACCCATAGCGAATTTCAGCTAGCAATGTCAATGTCAGACATTGTATCAAACAACATGCGTGCATCTGTTAAATGTGAAAGAGAATCATAAAAATGAACAAGAGCATTTTGGACATAAACAAACATCTATGAACAACATGGGCATGCAGTTGTTTACCCATAGGGACAGAAAAACGCGAACAAACCTTGAGGAGAGGTGGGTGGGTATAATTATCTGGAAGGATTGAGCCTAATTTAATAAAGTAGTTGTACACAAGAATGGATTTTATGGGGGTAGGGTAATTAGAGAAAGCTCTAATAAGACAGTTCCATGTGAGAGTGGGATAGGTGAGACAAGTGGTGATGGTATGGGCAAGGATTTGATCAAGAAATTTGACATTATGGCTTCCTTGTTTTCGAGACAAGAATTTTGTGCAAGTGCCTATCAAACATCAGGTCCTTTCAATGTTTTCGTTTGGACATTTTAGTGGTGTGGTTGGTAAACGGGGATACATGGCAGTAGAAGGCGTGGCCACTTATCTGTTGAAGGCCAATTCAACAATGTTATCCTCAAGCCAACTTTTAAGAATTTGAATGTTTCCTTTTTATAAAAATATTTTTTTGCCTAAGAGTTTACTATTGGATATACATTCGTGGAGTCTCAATCTGAGCGATTTTTCATTATCTATATACTCCGCCCAAAATTCGCTCTAACTCCAAAGTCTCATGTGGCAGGGATGGGGTAACAATGATATGTATATGTCTCGCCTTATTTTTCATCCCAAATCCGCTCTAATATATATAACATAATTCATTTCTAAAAATAAAAAATAATAATTTTTTTAATATTAAAATAAAGTAAAAATTTAAAAAAAAAATCAGGGACCATATCAAGATTGGGGACAAAATAAAATTTTTGAGAGCGGGGACAGAAATAATGAAATCCACCCAGAACTTGCCTCATTATCACTCTTATTTTGGGTTTAACTTGAAAAAAAAAAGTTTGATCTTATAGTTTGTTTGTAATAATTGGAATTAAGTCCATTGTTCTTAATGCCCATCTTTCTCACCGCAGCAAGAACACCCGAAGGTTCCTTTTGTAATTGGTCAACTTGATTGGAGTTTGAATTGATTGATTATTTTCGATTGATTTAGTTTGATTAAATCAATTTGACGGGTTAGCTTGATCGACTCAATTGATTAATTTGATACCTAAGATAAAAGATAATTCAACATCTAATAAGTTGGTATTTTTAAATTTAATCTAAGCACAAATTTAAAATTTTGAGGACAAAATTTTAAATTTTGTTTGTACTAAATTTTCGAATCAATTAATCAAACTGAATCGAACAAAACTTTCTGGTGGCTTTGCTGAACAAGAAAATTTAAGTTGAGTTAATAAGCCAATCAAAACTCTAGGTTTGTCTATTACCTCAAACAAACTTTTGTTTTTACTAAATTAAAAAGAAGGTAAAGTAGTCCCAATCGAAAATATGAAGGTTATTTTCATTTTCTTTCATCTACATTTCATTCTTATCATTCTTGAATACATTTTAGTATCAAAATATTCCATTCTAATAATATATTCATTATGATTTCATGAGATTATAAAATTTTTGTAACATCATTCGATTCAGCTGAGAAAACTTCCTAACTATATCGACGAATGCTATGGATTATTGTGTGCAAAACTAATTAAATAAAACTTTTCATATTTTTAATATATTTAACATATTTGTGCATAAAACCATCATAATATAAAATTCAATCCAACGATTGATGTAATACAAACATAAAATATATTTTTCTAGCTTCACTAGCCTTAGTTTACCAATACATCACAATAAATATCATTACATGTTCTTAAATCAAAACATGTAAACCAAACCCAAAATTCCATGACATAAACAAAATACAAAATATGTCATAAATGTACACACACCCCAAGCTAGGTGTACTTTGTCTAATCTCTACCATCATAATATAAAATTCAATCCAACAATTGATATAATACAAACATAAAATATATTTTTCTGGCTTCACTAGCCTTAGTTTACCAATACATCACAATAAATATCATTACACGTTCTTAAATCAAAACATATAAACCAAACCCAAAATTCCATGACATAAACAAAATACAAAATATGTCATGAATGTACACACACCCCAATCTAGGTGTACTTTGTCTAATCTCTAGGGCTCACAACTCTTCCTGTCAACTCTTGTCTATTGGTTCCGAATCTGCGTGCATAAAACCTACATGTTAAGTAAACTAATGCTTAATGGTACATATGTGCATAAAAATTCTATATTTAAATATTTTCATACAATGTCATATCATTTACTTCATGATCATTCATAAAATCATTCATTCTACCCATTTTATGCGTTAATAACATATTAACATGCCTACTTTACCATAGAAATACTATATATTCCATGTATACTATACATATATAATATATTACAACTTCTAAATACAATATCAATTACCTGATATTAGCATTATATTGACACACATTGCAACAACCAATACATTTTATTACATTTAACTAGCCTAAGACTTTCTATGCTTTCATTATTACATATGTTTTGCCCTAGAACTCTAAACTTGACTATCAAGATATTGGACATGAAACAGGGGCACTTACAATCCGTGCTTAAGCCACCCGCTCATAACCTATAATAGCTCATCCAAGTCCTTCAAGTCAATGACACTTAAGAACCCGAGCTTAAGCCATATTGACTGAGAATAATATAGCATGCTAGCAAATCCAGGATCAAGTGCACTCATATACCGAGCTTTAACCACTTATCCTTGTATCATATTAGAGTAACTCATATGATATTGTTCATCTCCCTGAATGGTATACCATTTATCCTATGATAAGTCTTAGAGTAGAGAACCGAGCATTTTACTCATAACCCTTTTATCTTTCAATTCATTTCATCACATGCATTAAATCCCAATTATGCATTCTTATACCAATACATAAATGTAAAATCATATATTCCGCATGTTATTTTTCCATGTATACATACATAACATAACATGTCTTTAACAAACCATTAATTTAAATCATTAACTAAAATGTATATATAATATATTCATCATTCTTTACGGGCACGAACTACTTATTCACGGCCATAAAGATATGCTTTCACGGTTACTTTACATGTGAACCATCATGTGAAGGAAATTGAGCATTCACGGGCGTGAATTATCTATTCACGACCATAACACAACATCATCACGACTTTTCAACTGTGACACCAAACTATGAAATTCTAGGTGTATGCAAGTTTATCAGTTTCGACATTCATAACAATGACAATCCTTGTTCACGGGCATAAATCATGCATTTTCAATAACCCGAAATAGAGCAAACATACAGTTCATGCAAAATCTTTAAAGATTAACAAGTGTTAATCCTTCATGTCTACACTTTTATACATATATACCATGTCTACAATATGTTTAAATAACATTTAATTTAGTAAATACATTTTTAGGTTACTTACAACCGTAACATATTATATATGCTATTTTAAGACATAAAACCCTTTTTTCATGTTATTTATCAACCATAACATGCCTTTTTATCCACATTTATAACATATAAAAATGTATAAAGATGCATGGAAAATGAATTAATATGCTCATATATATATACCTTTCATCAAAATGGAGCATTAACTAACTTTACAAGCCTTTCAAACTTGTTTTCCCCTTTATCATGTGTTTCTTTGTTCACTAGCCGAACCTATCATTAAAAAAATATTTCTATCATAATTTATAATATAAACGAGCAAAACAAAATGCTAAAAACCAAGTTCTACCTCTATCTTGGTAAAACTCTACCAAATCTTAATATTTTTCAATCATTTAAGCTTCAACAATGGTGTTTTAGGGTTAAGATCAATGGAGAAAATGACTAAGATTTCTCTGAATGCGTCAAAGGATGATATGGGTGGTGTAAATGGTTTTAAAAGCAAGATAAGATGTATAGAAAAAAGAAAAGTGGGGTTGCTCATGGCTAACCGACCTGAGTTTAAGGGCATGACACTTAACCTCACAGACAAGAAATGTCATTCATGGTCGTGACAATACATCATAGGCATGAATGCTCCCGCCATGTTCAAAACTCTACAGTTTGAACCATAGCACAACTTTTTCACGAGTGTGAATATCCATTCACGAATCTGAAAAATTTCCATTTTAAAATTTTAACTTTTTAACTCACCTTAACCCCAATCTTTTCCTCTGTAAATACATAACTTATAGGCCTCACTTTAGAGGCATTACAATTTTTATGTGAAACTCTTTTTTTAGATCATTTTATTGTTTTATCATTAAAATATTTCATAATAATAAAAATTTCTTAACACAATTTTTTTCATTCATGTTGATTGAAAATTTAATATTGGAGGTTAGGATTAGGACAATCATTATCCGAGCGAGGACATAAAAGATATCCACAAGGACATCAAGTAGGAGGCAGCGACAATATATATAATTTCTTTATTTTTTTAATCTTTTCTCAATTGTTCTTCTTTATTTATATTATAAATAAAGATTTAGTATCAAAAGAATGTTTGTTATTGTTTATTACTCAAATATTTAATAAAATAGTCCTAAAATTATGATTTTGATCCATACCTATACGCATATGGACATATCTACATGGATATAGTATTAAGGACAAAGAATATTATTTTATAAGAATTGTATTTTTTTTGTGTGTATATTTTAGCATTACAATTTAGCCATCTAGACTAGACACCAGAGATACACAAAGAGTATCCATATGAAAAAGTACATGTATATACCTATATATGGATGCCAAGCATCTATGACATTCGTATGTTCCGACTGAGTTGGATATAACCATATGTTTCAATTGAGTTAGATAGTCCGTATTTAACTGTATGATCTTATTGGCATGCCAATAAATCTACCCTACTCTAGTGTACACTTATTTATGAGCTCATGTCTTGTCTATTTATATTCAACAATAAATCTGAATATTCTAATTCTTGTTACATGTTATCGTTTATCATGTTTTACTACTTATCTTGCTTGTATTATAAGATCATTGTTACTGCGTGGCATATATATAACATAGCAATTAGCAAACTCATATGGCATTCATGTCATAAATAGCATACATTTGACAATATTTTTTCCATATAAATATCATTTATCTTAAGGTCATATCACCCTGTTCAATACATTACATTATAGTTATTTTTTTGTTCGTGATTTTCACATATTCAATATGCATTTTGTGACCTTTTTATGACATTCTTAATATGCAACTAGCACTATTACAGTCATACTAACATCCATTTTCAAATTGAAATATGACCTCTGTCATATATATATATATATATATATATATATATATATATATATATATATATATATATCACATATTGTAACATATTGAATTTTATAATATCTACTGCCCTTTTTCTCTTATGACTAGTATTTTGTTATTTTTGTTGTCTATACCATATAATTCATTGATGCCAATCCATATTATATATATAATCATTAATTTCTTATTTCATGCTCCATGTATTGCATGTTAGTTATACAAAATATTACCAATCATTAAAGTGACAAACCGATTCACATGATAATTTAATTTACACGTAGGACACTATTAACCCTATTATAATTAATAAAACTATTTTATGACTATTGCTATAGAGCTTGCACAAACTTGATTAAGTCTGCTGCTCTTCCATGTGGTCCTTGCTGGCTCTTATGGCGTCGACGTACTTGACATAAGCCATTCAATCATTATTATCTGCACTATTAGGGCGAATACCCTAGCCATCTACCAGTTTAATGAGATAAACAAAAAGGCTTCCGTGTCTTACTAGGTTTTCGCATCATAACTTACTTGAAAGGCTACGCCTATCCTTTTCTATTATTTATTTACGATCTCTCTCTCTGTAATATCTGCTAATTTAGACACCGAGTCACACGTATTGCGAAATTGACGCGTTTGACCGATCGGAGTTTAAATTCAGATTTTTGATCGGAATTAATCAAGTAATGACTAAATTAAATGATATATGCCTAATTAAGTGATTATCAAGTTTAAAGAAGTTGATTTACGGTAAATGACTAAATTGCAAATTTTGATAAGTTTTAAAGTCAAATTGCAATTTACCAAAAATTTAAAAAATTAATGAGATTAATTGCTAATGAACATATTCATTTTGGGAACATTTTAAATAGGTTGGCCAGTTACTCAATGAGAAAAAATGAGATTAATGGGTTCTTGAAGCCTAATGCCAAGAATGGTGAAGATGGTGGGCCCCACATAAAGACTTTTGGGTACCCTATTTAATTCTTCCTTTTCTTCTTCTCATTTTCTGCTCTCTTTTCTTTCTTCTGCAAAACAGTCTCCACGCCAGCCTCATTTTCTCCATGGCCAAACCAGAAATTTAGAGAGAGAAAGGAAGAGAAGAAAGGGAAAAGATCAAGACAAGATGATCTTCATGGTCCATAACTCCTAAGGATGCTGGGAAAAGTAAGAAAGAGGAAGAAAAATCAAGTTCAGTGGAGAGAGAAAATCTCCAAAGTTGTGATTTAGTGAAGAAAAGAGTAAGGTAAGAAGTGATTCTTCTTCTTCTTCATCTTTTCTTAAAAAAAGTTTGAATTTTGAGCTCATCCAAGACTCATATGGAAAGAGAGAGAAATTAGGGTTTTGAGAGAGAATAAGAGAGTTTAGGGTCTTGAGAAAATCATATGATAATAATGATTTATGATGTTGTAGGAGTTCCAAGTGATAAGGAACAAACCCTAAGGAGCAAAGGAAAAGAGAAAGCTACCTAGAAGAGTGAAGGAGAAAGATTAAGATTTGTGCATAATTTAAGGCAATAGCCTATCTTTGTTTGAAATAATGCATGTTAGTATGATAATTGATGATTGAAATGTATTAAGGATGACTATGGCATGAAACCATATGTTAGAGATAAAGAATGAGTTTTCTTGTGATTTGTTGAATTAAGTGATGCATGTTAGAGAATTTAATTATGATTAAGGCATTTATGTGTATTAGTCATGATATGTTGAATAAAGGACTCCATAAATGCATGAGTTGTGTTTTGATATGATTTGGTGCAATTAGAATGAATGAAATGTGAATATGTAGATTTCCTATCGAAAAGTCATGGGTGTGACTATCGGGTCACGGGCGTGAACTTGATGGTCCACGGTTGTGACTAATTTGTATCACGGTTGTGACTTTGGGGTGAAAATGGTAGTATTCATTCCAGAAGTGTTCACGGTTGGGAATCACAGGCATGAACTTATTCACAGGCATGAATGAGTATTCACGACCGTGAATGTTTTTGGCGCGATTCATTCCAGTAGTGTTCACAGCTTTGGATTACGGGCGTGAACTAATTCACGGGCATGAATTGGTAGTCACGGCCGTGAATGCTCTGTTTTCATATAAATTATGAAAATGATTATCTATTGATGTATCTAGTTAAACAAATGAAAAGATGTTATCCAGTATGTATGAGCATGATTAGATGTTTGCAAAACAAAAAAATTGAGATGTTGATATATGAGAAAATTGCTGTGTCGAAATTTAAGAATGACGATAATGTTATGTATAATATGAGGATGATGAAATGGATGTAAAATAAAAATTAAATAAAGATATATGATTGATGTGAAAATATAAAGATGCCCATTACTCTACCTGCGGACTAGAATCAGGATAGATAACATATTATTAAGAGGGCGAACGGTACCGTACTATATGAGATATTCCTCGATCAATGTAGCTTAAGCTCAGAGAGTGCCATTGACTTGAGAAGCTCTATGGAACACATATAAATTGAGGACAAGGTGACTTAAGCTCGGAGAGTGCCCTTGGTTCGGTTATCCATCTATGATGAAATAATACTCAATCAATGTGGCTTAAGCTCGGAGAGCGCCATTGATTTGAGAAGCTCTGTTGAGTCAGATAGTGGATATGGTGGCTATAGCTCTGGGAGCGCTCCTGATCCATAACCCGTATCCAGTTAGTCCAAATTTAGAGTGATGTGGGCAAGATAATGAAGATAAGTCGAAAAAAAAAAAAGAAAAACAAATGATGATGATGATATGAGATTGAGATATAATAATAAAGAGATTAACAGAGTAACTTACCATCAAAGATAAATGAAAATAACATTGTATATGATTGAAATAGGAACATGTTGATAGAAATAGCATGCAAACATTTTTAATGCATAAAATGATACATGTTAATGCTTGTTGCATGATATAATATATTGCCTTATTTATATGCACAACTAAGCCTAGAGCCTAGCGTGAGAGTTTCTTTCTGCGCAGATATAGAAAGGTAGCTAAAGGTGGTAGATAAAGTAAGCGGTGATCCTATTCAAATTAAAGCAGCCGATCTAGATATAGTGAGTCATAAACTTTTGAACTCTTGTAATTTGTTTTCCGCATTATATATACTTATAAGTTGTAAATCAGTTTTCAAAGTTTTTTAAATAGTAAATTGGTATTTATAAATACTATCTTATGTAAATAAAATGTACATTATTTATTATATAAAAAAAATGTTTGACTCTGTAGCAAATATAAAAGAAAATAGCGATTTAAAGAAGTAAAGAAGACAGGCAGTAGCGCCCCTGCATCCGAGCACGTGCGGTTTGGGTGAGGGGTATAATTACACACACTCTCTCTATATATATAGTCCTACATTCTTAATCCATAAATGTTTTTGGTTATAGTCCTCACAATTTTACATAATGTTCGTTGTCCATAAAAACCTTGGCCCTTTCTTTTCATCTCAATCACCATTTTAAATCCTTTTGTTAGCTACAATTCAAGTTCAAGTTCATACCTGTTGCTAATTTCGGTTTCCACTCACTTTTCAAGGTTCAAAGGCTTAAATTTAAGTTCTTTACTATCAATTCAGCCATTTTTTCTACGGTTAAAACAATATTTTGATCCAATATTTGAGCCCATTTTTCTTATTCTTTATTGCTTCAGCTAAGTTAACAAATTATGATAAACTTAACTTTATTCTTTATTAATTATTAATTTAATCTAATATTAACTCAGTTAATCCATTAATTAACTTAAGGGTCTCGGCCAACATCTAAATTTCTCATTCCCACAATTTTGTTAACCTTATCGCTTCTCCTTATCTCAACTACTTTTAATTATCAAATTATGTATTAAATTAATTCACTTGGGTTTAACATCTAATTTAAATCCCAATTAAATTTCTAATTAGTTCTTAATCTCTTCAAATTAAGGCTAAAACCTTTACATCTCTAATCTTCCATGCTTCGGTCAACACAAGCTCCCCCTTATGACCATTATTTCTTCCATCAACAAGAAAAACAAGAAACAAAATCACTATTAGGTTTCACCAATGTCTTTTGAAGCCATGAAGGAAGAAAAAGAGTAAAGAAATTCAATGGAACGGAAAACTCAACCTCACAGCCGCACTCAGATTTCGAAACATAAAAATTTATTTTGCTCACTTTGGCTAATTTCCAAGGCAATCCGTGGCTTATCTTGTGCTTTTTTGCTCCACTCCTCTTTCCTTTGGCCTAATCTCTTACATGCAAGAACTTCTTCCGACTCAATTCTTTAGCCAAACTCAACTCCACTTTTCTTTCTTTTCTTTGTGTCTCAGCCTAGGCTTGAAGTGAATGAAGGACCAACCTCTTCAAGAGTTCAACACATCTTACTAATGATCAAGCTTTTCCTAGCTCAAGAGGGCTGTTTGGTTGTCGGGGAATGAAGGGAAATTAAGAGGAAATGTGAAGGATAGGGAAGAGGTACATAGAAAGGAAGATAGGAAATGTAAGCTCTTCTTTTTTTGTTTTAGAAAATTTTGATATTCTTCTCTCAAAAGATTACCAACTCTCCCATTTATACTTGCATTAAACAAGCCATTAGCATGCATGTGCGGCAAGTGGGTGGCATGCAAGGTTTCATTAGCCTAATTAATCTTGCTTTAATTTAATCAATCAAGTTTAACTTTACATATTTCCATAATTTCCATTAAATCCCTCAATTTCCTACTATTTATATTTAACCACACCAAGCATTTTTGTTTTTTCAATTTCAAGTCCTAAACAATTTAATCTCTTGCAATTAAATACACCAATATTTATGGTATAATATTCTACATATTGACATTCTCGATTTTTCAATTGACATACCGGAGCAAAAATCACACTTTCTGAGTTTTTGCTAAACTGCACTTTAAATTTTATTTCTTCGATTTCAAGTCTTAAATGTTAGAGTTTTGACATAAAAGTATAGCAAAAAACTTATCTTAATATTCTCTACATCCTGATATCCTCAGTTCATGATTCATTGACAACGCAAAAATCACATTTTTTTTTTATCTAACCCATTTTTTTATTTTTGCAAAAAATTTAATGTCGCACACTTGTAATCAATTTTTTCACTTACACAGTCCGAATTTAGACTTCAGTTTTATCGCCTCTATTTCAGTTGTGAACACGCTTGATCTTCAATCAGTCATGCATGTCTGATCACGAAACATATGTATTGGTCGGAGCCTAAATTAGCGGATGTGATAAAAGTGGTGGAAAAAGAAGAAATGAAAAGAAATGGTTAAATATGTCTTTCGTTTTATTTTTTTTTTAAAAAAAGGAAAAAAGATGTACCTAATCATAGCCCTTTATATGATGTTTAAATCTTCCATTAAAATTGCATGCAAGACACTTGGCACTGATGCAAAGTGTCATTAGAGAAAAAAAATGGTTTAATTAACTTTAATCTAACCATATTTTATTCTGATCATGACAAAATTTTCAAATGGTCCTCAAACTTTCTCCTTTTCATATTTAATTGCACCCTAAATTTTATTTATTCAATTTCACATCCAGACTAATTGATTTTCAATAATTAAATATATCAATATTCGTGTTATATTTTAATATACATATCGGTATCCTTGATTTTACAATTCACACACTAGAGTAAAAATTAAATTTTTACGGTTTAGTCCAAATTTTTGGTTTCGTTTGATTAATTAGCACTAAATGTTAGTATTTGAATATTTCACTTTTATTAAATCCGAATTTACACTTCGATTGTATTGACACTATTTCAGTTGCAAATATATTTGACTTTTGGTCAGTTATGACCTAAACTAGTGGACGTGATAATCATTCTAGTTGTTGATATAAATCATAGTCCAGCTTGATACTTGGTGATGTGCTAGAGAATAGTTTCAATATTTATTTTTTTATTTTCTTGAAATCTTATGTAGGTCGACTAATAGACCCTTTTATTTTCTATATATGGGTGTTGATAATTTTTTTTATAAATATATAGCTTCATTAAACAACAAAAGAAGAAATATCATCTAATACATTAAATTTAGCTGACTGAAGAATATCCTCCGCCAGAAACTCAACATCAATAATAAATAGCTCATTGTACTATTGCATGCCCATCTTTATTAAAAGAATGACTAATGAAATAGAAAGACACAAATCTAAAGCTATAACTGTAACATCCTTAATCTTTTGTATATGCATTTTATTTGAACATGCACATTTTATATGTATTTCACTTGAATACATGCATTCTATATGTATGTTTATTTGAATAAATTCATGACATACACTTATTACGTGCCCAAATATTTTATAATTATATTGAGTTGTATATGTTTATTTCATAATTTAGTTAAGAATGATATAAAATTAAAATTTAACTGAATAAAATAACTAGATTGAATTAATAAAAAAATGATATGATTAATTTAATTAAATTGAAGTAAATGATTAAATTATATTTTTGCATTGGTTAGTAAAATAAGATAAATATATGTATGTATGTATGTATGTATGATTATTATGATGACGATGATGGTGATGGTGATGATGATGGTGATAATAATAATAATAATAATAAATAAATAAATAAAATAATAAAATAAAATAAAAAGAAAAAAGGGAACGGACAAAAGAAATGAAAAAAGAGTGTGGTGGTGTGCTTATCATTATTGTATTAAAACTTATCTTTCTCGTTCTTCTTTTTCTACCACGACCGACAACTCATTTTTCTTCTTATTTCTTTCATTTCTTCAATTTTTTTCCAAATTTCAACCACAAATCAAGTAAGCAAATTTTAGGTGAGTTAATTATTTTTCTTTGAATTGCTAATTGTTAAACCTTGAGGGGTATTTCCGTCATTTTGATGATAAAAAATAAAATAGCAATATTGTATTTAACATACTTGTTTTCTAAGTCTATTAAATAGGGTATGGAATAAAATAGCAAGAATGGAGATTGGAAGAATAATTCTTGAAAGACAAAATTAAGGAAGTAGCATGTTCACCCCTGACTCTATGTGTCACGCCCGTGAAAGAGCTAACCGTTACCAAAACCAACATTTGAAGTTCACGACCATGAAGGAAGAACAAACCGTGAAATGAACATTTAAGTCACGGCCGTGAATCAAAATGTCACACCCGTGAATGTTCATGGCATTTTCATCCAGAGAGCTTCACGGCCTGGGAAGAAATGTCACGCCCGTGACAAACATAGTCATGCCCGTGAATGATGAAAGAGAAAAATGTCAGGCGCGATTATTTGGTTGGTACAACGACTAGTTTCATATTTAATGCACCCCAACAGCTATAATCAGCCATGAGAGTATAAATGGAAGTCATTTATGCATTCAATACAAGAGGATAACAAATACTTTGAACTAAAATCTTATTACAATCTATTTGTACATTCAATACTTTGAGAACCAAAATCTATTCTCTATAAAAATATTTTTGCTCTTCATTTATTGAGCAATTAAGATTTGTGAGTGTTTCTCTCTGTAATCATTCATTACTCAAGTGAGTTTTGGGTATTTCTAGGTTAAGAGTAGAATACTTGTAAGGGTTAGTTGTGTGAGCCTCTAAAACACAAATTAAAGGTTGTTTGTGTGAACCTGTAAAAACACAAAGTAAAGATTATTTCTGTGAGCCTGTAAAAACACAAAGTAAAGGCTGTTTGTGTGAGCCTGTAAGACACAAGGAATTGGTTATTGTGTGAGCCATTAAAATACAATGGATTTCTGGGTTAGGTGTGAGCCATTGTGAGAAACATCATAGTTGGGAGTGAGCTTGTAAAACCCCATTGTAACACTTAGTGTGTTAGTGAAACTCGCAATTGCGATTGCGGAGAGGAGTAGGGTTTATTAACACCCGAACCTCTATAAAATCCTTGTGTCAAATTTCTCTATCCCTCCTGTAATTAACTTTTTATTTCCGCACCTTAAAGTTTAAATTTATTGAAACTCCAATTCAACCCCCTTTCTTGGCTTAATATCTGGGCAACAATTGGTATCAGAGCTTAGTCTAGCATCGAAGCCTAAAAAGCGCTAGTAAAGATTAAAATATGGCCAGTTAAGGATTCCAAAGTCTCAAACCTTACTTTGATGGAGCAAATTATGCCCATTGGAAGTTTCGGATGGTGACATATCTGGATAATGAAGGAATCAAAGTCTGGGATAGTGTACGAAAAGAATGGACACCACCAACCAGAAGAGGAGTTGATGGTGAAGAAGAAATCTTGTCAAGAGATAATTGGACAGAGCCTCAAAGAAGAGTAAATTTCAAAAACAAGAAGGCAATGACAATCCTATCAAGCTCATTATCTATTGAAGAATGTGGAAGAATACAACACTGCCCAACAGCATACAACATGTGGAAGGCATTGGAAAATTATCATGAAGGAACTAAGCAAGTCAAATCCAAGAAGATTCAACTTCTGACCTCAGAATATGAGCTCTTCAAGATGAAAACCAATGAGTCAATCACTGACATGACCAACCGTCATCTAGCCATTATAAATGGAATGAGGAAACTTGGGAAGCATATGAGTTTGGAGGATGTAAACAACAAAATCCTGAGAAGTCTTCCTCTTAAAGACTATGACTCAAGAGTTGTTGGCATAGAAGAAGCAAATGAAGATATGAGCATTATGAATGCTGATGTGCTGATTGACAAACTTCTCACACATGAAATGACAGTGAAAAGAGATAGAGAGCTTGAAGCAGAGCCAGAGAAAAGAAAGCCCTTAGCACTCAAAGCCTCTACTTCAAAAGCGCAAGAAGAAAGTGAAGATGATGAAGAGATAAGTGATGATGAAAATGAGGACATTGTTATGCTTTCAAGAAGATTAAAAAGAATCATTGAGAAGAAAATGAGCAACTCCAGAAAATTCAGGCAAAGAAACCTCAAACAAACTTCTAATGATGCAGAAAGAAGTAAGGAAGAGGTAAAATGCTATGAGTGTGGAAAGAAAGGACATATCAAACCAGAATGTCCAAGGCTCAAGAAGCATAAGAGCAAATACCAAAGAGACAATGGGGAGAAAGGTCACAAAGCCACATGGGATGACGAAAGCTCTGCAAATGAAAAAGATGATAATGAAAGCAAAGAGGTCAACCTATGCTTCATGGCTATTGAAGATCATGTCTCGAATAAGGTAAGATCACTACACTCACACTCTTCGAACAATGATAGTAGTGATAATGATGATGATAGTGATGATGATGATGATGATGAGCAAAGCCTAATAGAAGAATTAAATCTAAAATTAGAGAAATATAGAAGTAAATTTAGTACTTATAGGAATAACATCTCTAATTTGAGAAATAAGATAGGTGATTTAGAAAAGGAAAACATAAAGCTTAAATCATCTAATGAATCTCTCCAAAAATCATTAGATGAATACTCATCAAGACCCTCAACAGCTTCCTTGCTAAAAGAAAATAATACTTTGAAAAATGAAGTTGAAGAACTTAGAAATTCCATTTCTAAATTTCACAAAGGTAAAAAGAGCTTAGATACTCTCATTGTGTCTCAAAGATCACCCTTAATTAGACATGATCTAGGATTTAAGGACACACCATCTTCTTCTCATAAAACCGTCTTTATTAAATCTAGTGAACCTCACATCTCCACACTTGTTAGAACAACACCTATAAATAAGCATATTAAACATTCTATACATAAACAGAATAATCATGCCTTTATATATAAGAAGCATGCATCTAGAAAATCTACAATTAATCATAACTGTGCATGTCATCATTCTCAAAATAAATATGATAGAAAAGTGGAATTCAAAAATATTGTAAGACCAGAAAACAAATTTAGGCCTAAATAATGTAATTATTGTATGAAAATGGGTCACATAAATAAATATTGCTGGATAAGGAAAGCTTATTGGGAACCTTCATGTGCTAACCCCCAAGGACCCAAACTCATTTGGGTACCTAAAAATCATACTTGAATTGTGATTCTATAGGTATGCTTCAAGTCCACAATAAACAAAAATGCTTGGCTAGTAGACAGTGGATGCTCAAGGCATATGACAGGAGACAAAAACTTTTCAATGAAATCAAAAGTATTGATGGAGGTAAAGTTACCTTTGGAAACAATGCAAAGGGTAAGGTAATTGGCATTGATTCTATTGGTACTACTTTTATTAAAGATGTCTTACTTGTTGATGGCTTGAAACATAACTTGTTAAGTGTAAGTCAATTATGTGATAAAGGAAACAAAGTAATCTTTACTTCAAATGAATGTCTTGTGATCTCTATCGATGGTCAGGAGATATTTAAAGGAAATAGAGATATCAATACATACATAATAAACTTACATGAACTATCTAACCATTCCTCTAAGTGTCTTGTAACTACTAGTGATGAATCTTGGCTGTGACATAGAAGGCTTGGTCATGCTAACATGAACTTAATACAAAGTCTCATCACAGAAGAACTAGTAAAAGGACTGCCAATAGTTAAATATGAAAAAGGCAAGACATGTGAACCTTGCCAAAGAGGAAAACAACACAAGTCATCCTTCAAAGCCAAAAACATAGTAAGTACCTCAAAACCTCTTCAACTCCTGCATTTAGACTTATTCGGACCTACTAGAATTGCTAGCTTAGAAGAAAAACATTATGCATTTGTCATCGTAGATGATTATTCTAGATTTACTTGGGTAATTTTCTTAGCTCAAAAAAGTGATGCTTTTGAAAATTTCAAAAACTTTGCTAAAAGAGTTCAAAATGAAAAAGGGTACTGTATTTCAAAAATAAGAAGTGATCATGGGAAAGAATTTGAAAATGAAAACTTTAAAAGCTTTTGTGTTTAACATGGCATTTCACATAATTTCTCATCTCCTAGGACACCTCAACAAAATGGGGTAGTTGAAAGGAAAAATCGAACTTTAATTGAAATGGCTAGAACAATGCTCAATGAATATGATTTACCAACTTATTTTTGGGCAGAAGCCACAAACACTACATGTTATATTTCAAATCGAGTTTTTGAAAGACCTCTTTTAAACAAAACTTCATTTGAGCTATGAAATGGAAGAAAGCCCTTGATATCATACTTTAGAATATTTGGATGCAAGTATTTTATATTGAATACCAAGGACAATCTTGAAAAATTTGCCTCTAAATCAGATGAAGGTATCTTTTTAGGATACTCTACAACCCGCAAAGCATATAGAGTATTTAATAAAAGATCATTAATTGTTGAAGAATCCATGCATGTTGTCTTTAATGAATCTAGTAGACTTGATCTTGTGAAATGTAGTGTTCTTGATGATGTTGTAGATAACATGGAAAGACTTGATCTTGGAAATGGGAAAGAAGAAAATGATCAAGAAGATTCACATCAAAATGATTCTCTACCTCAAACTCAAGAAGAAAACGAACAAGAATTCCCAAAAGAATGGAGAATGACGAAAGATCATCCAAAAGAACAAATCATTAGTGATCTCTCAAGGGGAGTAAGTACTAGATCTCATTTCAAACATTTAGTCACTGACATTACTTTTATTTCTCAAATTGAGCCTAAAAATGTTGATGAGGCTCTTAATGATGAAATTTGGGTAATTGCCATGCAAGAGGAAATCAACCAATTTGAGAGAAGTAAGGTATGGACCTTAGTACCTAGACCCAAGAATCATCAAGTTATAGGTAGCAAATGGGTATTTAGAAAAAAACTAGATGAACAAGGTTCAATAACTAGGAATAAGGCTAGATTAGTTGCAAAAGGATATAATCAGGAAGAAAGTATAGATTATGATGAAACATATGCACCTGTAGCTAGATTAGAAGCCATAAGAATACTTTTAGCATATGCATGTCACATGAATTTCAAACTTTTTCAAATGGATGTGAAAAGTGCATTTCTAAATGGTTATATAGAAGAAGAAGTGTATGTAGAACAACCACCAGGATTTGAAAGCTATGATTTGCCAAATCATGTTTTTAAACTTTCAAAAGCTTTGTATGGTTTGAAACAAGCCCCAAGAGCTTGGTATGAGAGGCTAAGTTCTTTTCTATTAGAAAATAGCTTTACAAAGGGAAATGTTGACACAATATTATTTATTAAAAAGCATAAGCATGATATACTAATTGTTCAAATTTATGTTGATGATATAATATTTGGTTCTACTAATGAGTTGCTTTGTCAAGAATTTGCTAAGTGTATGACTAAGGAATTTGAAATGAGCATGATGGGAGAGCTTAAGTATTTTCTTGGTCTACAAATAAAGCAAAGCAATGAGGGCATATTCATCAACCAATCCAAATATGCCAAAGATTTAATTAAAAAATTTGGTATGGAAGGATGCAAGAATGCCAAGACTCCCATGAGCACATCAACAAAATTGGACAAGGATGAAAAGGGTAAGAGCATTAATGAAAAGCTTTATAGAGGTATGATCGGATCTCTTTTATGTCTTACTGGATCTAGACCTTATATAATGTATAATGTTTGCTTGTGTGCATGATTTCAATCATGTCATAAAGAATCTCATTTAAATGCAGTAAAAAAGAATTCTAAGATATTTACACATATCATTGCATCTAGGTTTATGGTATCCTAGAAATTCATCCTTTTATATTATAGGATATTCAGATGCAGACTATGCTGGTAGTCTTTTAGATAGAAAAAGTACTTCAGGTACTTGTCACTTTATTAGAGAATACTTAGTTTCTTGGTTTAGCAAGAAACAAGTTTCAGTTGCTCTTTCAACTGCTGAAGCAGAGTATGTAGCAGCTGGATGTTGTTGTACTCAAATTCTTTGGTTGAAACAACAACTTAATGACTATGGTCATGAGATGAATCATATACCTATTAAATGTGACAATACAAGTACTATAAATCTTTCAAAGAATCCTATTCAACACTCAAGAAGTAAGCATATTGACATTAGACACCACTTTATTAGAGATCATGTTCAGTATGGAGATGTTGCATTAGAATTTATAAGCACAGAAAATCAATTGGCAGATATTTTTACTAAGTCTCTAAATGAGAAAAGATTTAATCTCATTAGAAGAGAAATTGGTATGATTGTTGGATTAACCTTGTGATTACTAAATTATGAAATCTTAATTGATGATCTTAATTTTGTATCATATCACTAAATATAAGGTAGTAATTTTGATGAAACTTTATGTTATAAGGATGGAATCTTTATTGAAATGATTTAGTCTTGTTTTTAGGACTTAATTTTATTTGATGAAATTTTAGGGGAGTCATGCCCGTGACACATGTTCACGCCCGTGACTTAAATAGAAAAGAGAGGCAGTGTCGTTCACGACTTGATTCACGACATGGTTCACGGCTTCAAGTGGTGAAGCTTATTTTCACGAATTCATTCACTCCCGTGAAAAGACCTTTTCACGCCCGTGATGAATTTTTACGCCCATGAACCTTTACACCCCAAAACGTACAGAGGCGTTCATGCCTTGAGTCACGCCTTGCTTCACGGGCATAAGTAGTGAAATTCAATCTTTCACACCCATGACTATTGTTCCACCCCCGTGACAGTTCATCAGTCATGCCCGTGATATTCAAAGGTCACGACCGTGAACATATTCACGCCTTCATTCATGGGTGGAACACTCCTTTAGCAAACTGTGAACACAACCATTCACGCCCGTGAACACACATTTCACGCTCGTGAATGCATCGAGCATATAAAAGAACATCGATTATTTTTCTCATTTCAACTCTTTAACTCCCTAAAACCGCTCTCATTTACATACATTCATTGAAACATTGAAGATTTCGGCCCCCAAGTCATAAAATTTTCCTATAAATACCATCAAAAGTTCAATTCTCCATTAAAAATCATACATCCTTAGGGTTTCCTTTCAATATTTATGTCAAAATTTTTTTCCCAATTCTCACAAAGTTCACCTCTTCAAATCAAATGGAGACTGCCTCATCAAAAGAAAAGAGAAAGAAGTCTCATGCTCCTAGGAGGTATACAGATTACCTCATAAACCGAATTCTGGAGCAATGCCATCTCCAGTACTCCACTTTGAAGAAAAGGCCTCTACTGTCATCGAGGTACTTCGAATGGCAAACAGTTCGAACTCTCGGGCTCAAAACGGCTATGATAGAGTAACTTCAGGCCTGTCATTTGAAAGAATTTGTGGAGATTCACCAGCCTACATTGAGGGAGCCAACACTGGAATTCCTTAGCACTTTGCAGGTGTCACCTACTAGACTGGTGAAATTCCAACTCTGGAACAATCCTAACACCCTCAATGCCACATAATTCGGGGACTTGTTCAATCTACCATCAGATGAAATCCTAAATGACAGTGAAGTAGAATTCTCCGCCCCTCGAGCTTGGACTCATTTTGGCACCGATTGCAGCTGGGATATCAAGAAGACCAAAAGCACACATCTCAGGTCCTCAGTGCACAAATATTTCCATAGGTTCCTGACCTATAGCATATTCGCTAGGGGAGAAAGCAATGGGACCATCAGGAAATTAGAACTCTTCCTATTTGAGATGGAAAGAAGAGGACTCACGGTGGCATTCTCTAGATGGTTTGCATACCATCATCTGTCCATTGCCACCAAACCCACAGGAGATATACTGATCGGAGGTTATGTCACCCACATAGCCTTGAAGCTTGGCTATTTGAAACTGGATGAGCATCATTACAACCTCATCCCTGGGCATCATCGAGATCGCTTGGATGTCAAGTCCTTCATAAAGATGAGAGCGGCTGTCAGAATCATTTACGAGAACGATATTTTCTACCACTTCACACACACTGCTGGGGAGATCATTTGGGAAGACAATGACCCAGAGGACTTTAAAGCCGGCCTGCAAGGAATCCAGCAGAAGAAAAGGGCTCGGGTTGAGGAAGCACCTCCAGTGGCTGAGCAGGACATCGGACAATCCTCGGTTTCCACACCAAATTTAGCGCAGCATGTGGTTGACCTCTTGGCATCACATTTTGAGCAGTTGCAGGCTTCGATGGACGAGAGGTTGGAGAACCTTAAAGACTTCATGGAGTCTCGGATGGACAGCCATGAGGCAGAGGTTGCTAGACTTCGAGATATGATGTCTGGCTAGGTGTTAGGCTAGATGATAGCCTAAATTTGCTTCTTTACTTGTTTTTTGTTGTGTGTAGGAAATTTTAAATTTCCTTTCTGAACTTTAATTAACTTTGTTTGTATTTTCCTTTATTTAATATATTTGCTTTTGTTTATCTTTTTGATATCTTTATATCCTTTTTGATTGATAACAAAAGGGGCAGAAACTAGCAATATATAATAGGGGAGAACCTAGCCATATATTAAGATAAATGAATTTTGAATCAAAAACCTACAAATACATTGACATTGAATTAGGTTGGGAGAAATTAGAAATACTCAAACTTTGATTCAAAATTAATATGCAAGTATGAAATTGAGAAATTGAGCTTTATACACGTTAAATATATCTTAAGTATACTTTGCATATACCTTCATGCAAGTTACAAAAATGAATATGCCATGATATACCTTAAGTATACTTTACATATACTTTATGCTTTAAAAGGAATTATGGTATATATTGGATATACTTCACATATAACTTGCATATACTTAAAAACTAGTAAGTTTATTTCAATGCTACATCATTCTTTACAAATCTTGCATTTTATCAATTATTTATCCTAAGCATCCTTTGAGGGGGAGACTTCTCAAAAGCACATATTGCTAGATTATTTGTCACCATCAAAAAGGGGGAGATTGATAAATCTTCAGGGGTATTTCCATCATTTTGATGATAACAAATAAAATAGCAATATTGTATTTAACATACTTGTTTTCTAAGTCTATTAAACAGGGTATGGAATAAGATAGCAAGAATGGAGATTGGAAGAATAATCCTTGAAAGACAAAATTAAGGAAGTAGCATGTTTACGCCCGTGACTCTATGTGTCACGCCCGTGAAAGAGCTAACCATTACCAAAACCAACATTTGAAGTTCACGACCATGAAGAAAGAACAAACCGTGAAATGGACATTTAAGTCAAGCCTGCGAATCAAAATGTCACGCCCGTGAATGTTCATGACATTTTCATCCAGAGAGCTTCACGACCAAAGTCACCACTTGGATCACAGATGGGAAGTGTGTCACGTCCGTGAATATGTATGACACGCCCGTGACCAAATGTTTCAAAATATTTCAGAGAGCTTCACGACCAAGGTCACCACTTCAGTCACGGCCTGGGAAGAAATGTCACGCCCATGACAAACATAGTCACGCCCGTGAATGATAAAAGAGAAAAATATCAAACGCGATTATTTGGTTGGTACAACGGCTAGTTTCATATTTAATGCACCCAATGGTTATAATCAGCCATGAGAGTATAAATGGAAGTCATTTATGCATTCAGTATAAGAGGATAGCAAATACTTTGAACTAAAATCTTATTACAATCTATTTGTACATTCAATACTTTGAGAACCAAAATCTATTCTCTGTAAAAATCTTTTTGCTCTTCATTTATTGAGCAATTAAGATTTGTGAGTGTTTCTCTCTATAATTATTCATTACTCAAGTGAGTTTTGGGTATTTCAGGGTTAAGAGTAGAACACTTATAAGGGTTAGTTGTATGAGTCTCTAAAACACAAATTAAAGGTTGTTTGTGTGAGCCTGTAAAAACACAAAGTAAAGGTTATTTGTGTGAGCCTGTAAAAATATAAAGTAAATGTTGTTTGTGTGAGCCTATAAAACACAAGGAATTGGTTATTGTGTGAGCCATTAAAACACAAGAGATTTCTGAGTTAGATGTGAGCCATTGTGAGAAACACCATAGATGGGAGTGAACTTGTAAAACTCTATTGTAACACTTATTGTGTTAGTGAAACTCCCAATTGCGATTGGGGAGAGGAGTAGGGTTTGTTAACACCCGAACCTCTATAAAATCTTTGTGTCAAATTTTTCTATCTCTCCTATAATTAACTTTTTATTTTTGCACCTTAAAGTTTAAATTTATTGAAACTCCAATTCAACCCCCTTCTTGGCTTAATATCTGGGCAACACTAATCATGAATTAAATGTTTGATAGATTATGGTTTATGGAGTGTAAAAAATTAAATTAAAGGTCCAAATTATATTTTCATGGTAGAATATTATAGCTTAATTTTAGTCTTAGAGGAATAATTTTGAAAATTTCAAAACATAAAATTTATAGATCTATGTTTCAAATATTTAGAAATTGAACTAGAACTAGTCTCACTCAAAAAAACGATTTCTCTTAAAATACATCAAATCTTATATATATATATATATATATATATATATATATATATATATATATATATATATATATATATATATATATATATATAAGATTTGATGTATTTGAATATATATATATATATATATATATATATATATATATATAAGATTTGATGTATTTGAAAAGATATCGTTTTTTTAAGTGAGACTAGTTCTAGTTCAATTTTTAGCAAATTACCGTATAGTTGTTATTTATTTTGATCATCATAGAGGTCAAATTGTACGAAATATAAAACATAAAAGTTGTAGATTTATATGTCTACTGCATATTTGTAAAAGTTTACAATAAAATTCAATATGTATAAGGAAATATATATGAATGAATCATAATTATTCTTTTAATCAGAGTAGTTTCTTTTGCGCCTATGCTATGAGTATACTTGTTTTTACTTATATTTATATGATATTGATGAATGAAATGGAATATAAAGTATGTATTGTATATACTTGTTATTTGTTATTATGAATTGTTTGGTACTTTAGAGTTTATTTAATAATCATTTTTACTGAGTCACAAATCATCAAATTGCATAATTTTTCATGTAGATAAGAGTAATAGTTCATATTGAGATACATAGAAAAGACATAGATCAAAGGTTACTTGTCGAGCCTCCTCACCCTCTCTCATTGCATTCCACAAAAGTATGAAATCATACCATCTATACTTTGGGCTTAAATATTTTCACATGTATAGTTACAATGGTTTGTACTATTATATAATAAATATTAAGTTTATGGGTTAAATCCCTATGATTATTTGTTGAATTGTTGAATGAAGTTATGAAATGTGAATATAAAAAAATTACTATCATTATAAACAAAATTTTTGTCTTATTCATGCATCATATGTAATAACTTGATACAAGAATACGTGGTATTAAAATGTATAAGTTTAAGGTGTTACAATAACTTTTGTCTGAAATATCATCTATGACAATTCTAATTGGATTACATCTAGAATTAGGCGAGTGGAGTGTTATGATAACTGATAATGCATCTGATTCCACTTCAATATCGCCAAAACCATAATCCCACACAGCTGACAACCCAAAAAGAACAGCAAGAGCTTTTGCAATATGAACATCCAATGTTTCTTGAAAGAATTTCCCATCAAACATAAGCACCTGCCCTTCCTCATTTTGTACGACAAAACCCAGACCTGCCCTATTCGTATTTCTGTCAAATGGAGCATCTACACTAAGTTTCACTCGACCAGCGGGCGGAGGTATCCATTTCGATTGGCGAGCAAGAACCTCCAATAGAGATAGATCTACGCCTAGCTTTTAAAAAATTAAAGCTATAATCAAAAGCAAATCTGGTAATAAGGACTTGATTCTTATGCATCTTTCCATGAATCAATTGATTTCTATCATTTCATGTTTCCCAAAGCATGCAGTAGAATTAAAAATAAAAAAACAGATATTGCTTTAGCACCTTATGAACTTCAGAAAACCAATCCAATATAGATTGGCACTGGAACTCACTGCTTCTGAAACTAAGACTACTGCATAACTAGATCCCTTGCACCCTTGGACAATCATTAAAAACATTGAGAGGGGTTTCAATTGCACTCTTACAGTTGGGGCAATTCACATTACAATTGATACCTCGATTAGCTAAAGCATAAAAACTAGGAAGAGTACCTGATAAAGTCTCCAACTGAAATGTTTTATTTTTGGGTGCACCAAGCATTTCAAAATCAGGTTCTAATTAAATCTTCTAAGATGAGAGGAACTGGCGGTATCATATGAACTGAGTTTTAGCTAGCAAGTAAGGTGATAACCAGATCTTACCGTGTATATGCCCTTCTTCTTTAGGGGCCAGAATCTAACATCCTTGGGAAAATGACCACCGATAGGAATCTTCAAAATGCTCTCAGCTTCAAACGGCAAAAAACCCTCATGGATTATATTTCTTTTCCAATATTTCAAGTCATAATAAATAAGGTAGCTAACCCGAGCAATAAGAGGGTGGATTTCTGGGACCAACGATTTTTTTTAGAAAGGCAATCCAATAATTTGTTATCTTTCCAAATACTTACTTCAGAGCCATTACCCATAGACCAACCCATTCCATTCTCAACGATAAATTTAGTCTCTTGGATGCCATGCCAAAAAAAGCTAGGTTTTTAACCCACCATTGTATTCAACAACTCAATAGCAAGGAAATACTTGGCATCTTTATTTTTAGAATCCATTTTTGAGAGGTTAACATATGTAAATGCTAGTATAATTTATATATATTTACGGTCCGGAGATGAAGATTAAGAGAAAGATTGCCGTTTATATATACTCATTTTTTATTATTTTAAGTCTTCCATGCATGTGTTGTAACTAATAATTGCACATATTCTACCAATTAGTCCCAACTTAATTTTGAATTTATTGTGATTGATCCATTCTAATCCATCTTGACCCCAAAAAATAAATAAATAAAAAAGAAAAAAATGATATGTTATTTGACCTGTATGTAAGCTGTGTAATTTAGTTATGCAAATTAAACCAACAAAACAAAGATCAAAGTTAGGCCACAAATTCTAGTCTTACGAGTCAATCTACCGCTCAAATCCTTCTATAGATGGATTGGGAAATTTCTCCTCTTGAAAGATAAACTGTGGACATAATCAAGCCCAACATTGTTCGTTAGTTCTTCATTCAGTACTGTACGTGTTGGCCATGTTGTTCTGTGTATTTGCTGTTATGGGAAAAGATCTTACCTCACATCGTGCCTCATTTAATGGATGTAATCTTGCCTTGGTCACCTTTGTGTAGTTCATTGCATTAATTTGATTTTGAAATATTTTAGTAGCATGGATCATATGGTTGACTTGACATTCCATGCTTCTAAGTTAACAACATTTATTTACAATCATATTGCAATTTTGACATGACTAAAAAAGAGAAAGGATTGGAGGGCAATAGTGCGTTTAGCAATGATGCATTTTGCTACAACATTTATAACTTTGAAAAGCATTGAGGATTATAAATATGATTTACAAGCCTTAGCTACAAGTAAGTTCTTTACCGGTCACAAGCTCTATAGAAGTTTAGGTGGAAAGCTTTTTGCATTTGTTGCTTTAGATAAAAAGTTTTGGGATGGTTGCTCAATTATGGTGAAGATTGCGACTCCATTTGTGAAATTGTTGCAATTGGTAAATTATGATGAAAAACTTTCATTAAGATATGTATTTAAAGGGATTCGTAGGGCACGCAAGACTATCAAGTACATGTTCAACAAAAATAATCATAAGTATGGGTCATATATTAAGACTATTAGTTCACGATGAGACAAATAGTTTCGAGCAATCTCCATATTGTTGCACATTTTTTGAATCCAGCTCTTTTTTGTGGTCTAAATTTCTCAAAGAAGCATGATATTACTAAAAGCCTTATTAACTTGTTGGAAAATAAAGCAATAAACCCAATGAGAATTGCAACAATTAAAGAAATAAAAATTTACTGAGATAGACTTAGAAGTTTTAGCCAAAAATCAGGTTTATCAACAGCTCAAGAACTTTAACCATGTAAAAAGAATGTAATTTTTTATCTCTTAATATTTTCTTAGATAGATTTTTAATTTTTCAATTTTTGCAAAATGTTATGATTGCCACAATTTTTTTGCCACTTAATTTTGTTTTAATATGTAGATGAGTAGTATAAATTATATAGTAATAGTGAGCCAAATTTAATGAGATTGGCTATTAAAATTTTAAGTCAAGCTACTGCTTCTTGTAGAGGTGAAAGAAATTGCAGTTTATTTGAACACATTCATACAAAAATGATAAATAGATTAGAATATCAAAGACTTAATGATCTTGTATATATGAATTACAATTTAGGATTGAATAGGTATGTAACTATAATCATATGTATTTTTAATACTTGTTACATTTTATGTACACTAGGAATAATCTTAATTTTAACTATTATTATTTAGATTCTACAAGAAGAAATGGAACTATGATTATATTGATTATGAGTACATTGATAAAACTGAATTTTGGATCGAGAAAGATGATATACCTACTGAGTTGGATGTTGAGGAAATAAAGACTGCTCTTTATGAAGATCATACACATTTAGTGTCTGGAAAAGACACTCATATTGAAAGTTACTTCTACTAGGTTTATGATTTCAAATTATTTATTTTTTAAATATCATATTGACATTATAAAATTTTAATAGATGCAAGAGAAATAGATGATCTAGGACATCAAGATTTTGATGATGTTGATTTGGATTCATTTATTCCTATTAGTGAAAACAATTCTCTTTAGTTGAATGTTGGTGAAACTGATGAAAATCAATTTTTTTTAAGAGATGAAGTTGATAATGATGAGACTCAACCGTAAGATTTGCATTTTTAGTGTTAATTTTGTTGTATTTTAATTTGGGTGATTATATATTAATTAAATTATGAACATTACTTTTTTGACATTGTATGAAATAAGTTTTTTATAAGTTATTTTTATATTTTATTATATATGAGTTAGGTTATACTTTATTATATATGCGATACACTATGTTTTTAGAAAATTTTCAATTCAACTCCAGTTCAATTTTAAACCCTTTACCAGCTGCTTTTTCCGGTTAATTGGCCGGTTTTGATAATCTTGATTTTCCTAAATCTATATATTAATATATAATAAATTGTGGAAAATAATCAAGCCTAACATTAATTATTTCTTCTCTTCTGTGTTGACTAAGTTGTATTGCATTGTAAGTTTGAAAATCATTTAAAATTTTTAATTATATGTCGTTTCTTTTTTTATCAAAATATACCAATACTGAAGTCTTGATCAGGGCCACTGTAGTCTTTCCAGGTTAAAATGAAAAAGACTAGGCAGACTTTGGCAATTTATATTGATCCATGCTTACTTTTCTATTAATTTTTTTTACCAATGTTCACCGATGTATATCAAATTAATGATGATATTTCTGTTTATATATATGTATCACGTTATTGAGGCGAAATACAAATGCAGTCCCTGTATATATATATATATATATATATATATAACACGTTATTGTTAGTACTTTTCTCACTTGTTAGATCAAAATTTAATGGTCTTAATTAGTTAAATAATAAATAAATGAATGCTATTCAATTTAATATTATTTAATACTATTTAAACCGTAACCATAGAAAATTATCATATATATATATATACATATATAATGATATATTCTTTTCCAAGGGAAAAAAAGTTGCATTACACTAATTAAACGATGCAGACGTTTATCTGAAAGTAGAATCAATTGTGTGGGTCGATATCAGTTGTGGCATCCTTCTGAGTCTCATATTCTACAGGACAAAAAGGGCATGTTGGCTGTATAGGAGGATTCATGACATCAACGACATCATCTGATAAATTCAAAATGGATTAAGATCTCCTTATGTTTATCAAATATATATATGATAGTCAATGTTAGAGAGATATTAACAATTCATTTATAAATAAATGGTTAAAATATCACTCTAAGATTACCTATCATATATATTTTGATAAATGATAAAGAAATCCAAATTCAAAAAAAACTAATTAGTTTTTACTCATACATAAATAAATCATAAATCCCTAATTTGTAAACCAGACCATGAATACCCACCATTTTTCTTGTTTGCTTCAGCTAGGTATCTAGCAGCTACAATCTCCGAGAAGATGACAAGCACGATGACCTGTAAGAGAAGCAAAGCTTTCAAATTTTTACACATTTTTTGTTAGTGACTCTTAAAACAAACTATTGCATATGGATGGGAAAACCACTCTAATTTATCTATATTTATAGGCAGGAGATGCAAATGATCAAATGATTAATTGTGGAACTAATTTCAAGTACCAATGAGCCAAAGCCAAGATTGAGACACGTGGCATATATATAATTTGAACTAATCAAATTAAAAACTAGTTTATGTATTCTTTTTCTAAATCTCTATATTAATATATAATAAGTTGTTGAAAATAATCAATCCCAACATTAATTATTTTGTTTTCTTCAGTGTTGACTAAGTTGTATTGCGTAGTAAGTTTCAAAATCATTTAAATTTCTTAATTATGTGCTGTTTTCTTGTTTTTGATCAAAATATTAATTTTTTTTAGCTTGATTTATTGTACCAATACTGAAGTCTTGATTAGGAGGCTCCATGGTTGAAAAATACTGCCAAAAAAGCTGCATTCTTTCCAGGTTAAAATGAAAAGGACTTGGCAGACTTTTGCAATCTACACTCTGATGCTTACTTTTCTAATAATTTTTTACCAATGTCCACCCGATGTATATCGAATCAATGATGATATTTCTGTTTTAGCTACCACAGGTTACTATTTCAATATCTGTTATATATATATATATATATTTATTATTGTTAAATAAAAAAAAATACTAAAACACTATTTGGTAACATCAAACTATATTATAATTTAGTTTTATCAATAATTTGTGTTTGGTAAATTAGCTTATTTAGAAAAAAAAATTAGATTATAATCTCCAAAATAAAATGTTAGTAGAACTAGTTTTTTTTATAAACTAGTAGATTATGTCTTTTCTTTCCTTTTTTACCCTTATTTTTTTATCATTTTATAATAATAATATAATTATTAAATTATTTAATATGTACATATATAATAATAATAATAATAATAATAATAATAATAATAATAATAATAATAATAATAATGGAATGTTATATAATAAAGATATACGTATTTATTATATTATATTATTTAATATGCATATATATTGTATAATTCGTTTGTAATATATATTTAAATAAATTTTATATAATATTTTTGAATAATATAAATATATCATTTTAAATCATTTTACATTTTTTAGCTACTTTTACCTAATATTTTTAATTCAATCAACTAATTTATCAGCTATTAAATTATCAGTTATAACTAAATTATCTGCCAGTTTTACCAAATAAAACCTAAAGCTAATTGTAATCCAGTTGAATCAGCTTTGTTAGTTTTCACGTTCAAACGAACCCAAATTAGATCTATATGCTTGGTACGTCAGATGATAATGGCTGAAGTGTTTATCATGTTTGTTATGGATATCAATTCTAGTCTATTTCGATATTTAGTGATGCGTTGAAAAATAACTTTAATATTTATTTTTTTATTTTCTTGAAATCTTGTGTTGATAAACAAACATACCTTTGTTTTCCATGTATGGGAATTGACATTTTGTTTCTAGATTTGTTTTTGAGAGGCTAACATATGTCAGTATAATTTAAATATTTTTTTATTTAGAGTCAAGAGATAAAGATTATGAGAAAGAATGCCATTCACATATACTCCTTTTTCATTTTCTTTTCAAAAATTGACAATTTCATGTGTCTGTATATGATTTAAGCCTATTATTAAGTACCTCTGTTTTTTAGTTTTTAACCACCAATATATTCTACAATTCAGAAGTTGCAGACTAATTTGGATTCATGTCGGATAAATCTATTAAGAGAGTAAAACACTCTTTTCTAAATTTTAAAAGTATTTTATACTCAAAATTCGAATTCGAAATATTGATTAAGGAAAAAAGGACACCTAGCTACTATCCCACGTTTGATGGTTAAATGCATATGTTTTTATTGTAGAGGGTGGGGAATTATTATAATTATATCTAGAAATGGTTGTGCATGACCTTTTCATATTGAACACATTACTCATTACTCAACTTCTATATATAGGTACGAAGATAGTCAAGTAGTAGTTTTTTTGGTCCCCATTTCTTCCGTTTTCAGGTTTAATATCTCATTTTAAATAGGGTAGTAGTTGAATGATTATTGATTAATCATAAAGCAGTGACGTGGCGGAAACCGTAGAAATTAAAAGGAAACGTATCAATCTGTTGATTCACTTCACACACGAATACTAAAGTGTGATTTTCTATAATCAACATATAGGAATCAAAGATTGTTGATTTCTAAAGAAAATACCGAAAATTGAGAAATTAGTGTGTCTATTATTTTCAAAACGTCTAAACTATCTAAATCAAGACAAAACCCCAGCTAATAATAGACTAAAATAAGGATCAATAGAAAGCCCAAAAGAAACAATCCAAAAAAATATGAAAAATATATATATATATATATAAAAACTGAATTTAAAAACTTTGAAGCTTCTGAAACTGCTTCAAATAGTCGAATTCGGGCTGGAAAATTGATCATAATGAGTAAACTAGATCATGTGTGTAAATCTCTAAAGAATTTCGATTAAATATATTATAGACCCCCGTTATTCATTCTGAATTAAAAAGTTATGATCTTTCCAAATTGACTTGCACGCAAAATCCGTTGGTTAATTTGTTATCCAAATGATCCAGAAATTCCAAAGCATCTAACAGCTTAACATAAATTATTAAAGAGATTGTAATATTGCTAAACTTGCTTGACTTATTGTACCAATAATGGAGCTTGATCAAGGGCTCCATGCTTGAAAAATGCAGCCACAAAAACTGCAGTATTTGCAGGTTAAAATGAAAAAGACTAATTAAGGAAACTTCAAAATTAATGAGCCTATATCAGAGTGAGGAATTTTCTGTTGAAATTTGCACTCTGATAGTTATTTTCGTAATTTCTTAGCAATATTCCGATTTATATCGAATTTATTTTTTATAATGATCATGACATCTTCTTTTCAGCGAAACTTGCTACTTCAATATCTCGTTATCGTTGAAAAAGATGTATATGGGTGAAGCTTAATCATGTGAGAGTGTTGGAATAAAGGCTATTATATTATTAACATATAAATAATAATATCAACTTAAAATTTGAAATTAAAAAACAAATATTTAAGGATAAATTAAATCTAAAATGGTTTAGACAATTTTAGAGTAATAATGAACCGTAATTATTAAGCTCAATACAAAATTATATGTCGTATTAATGCTAACAAAACAGATTTAAAACATTTTGACTGAATAATGAACATAATAATTAAGCTCAGTCAAAATTCTACAAATCACATGCATTTGGTTTAGCAAAAAGAATTGAAGTTACCAATGGGGAGTGAGCATTGTCCAGTCCATTCCGGGGATCGACAAATCTCTAAAGTTGTATTGAATATCCAAATATTGCTTTAAAATTATAGTTCTTGAATTTAATTAAAAATGTTCTAATAAAAGTATATTGACAAATTTAATATCGCATTCTTGTTAGTTTATATTGTTTATACAAATGGTTTTTTCTTCAAAACAGTGAGGTTAGAGAAATTAATCTACTAACTACACAAAAATTATTTAATTATGTAAGTCATAATAAATAAATAAAAATTATTTTATTAAAATTTAGAGTTATAAATTAATTGGATATTCTTATGATTTCTAGTAAAAAATTATTTAAAATCAATTATAATGTTTTGTATGAAATAATTAAATGAATATCTCATAGTTTTTGAATTTAAATTCAAGAATTGAATTATGACATTTTATAGTTCAAATTCATAATCAAGAATTGAGTATAACTAGTAAGATATGTAGATTAAATTCTCAATTAAATGACGAATTAATAAATAAAACAATAATTTTTTAAAATTAGGAATTCCTATTGAATTACCATAATTAGCTTATTTTTTACTCATATTTAGAAACTAAACACAGGGTGTTTTAACATAATAAGCTATTTATTATTATTATTATTATTATTATTATTATTATTATTATTGTTGTTGTTGTTGTTGTTGTTGTTGTTGTTGTTGTTGTTGTTGTTGTTGTTGTTGTTGTTGTTGTTATTATTATTATTATTATTATTATTATTATTATTATTATTTATCAAGTCTTCTGGTGCAATAAATACATTAAAAATTAGACAACTCAACATTGATGTGTAATTATATTTTATTTTTTTGATAAATAATTAATGCAAATTTAATTTAGTTATACAAATATAATTATAATAATTTATATATAATTAGAAAATTAATTTATGATTATAATTATATCACACATGTTATAAAAACTATACACGTACTAATCTATTTATACTATATAGAATTAATAAACTCTTGTATATAATTTCTTTCTGTTCAATTCAGTTCAATTAAAATTTAGAACCAAGGCAAATTAAAGTTCATGGTATAGTTCAAGTTGGTTACGGTCAAAAAGTCAAATTATACAATTTGGTTTTGATCCTTTTCACTTGATTTTTCAATTCAGTTCAATATCTCTAAACTTCCTGCTCGCCCCTATTAATAAATAATCAAACATAAATTATAGCAAAATAACATAAAATTTACATAAATTGAGTGTAGTTTATTTTAGCAGGTATGGAGTGTGGTGGCTTAGTAAGTTTGTCAACCATAATTCACATGGCGTCTTGCTCATTTTCTGTGTGGAGGGCATACTATACAGTTCAAAGTAATTCTGTTTTATGTTCACTCCGGTATTGAAATTGACTATAATAGCTCTGAGGATGCTTAATGTTTAGTTTTCACTTGCTGTAAAAGTTAACTTGAATTCTTAATTTTATTGATTTGTGCATGTTATCTTTCATATCGGTTATGCTAATCTTCTTTATTGTTCTAATTTTATCGAATGTCTCTTTTTAGAATTGTCATGCTCTCTCCGCATTCAACCTTGGGAGATTAGAGGGTAGAACTCAGTAAGGACATTAAATCCCATATGAAATGGTGTATTATAACATTCTTAACAATTTCCACATCCACAAAACACGAGATATATGCAGGATGTTAAATATAAGAACTTAAATTTGGAGAGGTGCTAGCTTGATATTTTAGTTTCCAATCTCACATCGGAAAGAAATGAAAAAAAAATTATAAGTTTGTACACCACTTGCTAGCAATAACTTGAGTTAGGATCCGTTTGGCAAAAGAGCTTTTGGAGAAAAAAATTTTATTTTTAAATTTTTTGAGTTTTGAAAACAGTTTATAGATAGAAACAAGTAAATAGATATTTTTTCAGAAACAGGTTTATAAAAACAGTTTATAAAAAATTAAAAAAATCAGTTAATTAAATCAAAAAAATTATAAATTTATTTTTTGGACACCTAACAACAATTCCAAATACACCCTTAATCATTTTAGATTGTGCGATTTGATTATCTATAAAATATTCAGGATAGTTGGGCATGAACCATTACATCTCTCTCCATCCCCTTTCTTCTCAAATCCTAAAAATCAGGTTATTAATTATATAATCAAAATGTAGATCCTAAAAATCAGAATTTTATTTCCATAATCAAAATCTATAGTGTATAATCACACAAACATCCTATGCCTATCTCAATCAATGGCAGCTGGGAAGTTAAATCAATACCTTAAATCCCTGAACTCTTCACGACTGCCACCAAAGGCAGCAACATTTCTTAGATTTTAGTTTTCATTCACATTGTGACCCAAATTAGTTATGAAAGTTTTTGTCTGTAGAATGTGATAGCTAATATTTTAAACAATTAACACACAAACAAACAAAACTGAAAACTATAAAATTGAGTATTAGGAGGATATCAGAAAATTTAATTTTCCAACTTGTAAATTTAATTTAATTGAGGCAAATATGAATATTTGATATACAAAATCTGCAATTTCTATGCTATCAAATGATCAAAACTTGCAAATTATACAAGTGTCTCTCTCTTAAACACCAACTTATTTTATAAACCCTAATTACCAAACATTACAAAAGTTCTTGCAGATTGTCTTAAATTTATTCTACCTTATCTTATTTTTTTAGAACACTCAACTTTTGTGTCTGAGAGATCTATTATAAATAATGTTGTGGTAACATTTCGAACTTTTCAAATGAGAAGACAGACTAGAGGTAAGGGCACTATGGCTTTGAGAGTTGATGTAAGCAAAGCATAAGATAGGGTTAGATGGTCTTATATGAGAGCAGTTATATTTAGAATGAGTTTTGATGAAAGGTGCATTAATTGGGTTATGCTTTATGTAACATCAATCAAATATATAGTGGCTATCAATGATTTGGAGGTGGGTCTAATTTTTCCATTTCGAGAGCTTAGGCAGGATGACTCATTGTCGCCTTATATTTATATTTTGTGCACAAAAGGTTTATCTAGTCTTATTAAGAGAGCGGAGGTTAATGGTCTTATTCATGGTTGTAGAGTTTATAGAAGGGCTTCTAGAGTTTCTCATCTCCTTTTTGCATTTGACAATTTTTTCTTTTTCAGAGCTAATATGGATGAATGTTTTGCAATGTTGGATTTTTTGCAGAAGTTTGAGCATAATTCTAGTTAAGCCATTAATTATCAGAAATTTGGAATCTTTTTTAGCCCATCTATGAAGGAGTTGCTTCTGAGTGATATAAAAGAGCTCTTAGTGTCTTATCTCCTTTCAATGCAAGAAGGTATCTTAGTCTTCTTCTCTCATTCGCAGAAATAAGAAATTTGGTTTTGCTTATCTTAGGAACAAACTTTGGAATAGGTTGCATGGGTGGTATGGTAAATTATTTTCTCAGGTGGGCAGGGAGATTCTTATTATGTCTATTGCTCAAGCAATCATTATGTATTGTATGGCCACTTTTCTTTTTCCAGTTTCTTTATATGACTAGCTTCAGAAAATGATAAATTCTTTCTCGTGGGATTCCAATCCTGATGGTTGAACTAAAATCCATTGGTAATCCTGAAAGAACTTATGCGTGAGGAAGGATAATGGTGGTTTGGGTTTTAGACACCTTCATTCTTTTAATTTGGCTATGCTTGGTAAACAAGCTTGGAATTGGAAGTTTATTTCCAATCCTGATACTTTTGCTTGTCGGATTTTCAAAGTTAGATATTTTCCTTGGGGAAATTTTTTTACAGCTCAATTGGGGTCTAACCCGAGCTTTATCTACAAGAGTATTTGTAATGCTAAATTTATTTTAGAGAAAGGTTGTAGCTGACATGTTGGTAATGGGAATCAGATTAGAGTTTGGGATCATCCTTGGCTTTGTAGGGATTCTAATTTCAGGATTACTTCTCCTATTGTTGTTGGTTTGGAGCATACGGTTGTTAGTGATCTCTGAATTCCTAGTTCTTTCGAGTGGGATGTTGAACTTTTGTATGAGTGTTTTGAGGAACATGAGGTTAATGAAAATTTGAAACTCCCACCTAGCTGTTTGGATTGAGATGATGACATTATTTGGCATTTTGTTAAGAAGGGTTTGTATTCTATTTGATCGGGATAGCTATAGAGTGGCCAATGATGAATTATTAGATATGGGTTCTCTTACTAATAATTTTGGTTGGGGTCATCTTTGGAAGATTGCAGTGTCACTTGAAATCAAATTATTTTTATGGAGATTATATAAAAACTTGTTACTGATGAGGGATGAACATATTTTAGGGGTATGCCTATTGATAATTTTTGTGTTATTTGTGGTGAGCATGAAGAGCATTTACTTCTCTTTTTTTTTGGGATTGTTGCATGGCTATTAATTGATGGGATGAATTGGGGTTTGATGTTCCTAATGAAAATGCTTCAACTTTTCTAGAATGGTTTACTTTTGTTTTGGAAAATTTGATCATAGTCAGGTTTCTAAAATTTGTATGCTGCTTTAGGCTATTTGGCGGTAGAGAAATAACTAGTTTTGGCATAAAGAGGTGGTCCCAGTTTCAATGATTGTCTCCTCTCGCCTATCCTTTCTTTCTAACTATTTAAAGCAAATCTCAAGTCAGCCTCTATTGGTGGTAGTTCAGGTCACTGTGATTCAACTTGGAAAAAATCGAACAAGTCCTTTGTGAAGTGTAACTTTGATATAACATTGTTCCCAAGTAAAAATTTGGTTGCCTTTGGGGCTGTTATTCGTAATGAACAAGGGGATTTTGTTATTGGGTTTTCAAAGATTATGGCTTGTTGTGCTCACCATTCAGTTGCGGAAGCTTTTGGACTTCAGGGAAGTTCTTAGTTGGCTAAAGCATGAGAACTACTCATCTGTTGTTTTAGAGTCTGATGCAAAGCTATTTGTTGATGCTATTCTCCATTCTAAATGTGATCTTTCTGAGTTTGAATCAGTAATTTTGGATTGTCTTTCTTTGTTGTCTAGACGTGTGGATTTCACCATTAAACTTGTAAAAAGAGAAACAAATAGGATATCTCATCTTCTAGTTCGAGTTGCATGTTCTTATACTTCTCTTTTTGGCAAAGTAAATTGTAATATTACTAGGCAAATTTCATATCGATCGTAATATTTAGTATGACGTAACTCTATTGATATAGCTTATTAGCTAGTATTACCATTTTGGTATTACAAGTTTTGTTATATTTTGAGTCTTTCAACGTCTATTTTAAGACTTCCTATATGTACTTGTTTCGAATCTATTACAAATATCACAATTCCAAGTTCTAACACCAACGGAAAATCACAATTCTATCAAATCTATTTCACGTCTTGCCATTATTGTCATGTGATATTAATTCAAAACCAAACTTGTGGTCAAACTTAATTGTGCTATTTTGGCTAATCAAGGGACATTCTTTTTTCTTTATACGTCTTTACTCCACAATCATATCTTGTGCATTTACCATTTTAAAATACTTTGTCAAATTATTCACTTTCATTCTTCGTTATACGTAAACTAACATATATTTCAAATTCCTACTTAACTTGGGCTTACGCCTAATATTACACAATCAAATAATTATTACATCTCCAAAATTTATTATATACATTAATCCTAATCTTATCTTACATTATTTACATGCTCAAATATAATTACAAGCAAAATGAAAATAAAATAAAGAAAAATGTGACAAAATCAAAGTTGGGTCTTCTATTGCTACTCAAATGACGGAACTCATTCCCTTCGACAGCTAATGACCCTGCCTATTTAGAGCTCCAAATATGCATAAGAAAGACCACAAGCACTAACGAATCACCTAATGATGCATAATTTTAAAATTTTTTTTCAAGCAAGTATACATTTAGCAAAAATACTTATATACATATCACCTAATACTTCAACTAGCAACCAAAATACAATTAACTTTTAAAATCTAATCATCAACACAGTCCATCTAAATCACACCATATAAATCAAATTATCAACATTTTACTGTGAGTTTTCATCTCTTAAATTTCTGTTCACAACATCAACAATATTTTGTATCTCAAATAGAGATTTCCAATTATATAATTAACTTGTAATGATAATAATAATAACATGAATAATAAAAATAATAATATTAACATAAAATAAATATTGCACTTATTATTATTATATTTCCTTTTTACTTAAATTATATTGGTGGCCCAAATACTCCAGTCTTTAACTGGTCAACGGGATTTTAGGGTTTCAATGCCCATACATTTTTTGTATACTCACTGTACCTTTTGTTGGGAAATAACGCTAATTTTTCGATAATCAGATTTATAAAAAAACGAAGAAAATGCGGAATAATAAGACACAAATTGATAACGAAGTTCAGTCAATTATGCCTACGTCTCCGGACTGCTGCATATCTTTTACTGAAGGAAGAGAAATTTACAAAGTGTTTACAAATACACACAACTCACAACCTCTCACTAAAAATTCTCTCTCACTTTTAGATGAAATACCTTACAAATGAATTTCTAAGGCTATATATAGGCTTACACCTTCTCAATGGATGACCAAGATTAATTATCACCTACTTTGATGAATGGTTGAGACACAACATTTAGAGATGTTGACATAGTCAAATATCATATACTTAGGAATGGTTTTGTGTTGGATTCTATGTGTGGACAAGACACGGTGAAAGGAACTTAATTGGTGATTCAAGTCATAGTCATTGGGTTGACCAAGATGATGTCACCAATTATGGAAATGTATATCATGAAATGGTGATGAATGCGGTGGGTCCATCATTCAATATGTCTTCATATTTTGGGAAAATTAATAGTTGTAAGAACAATTACATGATATTTTGGGAAAAAGACTCAGAATTGAGTCAATGTAAGATATGTGAACATCCACGGTACAAGAGGAACCAATAATACAATGGTAATGGTTGGAGAAGCAAACGTGTCCCCTACAAAAAGATGCATTATTTCCCTTTGACACCATGCTTACGGAGATTGTATTTATCGAATGCCACAGTTGGAGAAATGCGGTGGCACTTAATGCATGAGGTTGAATAGGGTGTTATGTGTCATCCATTAGATTCTATAGCTTGGAAACACTTTAATGATGTTCATCCTCAATTTGCACATGAAATTAAAATGTTAGGTTCAGGTTATGCACTGATGGATTTCAACCTTTTGGTGAATCGGGACAACAATATTCGTGCTGGCTTGTCATTGTTACTGTATATAATCTGCCCCTCTGGCTATGTATGAAATATTCTTTAATGTTTTTGACTGTATTGATTATTGGCCTTCAAAATCCAAAAGACAAGTTAGATGTATTCCTGCAATCGTTAGTTTCAGAGTTGAAAATGTTATGGGATGATGGGGTTACCGCTTATGATATTTCATTAAAGCAGAATTTTACTTTAAGAGCAGCTATAATGTGAACAATTAGCGACTTTCTGACATATTCAATGTTATCTGGGTGGACCACTGCTGGACATTTAGCATGTCCTTATTGTATGATTGATTCATATGCATTTACATTGTCTAAGAGTGGTAAGCAATCATGGTTTGATAATCACAGAAAGTTCCTGCTACATAATCATCATTTTAGAAGGAATAAACACTCATTCCTTAAGAATGGAGTAGTCATAAAAGAGGCACCACCGATTATGTCTGGAACAAAAATATTAAACATCATTGATCATTTGGGTCTAAAGAAGGTAACTGAAGAGGGGACTTCATAAATTAACGGTTCTGTTAGTAAAATATACAGTTAACATCTTTTGGGATTTTCCATATTGGAATACAAATCTAATTCGACACAATTTGGATGTGATGCACATCGAAAGGAATTTTTTTGAAAATATATTCAATACAGTCATAAATGTATTAGGAAAAATGAAAGCACTACAAAATCCATATACAAGAACAGAATGATTACTATCGTCGACCTGAACTTGCAAGGTCAAATATTGATGGTAAATATCCTAAAGTTTGTTACACACTTGACAAGGAGGCGAAGTCTGTATTGTGTAAATGGGTAAAGAACTTAAAATTTCCAAATGGATATGCATCCAACATGTCTAGATGTGTCGACATGCAGAAACTTAAGTTGTTTGGTATGAAAAGTCATGATTGTAGTGTCTTTATGCAAAAAGTTAGTGCTAATTGCATTATGAGAATTACTGTAAGTGCATGTGTGGAAGGCATTAACAGAAATTAACCTGTTTTTCAAAGACTTAACATCCACTGTGATTCGAAATGAAGATATGGCTCGACTTGAGGATCAAAATCCATTAGCTTTATGTAAGCTAGAGCGTATTTTCCCTCTAAGTTTTTTTTAACTCAATGAAACATCTTCCAGTTCATTTACTTTATGAAGCAAGGATAACTGAACCTATTCAATACCGTTGAATGTAACCCTTCGAGAGGTAATGCTTTGCAGTATATTTCTCTTAATTTTGCTTCACTTATTGAACGGAATTTACTTCTAAATTGACAAAATTCCATGCATAGGTACCTTAGAAAATTGAAAAGAAATGTGAGGAATAAAGCCCAAGTTAAAGGATCAATATGCAATGCGTATTTGGTTGAAGAAGTTTCAACCTTTTGTTCCCACTAATTTGAGGATCATGTTCCAACAATGAACTGAAACTTGCCTCGTAATTTTGATATCCATGAATATGAAGTATAAATAGATGATCAATCCCTCTTAATTTTCAAATATCTCGATCGATCCATTGGACAAGTAAAAATATGAACATTGCTTAATGAAGAATACAAGGCTGCACATATTTATATTCTACTCAATTGCAAGGAAGTTCGACCATTTATCAAGTAAGATGTCAATTTCAATCTTATCTCAAACAAAACATATTGTAATGCTTTTGTACTCATTGTAATTAAATTTTTGATGTCAAAAATTTATACGAATTTGTTGTAACAAACTTGATCGTGCATTGATGATAAAGAAGTTGATACTAAACTTGAAACTAAATTTGCAGAATGGTTCAAAACATATGTGAGTATGATAAAACGAGTACTATGTTGCATCTTTATGTATTCCCCAATGATAAATTAATTATAACTTATCATTTACAGGCAACACAACGAGTGGTCAAATGTTGAAAATCCTTACATTAAAGACCTTGCTAAAGGGCATTTGATTTATGTCAAAACATACATTAGATATATTGCAAATTGATATAAGTTCCAAATTGAATGCCTTAGTTATGTTAAAAAAACTATGAATTGAGGAGTGCGCATTAAAGGCTCTAACTATACTACATATGAGAGTGATTACTATGGAAAGTTTATTGAGGTAGTGGAGATTGAATATCCTAATTGGCCAATCATGTGAACAATTTTGTTCAAGTGTGAATGGTTTGATCTGACATCAAATATGGTTACTAAAATTCATAATGAATATAAGATAGTTGAATTGAACCATAAAAGAAGATTTTATAGATATGAACCATTTATTTTGGCCAATCAAACATGTCAGGTGTATTACTCCACGTACCCTAGCTTGCAACGCAACAAAGAAGATTAGTGGGCTGTGATCAAGATCAAACCATGAGCTATTATGGAAATTTATAAAATATCTTCAAATGTTACACATGAATCACTGCCATTCTAAGAGGAAGAAATTGAAATACATGCTATTAAGGATGAAACACAAGATTCAGTTACATCCTTAATTGACCCTAATGGTGATTTCATTGAAATAGAAGATTCAAACGAGGAATTAGAAGAAGATCCTAATTTTGAGTCACAATCCGATACTGATGAAGATGATGAACAAGAACTTGAGGATGAGGATGAGAGTGACAATGTTTAGAGGTTCTTTATATTAATGACTATGAAGTTGCATGGGGCTTCACATAATGGATGTTGATTAATAATGTTTTCTTGTTTTTTCTTTGAAGTATGAGGGGTCGAGGATGAGGATATGTACGTTCGGGTCGGGGCATTGCCAGGGGATAAGGATTGAATACTCAGACACTAGAGCCTCAGACTCATACAAAAGATACATCAAATCAGACGCAGACTAGAGATCTCTCCACTGATGCTCAGCTAGATGATTCCTCCACACAGACTCAGCCAGGAGCTCATTTTACTCAGAATCAGACTACAAAATCGTGCACATCTTCCTCTTTAAGTCGAAATAGGCTTAGACTAGAAAATGGAAAGTGAGTATAATATCTATTTTCGTTTTCTCCTTTTGATACTTATAGATCTCTTATTATTGAAATTACCATTGCATATGTAATTGAATTTTATATCTTATTATAGAAATTATTGAGGCATGATGAGAATAACAGCTCAATTTGTTTGGCATAGGTTTGTAGAGAGCCATTTAATGACTGCCCGGATATCACAGATCTTGAAGCAACAAGTGGACAAAGGGGGATCCACATAGAGATGAATGTCCCAAGAGACAAAAAATTTCTACTTTGGAGAATTTCAGGTAAATGCTAGCAAATATTTGTTTAGTAAGAAAAACTATATAGCTAGTATATAAAATAGTGTGTATTTCATGTTTGACTTAGGTTAATTGGGAATTGAGGCATGATGAGAATAACAACCTAATATGTTTGGCATGTACTATAGTGTATGAACTTTGTTGATGTATAAATTTTGATAAAAAAATTCTCTTTTTTTTCTTATGCAGAAGTATTTTGAGTGGGATGCTGACCTTAATGAAAGCATAAGAGGTGTTTGGGAGTCGCTAGCCACAAGGAATGACTAGTGGAGCACACCAAAATATCATGCATTATCAGTAAGAGCTAGCGCAAACTGTCTATCAGAGAAAGCTGGTCTAGGAACGGGTCCTTTTCGACACACTGCAGGATCCATTTCTATTGAGGAACATAGACGCTAAATAGTAAGAAAAATATCATAATATAACATACTTATTTTTTATTCATTTGTCAAATTGAGAATGAGGGCAGGGATCTTGGATGAATTTGTCTTTTCCAAAAGTGCCACATGAAGAAAGATGGTGGATGGATCGGTGTCCGTGTTCAACAAATTGGGGTAAGAATTTTAATGCATTTTCATTAACTGCACAACTATATAATATTGTGTTATTTCATATCCACTTCTTTATTAACTGCAGGAATGTGTTCAACATATCGTTGCCTAGCCGATACAACCATCTGCAAAAGGATCAGAAACTCCGGTTGAGCTTGTTGAACTTTCACCTGTAGAGAGTCAGTGTGTGTTCGTAGAAGCTGTAGCTTCCTAGCCTAATGATTGTCGTGTTTATGGATTGGGTGTTAAAGCTTCATTATTGTTCTTTGACCAAGTATCCGCATCCCATTCCATTAATTTTGATGTAAATCTAGAAACTATTCACACTCAGATGGAGGAGATGGAGAGGACGATCAAATAGCAGATAGAGGAGCAATTTCAATAGCGCTTTAGGCAACGGGATTAGGAGGTTGAGCAGCTTCATCAGCTCATTCAGGAACGAGATCAACAGGTAGAGGAACGCTTGTGAGAGACACACACACACATATTGAATAATGGAGACACACACATACTGAATAATGACTACAATCAATCATAGAGGAACATATGCATGCTTTTATACATGATTGGACACATAGCAAACAACCCCAATTCGGAGATACAACTCCTCACTCTTCCTCACTAGATATCCTTCATCCATTTGTTTTGACTTACGTTGGGATTCTATTATTGTAATGACTTTTTTAGACAAAAACAATGAATATTGTGTTATAATAAATGTTGAATGGTATGAATATATTGAATTATATGATATTCAGATGTTTTATAAGCAGGTTACTTATGTCTTATCAGCAAGTTACTTTAAAATAAACAATATAAATTTTTAAATAAATAAATAAAAATCGTGACGCCAACTTAGCATCACTAAAAAATAATAGCTAAAGAATTTATCATTATTAGCGACACCAATTAGCTTCACAAAATTAGCAACTCTGTATTGCATCGCTAAAAATGTTGTTGAATGTTTGGTCTGTTGCCACTGTTTGGCGATGCCAAATTTTAGTTAGCAACACATTTCTAGGCGTTGCTAATTAGTGATACCATTTCAGCGTAGCTAATTTGCGACACCATTTCTTATCGCATTGCCATATTGGTTGCGATTCAACTTTTAGAGATGCCCCATTGGCGCCGCTAAGGCGTTGCTATATCTTTTTAGTGACACAATTTTGGAATTTAGCGACTACAAATGGGTGTCACTAAATGTTATTATTCTTGTAGTGTAAGAATTCAAATCATTCAGTAAAACAAGAAGGACTTAACAGGGAAAATACAAACAATTCAAGACCTCATTGCAATTTACCATTTTTACCCTTTTAAAGAAAATAAATTCTAGCATAGGTAATTAGAAGCAACAGTTGGACTAGTCGATATAACTAAATATATGGTTAGTGTGATTAGTTTTTAGTTTCTTTGTTTAATGATTGGTTAAGAGGAAGATAAAAATATCAGTAAACTAGAATAATTGACTTTAAGAATTTTTCTATCAATTCTCTAGAGGCTGCACTATTTGCTGCAATTGTAACTAGAACTGTTTGTGACCGTGGTGGTGATGGTAATGAGAACTTGGCTATCATAATCATCAGTGGATCTTAGCATATGATTTTCATAAATGTTACTAGTAGTTGGTGTATTGGTTTATAAACATTTTTTCTTTTCTCATTTCTTTTTGATGTGAGATTGGAAGCTAAAATGTCAAACTAGCACATTTTCAGGTTTAAATTATTACATTTAATACCCAACATATCTCTCGTATTTTATCGATGTAACATTTGTTAATTTGGACCCTGAGTATCATGCGTGCCCTAATATTGGATATGCCAAACTGACTCAAATCTAATTTTAGACCAAAGAAAAATAGAAATTTTAATTTGGAATTTAATTAGAAGAAATCGAAAGTTTATGATTTAATTGGAAGAAAAGCAGAGTTTAATTAGGGATTAAATTGAAGGAATTTAAGGAATTTAAGCAAGGAGTATTAAGAGGATAAATTAATTAAGGATATAATTGATGAAAATTATGAAGTTTGGTGCTTGACCTGGGAAAATAATTTAAAAGTTAAGTGAGGTGTGTACATACTTTTGACTTAAATTTTGTTGAAATCATGATTTTATTGAAAGCTTAATTTATGATATGTGTGCAATGTAATTAAGAGATGGAAATGAGTGTTGCTAGAAAATAGTTAGGGATTGCCTTGCATGTGTAAATTGTTAATTGGTTAATTGGTTAATTATATAATTGGAAATCTCTATTTGAGATACAAAATATTGTTGATGTTGTGAACATAAATTTAAGAGATGAAAACTCATAGTAAAATGTTGATAATTTGATTTATATGGTGTGATTTAGATGGACTGTCTTGATGATTAGATTTTAAAAGTTAATTGTATTTTGGTTGCTAGTTGAAGTATTAGGTGATATGTATATAAGTATTTTTGCTAAATGTATACTTGCTTGAAAAAATATTTTAAAATTATGCATCATTAGATGATTCGTTAGTGCTTGTCGTTTTTCTTATGCATATTTGGAGCTCTAAATAGGCAGGGTCATTAGCTGTCGAAGGGAATGAGTTCTGTCATTTGAGTAGCAGCAGAAGACCCAACTTTGATTTTCTCACATTTTTTCTTTATTTTATTTTCATTTTGCTTGTAATTATATTTGAGCATGTAAATAATGTAAGATAAGATTAGGATTAATGTATATAATAAATTTTGGAGACGTAATAATTATTTGATTGTGTAATATTAGGCGTAAGCCCAAGTTAAGTAGGAATTTGAAATATATGTTAGTTTACGTATAACGAAGAATGAAAGTGAATATTTTGACAAAGTATTTGTAAATGGTAAATGCACAAGATATGATTGTGGAGTAAAGACGTACAAAGAAAAAAGAATGTCGCTTGATTAGCCAAAATAGCACAATTAAGTTTGACCATAAGTTTGGTTTTGAATTAATATCACATGACAATAATGGCAAGACGTGAAATAGATTTGATAGAATTGTGATTTTCCGTTGGTGTTAGAATTTGGAATTGTGATACTTGTAATAGATTCGAAACAAGTACATATAGGAAGTCATAAAAAGACTAAAAAATATATAACAAAACTTGCAATACCAACATGGTAAAACTAGCTAATAAGCTATATCAATAGAGTTATGTCATACTAAGATAGTATTACAGTCGACGTGAAATTTGCCTATTGATATTACAATTTATTCTGCCAAAAAAAAGAGAAGCATAAGAACATGCGACTAGAACCAAATGATGAGCTATCCTATTTGCATCTTTTTTTACAAGCTTAATGGTGAAATCCACACGTCCAGACAACAAAGAAAGACAATCCAAAATTACTGATTCAAACTCAGAAAGATCACATTTAGAATGGAGAATAGCATCAACAACTAGCTTTGCATCAGACTCTAAAACTACAGATGAGTAGTTCTCATGCTTTAGCCAACTAAGAACTTCCCTGAAGTCCAAAGATTCCGCAACTGAATGATGAGCACAACAAGCCATAATCTTTGAAAAACCAATAACAAAATCCCCTTGTTCATTACGAATAACAGCCCCAAAGGCAACCAAGTTTTTACCTGGGAACAATGTTATATCAAAGTTACACTTCACAAAGGACTTGTTCGATTTTTGCCAAGTTGAATCACAGTGACCTGAACTCCCACCAATAGATGCTGACTTGAGATTTGCTTTAAATAGTCAGAAAGAAAGGATAGGCGAGAGGAGACAATCATTGAAAGTGGGACCACCTCTTTACGCCAAAACCAGTTATTCCTCTACCGCCAAATGGCCCAAAGCAGCATACAAATTTTAGAAACCTGACTATGATCAAAATTTTCCAAAACAAAAGTAAACCATTCTAGACAAGTTGAAGCATTTTCATTAGGAACATCAAACCCCAATTCATCCCATCAATTAATAGCCATGCAACAATCCCAAAAAAAAAATGAAGTAAATGCTCTTCATGCTCACCACAAATAACACAAAAATTATCAATAGGCATACCCCTAAAATATGTTCATCCCTCATCAGTAACAAGTTTTTATATAATCTCCATAAAAATAATTTGATTTTAAGTGACACTGCAATCTTCCAAAGACGACCCCAACCAAAATTATTAGTAAGAGAGCCCATATCTAATAATTCATCATTGGCCACTCTATAGCTAACCCGATCAAATAGAATACAGACCCTTCTTAACAAAATGCCAAATAATGTCATCATCTCAATCCAAACAGCTAGGTGGGAGTTTCAAATTTTCATTAACCTCATGTTCCTCAAAACACTCATACAAAAGTTCAACATCCCACTCGAAAGAACTAGGAATCCAGAGATTACTAACAACCATATGCTCCAAACCAACAACAATAGGAGAAGTAATCCTGAAATTAGAATCCCTACAAAGCCAAGGATGATCCCAAACTCTAATCTGATTCCCATTACCAACATGCCACCTACAACCTTTCTCTAAAATAAATTTAGCATTACAAATACTCTTGTAGATAAAGCTCGGGTTAGACCCCAATTGAGCTGTAAAAAAATTTCCCCAAGGAAAATATCTAACTTTGAGAATCCGACAAGCAAAAGTATCAGGATTGGAAATAAACTTCCAATTCCAAGCTTGTTTACCAAGCATAGCCAAATTAAAAGAATGAAGGCGTCTAAAACCCAAACCACCATTATCCTTCCTCACGCATAAGTTCTTTCAGGATTACCAATGGATTTTAGTTCAACCATCAGGATTGGAATCCCACGAGAAAGAATTTATCATTTTCTGAAGCTCGTCATATAAAGAAACTGGAAAAAGAAAAGTGGCCATACAATACATAATGATTGCTTGAGCAATAGACATAACCAGAATCTCCCTGCCCACCTGAGAAAATAATTTACCATACCACCCATGCAACCTATTCCAAAGTTTGTTCCTAAGATAAGCAAAAACAAATTTCTTATTTCTGCGAATGAGAGAAGAAGACTAAGATACCTTCTTGCATTGAAAGGAGAGAAGACACTAAGAGCTCTTTTATATCACTCAGAAGCAACTCCTTCATAGATGGGCTAAAAAAGATTCCAAATTTCTGATAATTAATGGCTTAACTAGAATTATGCTTGAACTTCTGCAAAACATCCAACATAGCAAAACATTCATCCATATTAGCTCTGAAAAAGAAAAAAATTGTCAAATGCAATGAGAAACTCTAGAAGCCCTTCTATAAACTCTACAACCATGAATAAGACCATTAACCTCCGCTCTCTTAATAAGACTAGATAAACCTTTTGCACACAGAAGTTGATTGTTCTAAAAGTTGATTGTTCTAAAAAAAATAAGATAAGGTAGAATAAATTTAAGAAAATTTGCAAGAACTTTTGTAACGTTTGGTAATTAGGGCTTATAAAATAAATTGGTATTTAAGAGAGAGAGTAGATTAAGGTTTAAAATAGTGAAAAGGTACTTTCATGCAAGTGAAAGTGTTGTGTTTTCAAAATGATAAGAGTTTTGGAAAGATTCACTCCCATAAAGATATTTGTCATAGTCGTGAATGTCGTGAGTTAGGATCACTCTTGTGAAAAGTTTTTTCACGATTGTAACAGTGTCTTCATGCCTGTGAACTATGGTTAGTTGAGTAGCTGAGTCAGATCTGTATTTTTTCTCTCTCTTATGCTTCTTTTTCTACCAACAACTACTCCTTACTTTCTTTATAACCCCTCATAACACACTAAAGCTTTCTTTTTCACCATATCCACCTCCTCTAACACCAAAATCCCCATTGTTGAAGCTTGAAGAATACTTGAAATCAAAGAAAAGGAAAAAGTGTTATTAAGTGATGTGAGCTTAAAGAGAAGAGATGGAGAGCTGAACTGGAATGGAGATAAGTCTTTAAATTTTTGTGGATTTTGAAGAGGTAGAGATAAAGAGAAACAAACTCAAAAAGGGAGGATAAACTTATATGAGTGTTGAAGAGATTTAAGGAGGATCATTGGTTAAAAGTTAGTTCATATGTATATTTAAATCTAGAAACATACTTCTTGCATATGTTAAATGTTTGGTCTTGAGTGAAATAAAGGTTATATGCCACTGATTTTGTGAGATTAAATGATAATATGTCATAAATGTCAATGTCATGAAAATGAGTTAGAAAGTTAATGTTAATCAAAAAAACATTTTGGCATGATTTGTTATTCAAATACTTTTCCTTATGTTATGCCATGATTTTGGCATGAAAATGTGGTTGAATATTGATTGAAGTGATTAACATTAGTCAATCTTTAGAGTCATTGATTGATATGTTTGATACTTTGTTTTGGTTTGAGTTTCTGTTTTAAAAACCCAGAATTTCATGTTTTTCGACACAATGGTCCCGACCGTGTAACCTTAATCAAGACACGTTTCATGTTAGTGATAAAAGAGTTATGTCAGTGAAACCTTTACACAAAACATGCCCAGCTCAAGCAAAATGGTTCATGGTTTGGTTCACAGTTGTGTTCACGGTTTAGTTATGCCCATGACACAATCTTCACTTCCATGAACCAGTCACATTTGAATTCACAGGTAGATCACCCATTCACCCCTGTGAAACCCTGAAAGTTTCCATTATGTAGTTTTGATTATGATGCTAAATGATGAGTATAATTAAATTACATGTTATGAGTTGTTTAAATACATGATATGGCTATAAATGGACATGATATGAAGAGTTAATGCATTAAAATATGAGCATGACACACAATATATGTATATGAGTATGTATTAAACCATAAGACTTGGTATGAAATGACATGTTGCTATAAGCTTATGTTAAGTTGAATTAAACAAGTGATGAATGATGTTAATGAATGAAACCCAATATGTGAGCAATTATATGTGTATAACATATTGAAAATGAGAAATGACAAATACAATGTGAGATTTTTATGTATGATAAATGCTTACAAGCATGGGTATAATAATGAAAATAAAAAGGTAAAGGATATATTTTTAAATGTTTAGTTCTCTAATCTAGGACTTGACATATGATAGATAAAATGTCATTGAGGGGGATTATGATACCATATGATATGATATATGAACTCAATTAGGGTGGCTGAAGCTCAAATACTACTATTAATTTGAGAAGCTCAGTTGAGCATATCCAGATAAAGGATAAGGTAGCTAAATCTTGAAGAGTGCCATTGATTCTATTTTATAATCATTCAAAGTGGTTGAACCTCGGAGAGTGCCCTGGACTTGAGGATCTCAAACAAGCACACTCACAGTTAGTGGACATAGTCGCTAAAGCTCGGAGAGTGCCCCTATTTCACAACACGCATTTGGATAGTCCAGTTTAGAGTTTTGGGCAAAAGTAAAGTAAAACGCTTATAGAAAATGAAAATACAGAAATGGTTGAAATACATGTATAAATGGATGTGAATACATGTTGTATTGTTATGTGAACAAATATACATTTATATATGTGAATACAAATATAGAGGTGAGGATGACAGTGAATATATGCTCCTATGCATGATATAAATGTTACATATTAGGTAATGTCTTAATATGATATAATGGAATGTACACATTAAAGCTTATGGTATACATGATACATTATACTATTATTTGTATATATACATATATACTACTAGGCATGAGTTGCTTAGCATGTGAGTGTTTCTCACACACAAGTTGGAATTGGTTAAACAGTCATTGACGGAGGATGAGAGTAGAGCTAGCCACGGGTTGGAACCAATTTGTTCTAGTTCAGAACCGCTGGTTCCATGATTCAATTTTTATTGAACTAATCCGGAACCGCCGAAGGGACAGTTTATGGCGGTTCGTGAACTGACGGTTTGGTCGGTTCAATAAATAAATAAATATTTATTTTTTTTGAAAAATTATCAATTTATTAACCAAACTTTCACTAATAAAAATAAACTCAAAAAAATGGATTCATATTAAGTGGATTTTGTCACATAAATAACATCAAAAATATATATTATATATTTATTTTTTATTTTTAAAAAAATGCTAGTTCGGAACCGTGAACCACCTGTTGTGAACCGAAACCGAGGGTTACAATTCAAAAAATGGGGAATTGGCCTGGAACTAGCTCCCCAACAGTTATGGACCGGTTCAAGGTTGGAACTAGCATTGACCGGTTTTGGTCCGGATTTGACCAAACGGTTCCAATCCGGTTCACAGGCTGAAACAGCCCGTGGTCAGCTTTAGATAAGAGTCCATAGGATGAGTCACAAGATAAAATACAGTTAGATAGGTGATACACCAAGATATTTTTGGTTTTAAGTTTTCATGTATTAAAAAGGATTATATTTTCCTTTTGTGAGGTGTTGTTTGTAAACTAAAGGCTATGTGAAATCTATATAGGGTCCGTTTGACATTGCGTTTGGAAAAATCCATTTTAGAGAATTTTTTTTTTTATTTTTAATTTTTTTGATTTTTGAAAGTTGCTTTTGAAGATAAGTAGGTGAATAGATGTATTTTCCAGAAGCAGGTTTGAGAAAAATAGTTTATAAAAAATTAAAAAAATCAGTCAATTAAATTAAAAAAAATTATAAACCTGCTTTTTTGACACTTAACAGCAATCGTAAACACCCCCATAGTATTTCAAAGTAATAAAACAATTATTTGGTTTTCTCTTTTACTTTTCTTTATATGAATTTTAAAATAGTCATGAAGCAAAAAATGTGTTTTAAAGAAAAAATTGATTTAAATGGATTTGAAAAACAAAAGTTTCGTAACATTCACCTATATAATTGGTTTAATGCTAATTGTATTTGAGGGTGTTACAACCTTCATCAATATCTTATAAAACACATAATCATGCATAGAACTAGGATTAACAACTTTAGGGATGATTGTGTAACTCAAAACAACAGGAAAATTATAGTTCTTAAGCCAAAAGACACAAATGCAAAAATTATCCATGGCAATAGTAGACCAAATTTTTTGAAAAAAATAGAATTTAATCTAACAGGGCTAGGGGACTTATCTGGATGCATCTGGAATATTGCTTGACGAAACTCCTCAATAGAGAAAAGAGCAATCAATCTTGCATTATCCTCAGAAGAAACTCCGGAATATGACTTGGTTCCGTCTTTAAATTACACTCCACATCATCGAATTACTTAGAGTAGTAGTCTACCGCTATATTCCACATTTGAACAACATCATCGATCCAAATACCATCGTCCCGTTGCAACCTTCCAATTCTTTTTTTTTCTTTTTTCGAGTTCGATGCATAAACATGAAAAAACCGGCTATTGCAATCCCTATCTTTCAAGTAAAAAGCCTTTACACGTTGCTTCCAAAAAATTTCTTCAAGGATCATAAGCGCATTCAATTTTTTTTTAAGTTTCCGAATTGATAAATGCCCACTATTACCCGCCGAGACAGCCAGTGCCAAATTTGATTTTCTCTTATTAGTCTCCTCTCTAAAATGAATTTTTTTACCGCTTACCTCAATCACAAATCGAAGCTGTACATGATTGCGTCTTTTCCAAAAGACCCAAATTCGTCATTGCACTCCACGCTTGAATCACCACATCTTTAAACCCATACTCCTTCAACTAGACATTTTCAAACCTAAATTTATACGCCTTCCTATTATGAACTTTGAGATCAGTAACCAATTCAATAGGATAATGATCACTTATAGAAAGACATCAAACAAAACAATCTGGCGTTAGGAATCAAATTTAACCATGAACCCGAAGCAAAGGCCCTATCAAGTATTTCCTCTAAAAAGTTGTCTGATCCTCTACCTTTTTCCCATGTCATATCATGACCTTCGAAAGCTATTTCAATCAAGCCACAATCCCCAATTGCCTCTCGGAACCCGCAGTACAACCATTCTGGATGCTCAACTCCTCCACGTTTATCGCTTAGACTCAAGAGATCATTGAAATCTCCCATTATGCACCACGGTAAAGAAGAAATCCCTTCTAGATTTTGCAGCAAAGCCCATGAATCCTCTCTGCTATTTGGGTCAGCAATTCTATAGAAGCAATTGTCATGCCAGTCATTCCCGTCCAGGTGCATATCCTCATTCTGATCTGTAACAATAACTGGCCTTCTCCTTTTCCTATCCTCAAGTAAAATGAGGCCCAAATCCTTTCAGACCCAACAGAAGATTGGCCCAAACTCGACCCAGATGAGGACCCAATTTTCTTAATTCCGAAAGACCCCTGCTGCCCATTATTAATAGCTGCCTTAATTTTAATAAACTGATGAAATAGAACCATCATTACAACGTAAATCGGACAGCTCATCAATAACAAAATTGTTACCATTGTTAACAGCCGTCTCTCCCACTTCATCTCGTAACCAACGATCGCCGCCCAATCTTATTATTAGGTGTTTTCAACCATGCACCCCAAACAACAACAAAGAGAGAGGAGATGAAAAAAGATAGTGATAGACAAAAAACCAAAAATAAGACTCAACTTGTAAAGGAAAAAGACATTGCTCTCAACTTGTGAGAATTGGCTGGTGAATTTCTTCAAATGATGTTATCCTTTTTCTCTCTACTTCTTTCTTTTTCATCTGTCGTCCTTCCTCCGAATATTTAATGATGACTACATGAGCAATTAAGCTTTTCTCTCTTTATTCAATTTGGGATTTTTAAGGAAAATAATTCATGGATTCTATTTCTATGATGGTTTTTTTAAAAAGTAAATGGCAAGCATCTTTGTAATATGCTAAATATCGGTATTATCAGATTCACACTTATATAATTTGCAAGTTTTGATCATTTGATAGCATAGAAATTGCAGATTTTGTATATCAAATATTCATATTTGCCTCAATTAAATTAAATTTACAAGTTGGAGAATTAAATTTCTGATATCCTCCTAATACTCAATTTTATAGTTTTCAGTTTTGTTTGTTTGTGTGTTAATTGTTTAAAATATTAGCTATCACATTCTACAGACAAAAACTTTCATTACTAATTTGGGTCTCAATGTGAATGAAAACTAAAATCTAAGAAATGTTGCTGCCTTTGGTGGCAGTCGTGAAGAGTTCGGGGATTTAAGGTATTGATTTAACTTCCCAGCTGCCATTGATTGAGATAGGCATAGGATGTTTGTGCGATTATACACTATAGATTTTGATTATGGAAATAAAATTCTGATTTTTAGGATCTACATTTTGATTATAGAATTAATAACCTGATTTTTAGGATTTGAGAAGAAAGGAGATAGAGAGAGATGTAATGGTTCATGCCCAACTATCCTGAATATTTTATAGATAATCAAATCTCACGATAAAAAATGATTAAGAGTGTGTTTGGAATTACTGTTACGTGTCCAAAAAGCAAGTTTATATTTTTTTTGATTTAATTAACTGATATTTTTAATTTTTTATAAACTGTTTTTATAAACCTGTTTCTGAGAAAATATCCATTTACCTACTTTTATTTCAAAAAATTTAAAAATAAAATTTTTTTCTCCAAAACGATTTTGCCAAACGGATCTTAACTCAAGTTGTTGCTAGCAAGTGGTGCACAAACTTATAAATTTTTTTTTTCATTTCTTTCCAATGTAAGATTGGAAACTAAAATATCATACTAGCACCTCTTCAAATTTAAGTTCTTATATTTAACATCCTGCATATATCTCGTGTTTTGTGGATGTGGAAATTGTTAAGAATGTTATAATACACCATTTCATATGGGATTTAATGTCCTTACTGAGTTCTACCCTCTAATCTCCAAGGTTGAATGCTGAGAGAGCATGACAATTCTAAAAAGAGACATTCGATAAAATTAGAACAATAAAGAAGATTAGCATAACCCATATAAAAGATAACATGCGCAAATCAATAAATTTAAGAATTCAAGTTAACTTTTACAGCAAGTGAAAACTAAACATTAAGCATCCTCAGAGCTATTATAGTCAATTTCAATACCGGAGTGAACATAAAACATAATTACTTTGAACTGTATAGTATGCCCTCCACACAGAGAATGAGCAAGACGCCATGTGAATTATGGTTGACAAACTTACTAAGCCACCACACTCCATACCTGCTAAAACAAACTACACACTCAATTTATGTAAATTTTATGTTATTTTGTTATAATTTATGTTTGATTATTTATTAATAGGGGTGAGTAGGAAGTATAGAGATATTGAACTGAATTGAAAAATCAAGTGAAAAGGATCAAAACCAAATTGTATAATTTGACTTTTTGACTTGAACTATACCATTAACTTTAATTTGCCTTGGTTCTAAATTTTAATTGAACTGAATTGAACAGAAAGAAATGATATAAAAGATTTTATTAATTTTATATAGTATAAATAGATTAGTACGTGTATAGTTTTTATAACATGTGTGATATAATTATAATCATAAATTAATTTTCTAATTATATATAATTTATTATAATTATATTTGTATAACTAAATTAAATTTTCATTAATTATTTATCAAAAAATTAATTAAAATATAATTACACATCAATGTTGAGTTGTCTAATTTTTAATGTATTTATTGCACAAGAAGACTTGATAAATAATAATAATAATAATAATAATAATAATAATAATAATAATAATAATAATAATAATAATAATAATAATAATAATAATAATAATAATAATAATAATAATAATAATAATAATAATAATAATAATAAATAGCTTATTATGTTAAAACACCCTATGTTTAGTTTCTAAATATGAGTAAAAAATAAGCTAATTATGGTAATTCAATAGGAATTCCTAGTTTTAAAAAATTATTGTTTTATTTATTAATTCGTCATTTAATTGAGAATTTAATCTACATATCTTACTAGTTATACTCAATTCTTGATTATGAATTTGAATTATAAAATGTCATAATTCAATTCTTGAATTTAAATTCAAAAACTATGAAATATTCATTTAATTATTTCATACAAAACATTATAATTGATTTTAAATAATGTTTTACTAGAAATCATAAGAATATCCAATTAATTTATAACTCTAAATTTTAATAAAATAATTTTTATTTATTGATTATGACTTACATAATTAAATAATTTTTGTGTAGTTAGTAGATTAATTTCTCTAACCTCACTGTTTTGAAGAAAAATCCATTTGTATAAACAATATAAATTAACGAGCATGCGATATTAAATTTGTCAATATACTTTTATTAGAACATTTTTAATTATATTCAAGAACTATAATTTTAAAGCAATATTTGGATATTCAATACAACTTTAGAGATTTGTCGATCCCCGGAATGGACTGGACAATGCTCACTCCCAATTGGTAACTTCAATTCTTTTTGCTAAACCAAATGCATGTGATTTGTAGAATTTTGACTGAGTTTAATTATTATGTCCATTGTTCAGTCAAAATTTTTAAAGCTGTTTTGTTAGCATTAATACGACATATAATTTTGTATTAAGTTTAATAATTACGGTTCATTATTACTCTAAAATTGTCTAAACCATTTTAGATTTAATTTATCCTTAAATATTTGTTTTTTAATTTCAAATTTTATGCTGATATTATTATTATTTATATGTTAATAATATAATATCCTTTATTCCAACACTCTCACATGATTAAGCTTCACCCATATACATCTTTTTCAACGATGATGAGATATTGAAATAGCAAGTTTCGCTGAAAAGAAACTGTCATGATCATTATAAAAAATAAATTCGATATAAATCGGAATATTGCTAAGAAATTACGAAAATAACTATCAGAGTGCAAATTTCAGCAGAAAATTCCTCAATCTGATATAGACTCATTAATTTTGAAATTTCCTTAATTATTCTTTTTCATTTTAACCTGCAAATACTGCAGTTTTTGTGGCTGCATTTTTCAACCATGGAGCCCCTGATCAAGCTCCATTATTGGTACAATAAGTCAAGCAAGTTTAGCAATATTACAATCTCTTTAATAATTTATGTTATGCTGTTAGATGCTGACCCAGATGATAGACAAGAATGCTTTGGAATTTCTGGATCATTTGGATAACAAATTAACCGACGGATTTTGCGTGCAAGTCAATTTGGAAAGATCATAACTTTTTAATTCAGAATGAATAACGGGGGTCTATAATATATTAAATCGAAATTCTTTAGAGATTTACACACATGATCTAGTTTACTCATTATGATCAATTTTGAAGCCCGAATTCGACTATTTGAAGCAGTTTCTGAAGCTTCAAAGTTTTTAAATTCAGTTTTTTTTTTTTTATATATATTTTTCATATTTTTTTGGATTGCTTCTTTTGGGCTTTCTATTGATCCTTATTTTAGTCTATTATTAGCTGGGTTTTTGTCTTGATTTAGATAGTTTAGACGTTTTGAAAATAATAGACACACTAATTTCTCAATTTTCGGTATTTTCTTTAGAAATCAACAATCTTTGATTCCTATATGTTGATTATAGAAAATCACACTTTAGTATTCGTGTGTGAAGTGAATCTGCGGTTTCCGCCACATCACTGCTTTATGATTAATCAATAATCATTCAACTACTACCCTATTTATAATGAGATATTAAACCTGAAAACGGAAGAAATGGGGACCAAAAAAACTACTACTTGACTATCTTCGTACCTATATATAGAAGTTGAGTAATGAGTAATGTGTTCAATATGAAAAGGTCATGCACAACCATTTCTAGATATAATTATAATAATTCCCCACCCTCTACAATAAAAACATATGCATTTAACCATCAAACATTTTGAATTCAAATTTTGAGTATAAAATACTTTTAAAATTTAGAAAATAGCATTTTACTCTCTTAATAGATTTATCCGACATGAATCCAAATTAGTCTGCAACTTCTGAATTGTAGAATATATTGGTGGTTAAAAACTAAAAAACAGATGTACTTAATAATAGGCTTAAATCATATACAGCCACATGAAATTGTCAATTTTTGAAAAAATTTTGAAACAAAAATGAAAAAGGAGTATATGTGAATGGCATTCTTTCTCGTAATCTTTATCTCTTGACTCTAAATAAAAAATATATAAATTGCATATGTTAGCCTCTCAAAAACAAATCTAGAAACAAAATGTCAATTCCCATACATGGAAAACAAAGGTATGTTTGTTTATCAACACAAGATTTCAAGAAAATAAAAAAATAAATATTAAAGTTATTTTTCAACGCATCACTAAATATCGAAATAGACTAGAATTGATATCCATAACAAACATGATAAACACTTCAGCCATTATCATCTGACGTACCAAGCATATAGATCTAATTTGGGTTCGTTTGAACGTGAAAACTAACAAAGCTGATTCAACTGGATTACAATTAGCTTTAGGTTTTATTTGGTAAAACTGGCAGATAATTTAGTTATAACTGATAATTTAATAGCTGATAAATTAGTTGATTGAATTAAAAATATTAGGTAAAAGTAGCTAAAAAATGTAAAATGATTTAAAATGATATATTTATATTATTCAAAAATATTATATAAAATTTATTTAAATATATATTACAAACGAATTATACAATATATATGCATATTAAATAATATAATATAATATAATATAATAAATACGTATATCTTTATTATATAACATTCTATTATTATTATTATTATTATTATATATGTATATATTAAACAATTTAATAATTATATTATTATTATAAAATGATAAAAAATAAGAGTAAAAAAGGAAAGAAAAAACATAATCTACTAGTTTATAAAAAAACCTAGTTATATTAACGTTTTATTTTGGAGATTATAATCTTTTTTTTTCCAAATAAGCTAATTTACCAAATACATATTATTGGTCAAACTAGATTATAATCTAGTTTGGTGTTACCAAATAGTGCATTAATATTTTTTTTATTTAACAATAATATATATATATATATATATATATATATATATATATATATATATATATATATATATATATATATTCAACGATAACAGATATTGAAATAGTAACCTGTGGTAGCTAAAACAGAAATATCATCATTGATTCGATATACATCGGGTGGACATTGGTAAAAAATTATTAGAAAAGTAAGCATGATTGCAAAAGTCTGCCAAGTCCTTTTCATTTTAACCTGGAAAGAATGCAGTTTTTTGGCAGTATTTTTCAACCGTGGAGCCTCCTAATCAAGACTTCAGTATTGGTACAATAAGTCAAGCTAAAAAAATTTAATATTTTGATCAAAAACAAGAAAACGGCATATAATTAAGAAATTTAAATGATTTTGAAACTTACTACTCAATACAACTTAGTCAACACTGAAGAAAACAAAATAACTAATGTTGGGATTGATTATTTTCAACAACTTATTATATATTAATATAGAGATTTAGAAAAAGAACACATAAACTAGTTTTTAATTTGATTAGTTCGAATTATATATATGCCACGTGTCTCAATCTTGGCTTTGGCTCATTGGTACTTGAAATTAGTTCCACAATTAATCATTTGTTCCTTTTCTTCTCCTGCCTATAAATATAGATAAATTAGAGTGGTTTTCCCATCCATATGCAATAGGTTGTTTTTAAGAGTCACTAACAAAAAATGTGTAAAAATTTGAAAGCTTTGCTTCTCTTACTGGTCATTGTGCTTGTCATCTTCTCGGAGATTGGAGCTGCTAGATACCTAGCTGAAGCAAACAAGAAAAATGGTGGGTATTCATGGTCTGGTTTACAAATTAGGGATTTATGATTTATTTATGTATGAGTAAAAACTAATTAGTTTTTTTTTGGATTTGGATTTCTTTATCATTTATCAAAATATATATGATAGGTAATCTTAGAGTGATATTTTAACCATTTATTTATAAATGAATTGTTAATATCTCTCTAACTTTGCCTATCATATATTTATTTGATAAACATAAGGAAATCTTAATCCATTTTGAATTTATCAGATGATGTCGTTGGTGTCATGAATCCTCGTTATAGACAGCCAACATGCCCTTTTTGTCATGTAGAATATGAGACTCAGAAGGATGCCACAACTGATATCGACCCACACAATTGATTCTACTTTCAGATAAACGTCTGCATCGTTTAATTAGTGTAATGCAACTTTTTTTTCCCTTGGAAAAGAATAATATATGATAATTTTCGATGGTTACTGTTTAAATAGTGTTAAATAATATTAAATTGAATAGCATTAAATGTTATTTATTTATTATTTAACTAATTAAGACCATTAAATTTTGATCTAACAAGTGAGAATAGAACTAACAATAACGTGTTATTTATATATATATATATATATATATATATATATATATATATATATATTTCGCCTCAATAACGTGATACATATATATAAACAGAAATATCATCATTAATTTGATATACATCGGCGAACATTGGTAAAAAATTAATAGAAAAGTAAGCATGGATCAATATAAATTGCCAAAGTCTGCCTAGTCTTTTTCATTTTAGCCTGGAAAGGCTACAGTTTTTGTGGCTGTATTCTTCAACCATGGGGCGCCCTGATCAAGACTTCAGTATTGGTATATTTTGATCAAAAAAGAAGCGACATATAATTAAAAATTTTAAATGATTTTCAAACTTACAATGCAATACAACTTAGTCAACACTGAAGAGAAGAAATAATTAATGTTAGGCTTGATTATTTTCCACAGTTTATTGTATATTAATATATAGATTTAGGAAAATCAAGATTATCAAAACCGGTTCGGCCAACTAACCGGAAAAAGCAGTAGGTAAAGGGTTTAAAATTGAACAGGAGTTGAATTGGAAATTTTCTAAAAACATAGTGTATCACATATATAATAAAATATAACCTGACTCATATATAATAAAATATAAAAATAACTTATGAAAAACTTATTCCATACAAATATATGTCAAAAAAGTAATGTTCATAATTTAATTAGATATAATCACTCAAAATAAAATATAACAAAATTAACACTAAAAATGCAAATCCTACGGTTGAGTCTCATCATCATCAACTTCATCTCCTAAAAAAATTTGATTTTCATCAATTTCACTCACATTCAACTGAAGAGAATTGTTTTCACTAATAGGAACAAATGAATCCAAATCAACATCATCAAAATCTTGATGTCCTAGATCATCTATTTCTCTTGCATCTATTAAAATTTTATAATGTCAATATGATATTTAAAAAATAAATAATTTAAAATCATAAAAGAAGTAATTTTCAATATGAGTGTCTTTTCCAGACACTAAATGTGTATGTTCTTCATAAAGAGCAGTCTTTATTTCCTATCCAACTCAGTAGGTATATCATCTTTCTCGATCGAAAATTCAGTTTTATCAATGTACTCATAATCAATATGATCATACTTCCATTTCTTCTTGTAGAATCTAAATAATAATAGTTAAAATTAAGATTATTCCTAGTGTACATAAAATGTAACAAGTATTAAAAATACATATGATTATAGTTACATTTCTCAAAGAAGCATGTTCTTCAATCCTAAATTGTAATTCATATATACAAGATCATTAAGTCTTTGATATTCTAATCAATTTATCCTTTTTGTATGAATGTGTTGAAATAAACTGCAATTTCTTTCACCTCTACAAAAAGCAGTAGCTTGACTTAAAATTTTAATAGCCAATCTCATTAAATTTGGCTCACTATTACTATATAATTTATACTACTCATCTACATATTAAAACAAAATTAAATGGCAAAAAAATTGTCCCAATCATAACATTTTGCAAAAATTGAAAAATTAAAAATCTATCTAAGAAAATATTAAGAGATAAAAATTACATTCTTTTTACATGGTTAAAGTTCTTGAGCTGTTGATAAACCTTTTGGCTAAAACTTCAAAGTCTATCTCGGTAAATTTTTATCTCTTTAATTGTTGCAATTCCCATTGGGTTTATTGCTTTATTTTCCAACAAGTTAATAAGGCTTTTTGTAATATCACGCTTCTTTGAGAAATTTAGACCACAAAAGAGAGTTGGATTCAAAAAATGTTCAGCAATATGGAGATTGCCCGAAACTATTTGTCTCATCGTGAACCAATAGTCTTAATATATGACCCATACTTATGATTTATTTTTGTTGAACATGTTGATAGTCTTGTGTTCCCTACGAATCCCTTTAAATACATATCTCAATGAAAGTTTTTCATCATAATCTACCAATTGCAACAATTTCACAAATGGAGTCGCAATCTTCACCATAATTGAGCAACCATCCCAAAACTTTTTATCTAAAGCAACAAATGCAAAAAGCTTTCCGCCTAAACTTCTATAGAGCTTGTGACCGGTAAAGAACTTACTTGTAGCTAAGGCTTGTAAATCATATTTATAGTCCTCAATGCTTTTCAAATTTATAAATGTTGTAGCAAAATGCATCATTGTTAGACGCACTATTGCCCTCCAATCTTTTATCTTTTTTAGTCATGTCAAAATTGCAATATAATTGTAAATAAATGTTGTTAACTTAGAAGCATGGAATGTCAAGTCAACCATATGATCCATGCTACTAAAATCTTTCAAAATCAAATTAATGCAATGAACTACACAAAGGTGACCAAACTAAGTTTTTATACTTTCATGTAGCAATCTTCGTATAACTACATAATTAGCAGTATTATTTAAAAGCAAATTCACCACATTTGCTGGCCCAAACTAATTCAACAACTTCAGAAAAAGAAGCCCCACTAGGGCTGTTGCATCTTTCACAACATCTGAAGCTTCAATAGACTTAAAAAAACATAAACCAATAGAGCAATACACCAAAAAATTGATTAAGGTTCTCTGTTGCTAATCAATCTATCCATATGCCATTGTGGTGTAACCACTTTCTTCCTAATGCCTTCTATAATTCTCAATGAGCAATGCACATTCTTATTTGCGATCATTTAACAAATTTACTCTCAAATCATGATAAGTTGAAGCTTTATATCCAAGACCAATAGTAGTAATTTACATGACAAATTTACATCTACAGTTAGTTGATATAAAGGTGAATTTATTGCATTGAAAGATATACAAGCAACTAAAACACTTTGCAACAGCTATGTGTGCCTTAGCTACTGCTTCTTTGCCAACAAGTGCACTCCTAATACTAGCTTGAGACCCTGTAGATGTTCTTGAAATGAAATGATCACTAATTCCAACTCTTTGTTTTCCTTTCCCTTTTAATTGCTTCTTTAATAGATTTATATCTTATACTTTTTGCTCACTCATAGTAAATTCAACTGAATCATCATCAACAATAACTTCATATGCCCTATTATATGTCATTTTACTTTGCTTTTGATTCTTTGCATGTTACATGAGAATCCTTTCCATTTTGACAAGAACATCACAAGGAACTTTTTTTACATTTTTCTATTTGCCCTTGAACGCCAACTAAATGATATTTCATTATGTTTATTCCACCGTCTTTAAAAGAATATCCACAATATAGAAAACTACATACAAACTTTTCAACTTCTGATTTTGTTTCCTTGAAATGTTCCTAAACGGGATATCTCTTTCCACGAATAGAAAGTGTAGAACCCGTGAATTGCTTTTTAGAAAGATTGAATGATTAAAGGATCCATATTTTTGAAATGCCTATAAAGTAATGTTTTAAAGCAAATTGACCATTTTCTTGAACTATTTATTGATAACATAAATGTTTTTAATTTTTAATTAATAATACATGATTGATGAAAGAAAACCAAATAACCAATATATATATATATATATATATATATATATATATATATATATATATATATATATATCAAGTAATAATATGTAATTGTTAACAAATGTTTTGATTTTTTCTAACAACAGCAACATATAATTGGCTAACAAAATTATCATCTCCACTAAAATAAAGGAATACATCATAGTTTCTCTCTCACACACACACACATATATATCATCCCTAATCATCATCAACTTCATCTTTTAAAAAAATTTGATTTTCATCAATTTCACCCACATTCAACTAAGGAGAATTGCTTTCACTAATAGGAACAAATGAATCCAAATCAACATCATCCAAATCTTGATGTCCTAGATCATCTATTTTTCTTGTACCTATTAAAATTTTATAATGTCAATATGATATTTGTTGAAGCTTGAGGGGTACTTCTGTTATTTTGATACTAACAAATAAAATATCAATAATGTATTTAACATACTTGTTTTCTAAGTTCATTGAATAGGGTATGAAACATGATAGCAAAAATGGAGAATGAAAGACTAATCTTAAAAATATAAAAATAAAGAAATAACATATTCACACCCATGACCTTATATGTCACACCCGTGATGAAGCTTAACACCAACTATCCAACATTTAAAGTTCACAGCCATGAAGAATGATAGCAATCGTGAATAATCATATCATTCACGCCTGTGAATAAAAGTCACGCCCGTAATAAGACATGACAATTTCTTTAGAGAGCTTCATGGCCAGAGTCACTACTTGGACCACAGCTAGGAAGGATGTCCACGCCCGTGAAGATATAATGTCATACCCGTGATCAAACACTTCAAATCCTTCCAGAATGCTTCACGGCCAAAGTCACCACTCAAGTCATAGCTTAAAAGAACAGTCACGATCATGACGCTCATACTCACGACCGTGAAAGAGAAAAGAGAAACATGTCAGGTACGAAAATAAGAGTTGGTGCAATGACTATTTCCGCATTAAATGCAACCAAACGGCTATAATTCATCATGGAAGTATAAATGCAAGTCATTTATGAATCCAAAACGAGAGAATAGCTAATACTTTAGATCAAAATCTTGTTGTAAGCCATTTGTACATTTAATACTTTGAAAACAAACATTTATTCTCTGGAAAAATCTTTTTGCTCATTATTCTCTAAGCATTATATATTTCTAAGTGTTTCTCTTTGTAATCTACTACTCAAGTGAGTTTGGGTATTTTGAGTTAAGAGTCTTGCTTGTTGATGGCTTGAAACATAACTTGTTAAGTGTAAGTCAATTATGTGATAAAGGAAATAAAATAATATTTACTTCCAACAAATGTCTTGTAACCTCTTTTAATGGACAAAAGATATTTAAAGAAAATAGAGATGTCAATACCTACATAATAGACTTACACAAAATATCTAACCATTCCTTTAAGTGTCTTTGTGACTACTAGTGATGAATCTCGGCTGTGGCGTAAAAGGCTTGGTCATGCAAGCATGGATTTAATTCAAAGCCTCAGCATAGGAGAGCTGGTAAAGGGACTGCCAAAAGTAAAATTTGAAAAAGACAAGACATGTGAACCTTGTCAAAGAAGAAAACAACACAAGTCATCCTTCAAATCCAAAAACATTGTAAGTACCTCAAAACCTCTACAACTTCTGCATCTAGATTTATTTGGACCTACTAGAATTGCAAGCTTAGGAGGTAAACATTATGCCTTTGTCATCATAGATGATTACTCTAGATTTACTTGGGTAATTTTCTTAGCTCAAAAGAGTGATGCCTTTGAAACTTTCAGAAAATTTGCTAAAAGAGTTCAAAATAAAAAAGGATATTGTATTTCAAAAATAAGAAGTGACCACGGAAAATAATTTGAAAATGAAAACTTTGAAAGCTTTTGTCTTAAACATGGCATTTCGCAGAATTTTTCATCTTCTAGGACACCTCAACAAAATGGGGTAGTCGAAAGGAAAAATCGAACTTTAATTGAAATGGCTCGAACAATGCTTAATGAGTATGATTTACCAACTTACTTCTGGGCAGAAGCCACAAATAATCGAGTTTTCAAAAGACCTTTCTTAAACAAAACTTCATTTGAGCTATGGAATGGAAGAAAGCCCTTGATAACATACTTTAGAGTATTTGGATGCAAGTGCTTCATATTGAATACCAATGACAACTTTGAAAAATTTACCTCTAAATCTGATGAGGGTATCTTTTTAGGATACTCTACAACTAGCAAAGCATGCATATAGAGTATTTAATAAAAAGTCATTAACTGTTGAAAAATCTATGCATATTGTTTTCGATGAATCTAGTAGACTTGATCTTGTGAAAGGTAGTGTTTTTGATGATGTTGTAGGTACCATAGAAAGACTTGATCTTGAAAATGAAAAGAGAAGAAAATGATCAAGAAGATTCACATCAAGATGATTCTCTACCTCCAGCTCAAGAGGAAAACAGGCAAGAGCTCCTAAAGGAATGGAGATTGACAAAAGATCACCCCAAAGAGCAAATCATTGGTGATCCTGCAAGGGGAGTAAGTACTAGATTTCATCTCAAACATTTAGTTTCTGAACTTGCTTTTGTTTCTCAAATTGAGCCTAAAAATATTGATGAATCTCTTAATAATGAAAGTTGGGCGATTTCCATGCAAGAGGAACTCAACCAATTTGAGAGAAGTAAGGTATGGACCTTAGTACCTAGACCCAATGAGCATCAAATCATAGGAAGCAAATGGGTATTTAGAAATAAACTAAATGAACAAGGTTCAATAACTAGGAATAAGGCTAGGTTGGTTGCAAAAGGATATAATTAGGAAGAAGGAATAGATTATAATGAGACTTATGCTCCTGTAGCTAGATTAGAAGTCATAAGAATACTTTTAGCATATGCATGTCGCATGAATTTCAAACTCTTTCAAATGGATGTAAAAAGTGCCTTTTTAAATGACTTTATAAAAGAAGAAGTTTATGTAGAACAACCACCAGGTTTTGAAAGCTATGATTTGCCCAACCATGTATTTAAACTTTCAAAAGCTTTATATGGTTTGAAACAAGCCCCAAGAGCTTGGTATGAAAGACTAAGGTTTTTTCTCTTAGAAAATAATTTTACAAAGGGAAATGTTGACACTACATTATTCATTAAAAGACATAAACATGATACTCTAATTATTCAAATTTATGTTGATGATATCATATTTGGGTCTACTAATGAATTGCTTTGTCAAGAATTTGCTAAGTGTATGACTAGGAAATTCGAAATGAGCATGATGGGTGAGCTAAAATTCTTCCTTGGTCTACAAATAAAACAAGGAAATGAGGGCATATTCATCAACCAATCCAAATATGCCAAAGACTTACTTAAGAAATTTGGAATGGAAGGATGCAAAAATGCCAAGACTCTAATGAGCACATCAACAAAATTGGACAAAGATGAAAATGGTAAGAGCATTAATGAAAAGCTCTACAGATGTATGATCGGATCACTTTTATATCTTACTGCCTCTAGACCCGACATAATGTATAATGTATGCTTATGTGCTCGCTTTCAATCATGTCCTAAAGAGTCTCATTTAAATGCAGTAAAAAGAATTTTCTAATATTTACATGGTTCATTGTATATAGGTTTATGGTATCTTAGAAATTCATCCTTTAACATTATAGGATATTCAGATGCTGATTACGCTGAAAGTCTTTTAGATAAAAAAAGTACTTCAGGTACTTGTCACTTTTATTGGAGAATGCTTAGTTTCTTGGTTTAGCAAGAAACAAGTTTTAGTTGCTCTTTCTAGCGCTGAAACAGAGTATGTAGCAGCAGGATGTTATTGTACACAAATCCTTTGGATGAAACAACAACTTAAGGATTATGGTCATAGTATGGATCATATACCCATTAGATGTGACAATACTAGTGCTATAAATCCATCCAAGAATCTCATTCAACACTGTAGAAGTAAGCATATTGACATAAGACATCATTTTATTAGAGATCATATTCAATATGGAGATGTTGTATTGGAATTTATAAGCACATAAATTCAATTGGCAGATATCCTCACTAAGTCTCTAAATGAGGAAAGATTTAATTTCATAAGAAGAGAGCTTGGTATAATTGATGGATTAACTTTATGATTGCCAAAATTATCGAACCTTGATTGATAATCTTGTGTTCTTTGTCTCATCTTTTTAGAAATGAGGTAGCTAATTTGATAAAAATGTATGTTATAAGGGATAGAAGCTCTTTAGAAATGCTTTAGTCTTGTTTTAGACTTAATTTTATTCAAAGAGGATTTTAGGCAATTCAAGATCGTGACATATATTCACGATCGTGATCAAAATTTCCAAAAGCTCCAGTAGCTTTCACGCCTTGCTTCACAACATGCTTCACAGCTGAAGGTAGTGAAGAATATGTGTCATGCCCATAACTTTTTTTCTATCACCCCAGTGAAATCGTTTGTTCATGCCGGTGACTATTATTCATGACCGTGAACATTTCCACCAAAAACTTACAGAAGCATTCACGTTTTGCGTCACGCTCCGTTTCACGATCACAAGTAGTGAAGATTGCACTTCATGCCCGTAACTCATTTGTCACCACCATGATAGTTCATCATTCACGCCCATTACCTTTAAAATTCAAGACTGTGAATAGTTTCACCTCTCTCTTCACGGGTAGAGCATCTCTTCAGCAAACCATGAACATGAAATTTCATACCCGTGACCTAGTTTTCATGCCCGTAGCTTTCACGACTTGCTTCACGACATGATTCACGGCTTAAGGTAGTGAAGACTATGTTTCACGACTATAACCTTTTTCATTCACCCCTGTGAAACCTTTGTTCACACCCGTGACGTTTTTTCACGACCGTAAATATTTCCACTAAAAACTCACAGAAGCATTCACGCTTTGTTTTACGATCACAAATAGTGAAGTTTAATACTTCACGCTCGTGACTCATTTTGTCACCACCGTGATAGTTCGTTATTCACCCTCGTGACCTTTAAATTTCACAACTATGAATAATTTCACGCCTCTCTTCACGGGTATAGCGTCTCTTCAGCAAACCGTTAACAGGACAGTTCACGCCCGTGACTTAGTTTTTCACGCTTGTGAAGATGTCGGCTATATAACATTTCTGCCATTATTTCTCTCATTTCAAACTCTCCAATTTCCCTCAAATTCTCTCATTTATCACCATTGAATATTATTTTAAAGATTTCGGCCCCCTAGCAACTCATTCCATCTATAAATATCTTCAAAAACCTTCTTCATCATCATAAATCAAAATACCTTAGGTTTTACTTCAAAGTTTCCATCAAATTTTCACTCTTCCAAAATACATTTCTCAATCAAAAATGGAAACCAGTTCCTCCAAAAGTACCAAAAAGAAGTCTCATGCTCCAACAAGGTACACGGACTACCTTTTAAACATTATTCTGGAGCATTGTCATCCAAGATACTCAGTTCTCACGAAAAGACCACTCATTTCCTCTCAATCATTTGAGTGGAAAACCATCAAAAGACTTGGACTCGAGACCAGCATGATGGAATAACTCCAGGCTTGTCATCTGAAAGATTTTGTTGATATCCATCAACCGACGCTGAGGGAACCAACTCTAGAATTCCTGAGCACCCTGCAAGTCTCTCCTACCAGCAAGGTAAAATTCCAAATTTGCAAGCATCCGAACACCCTCTCTGCTATAGAGTTTGGTGAGGTGGAGTTCTATGCTGCTCAGGCATGGACTCACTTTGGGCTTGACTGCAGCTGGGACGTCAAAAAGACGAAAATCACCCACCTTCGATCCCTACTGCATAAGTACTTGCATAGGTTTCTAACTTATAACACTTTTTCCAGAGGAGATAGCAATGGATCGATTCAGAAGTCCGAGCTCTTTCTTCTGGAGATGGCCCAAAGAGGCCTAACAGTGGCTTTATCTTGATGGTTTGCAAACCATCTTCTATCAATGCCACCAAGCCCTTCAGAGACATTCTGATTGGTGGGTATGTGACTCACCTTGCTATCAAGTTGGGGTACTTGAAGCTAGAGGAGCACTACTTCAACCTTGTACCAACACCTCAACGAGATCGACTAGACGTCGAGTCTTTTATCAAAATGGGAGCGGTTGTTCGTATAGTACATGAAAACAACATCTACTATCGCTTCACCAACACTACTGGTGAGATTATTTGGGAGGACAATGACTTGGATGACTTCAAAGCTGGCCTTCAAGGAATCTAGCAGAGGAAGAGAGTTCGAGTTGAGATGGCACCTCCAGAGGTTGAGTAGGAAATTGGACAATCCTCTGCCTCCACACCAAACTTGGCTCAGCAAGTGGTTGATCTCTTGGCACCACGGTTTGAGCAATTGCAGGCTTTGATGGATGAGAGGTTAGAGAACCTCAAGGATTTCATGGAGTCTAGCATAAAGAGCCTCGAGGCGGAAGTAGGTCGCCTTAGAGATGGGATGTCCAGCTCAAAATCTAGCTAGACTAGATGTTAGCTATGTTATTTTTTTTAGCTTATTTGATGTAGGACTTTCAATTTCTTTTCAAATCCTTGTATTTGTCTTTTTTATATTAATATAATTGCTTTGGTTTCCATTATGATTTATTCTTTTTGTTGATGACAAAAGGGCGAGAACCTAGCAATATATTATATTTAAAGTTAAATTCTATATATTTGAAACACATAATTTAAATGAATATGCAAGTATGAAAATAAGCTAATATACTTTGAATATACCTTAAGTATACTTTGCATATACCTTGATGCAAGTTACATGAGTGAATATGCACTTGATATACCTTAAATATACCTTAAATATAATTTGCACATACTTAAATTATTTTTAAGTAAAAATTTGGTATACATTGGATATACCTTGCATATAACTTGCATATACCTAAAACTAGGAAACATATTTTGGTGCTACTCTTCATCATTTTTTACAATTTTTGCACTTCAGTAATTTTTTTATCATAAGCATCTTTTGAGAAGGAGACTTCTCAAAAGCACATATTGCTAGATTATTTGTTACCATAAAAAAGGGAGAGATTGTTGAACCTTAAGGGGTACTTCCGTTATTTTGATGCTAACAAATAAAATAGCAATAATGTATTTAACATACTTGTTTTCTAAGTTCATTGAATAGGGTATGAAACATGATAGCAAGAATGGAGAATGAAAGACTAATTTTAAAAAGATAAAAATAAAGAAATAGCATGTTCACACTCGTGACCTTATATGTCACACCCGTGATGAAGCTTAGCGCCAACTATCCAATATTTAAAGTTCATAGCCATGAAGAATGATAGCAATCGTGAATAATCATATCAGTCACGCCTGTGAATAAAAGTCACGCCCGTAATAAGACATGACAATTCCTTTAGAGAGCTTCACGGCCAGAGTCACTACTTGGACTACAGCTAGGAATGATGTCCACGCCCGTGAAGATATAATGTCATACCCGTGATCAAACACTTCAAATCCTTCCAGAATGCTTCATGGCCAAAGTCACTACTCAAGTCACGGCTTGGAAGAACAGTCACAATCATGACGCTCATACTCACGACCGTGAAAGAGGAAAGAGAAACATGTCAGGTGCGAAAATAAGAGTTAGTGCAACGGTTATTTCCGTATTAAATGCAACCAAACGGCTATAATTCATCATGAAAGTATAAATGCAAATCATTTATGAATCCAGAATGAGAGAATAACTAATACTTCGAATCAAAATCTTGTTGTAAGCCATTTGTGCATTTAATACTTTGAAAACAAACATTTATTCTCTGTAAAAATCTTTTTGCTCATTATTCTCTGAGCATTATAGATTTGTAAATGTTTCTCTTTGTAATCTACTACTCAAGTGAGTTTGGGTATTTTGAGTTAAAAGTAGAACACTTGTAAGGGTTATTTGTGTGAGCCTTCAAAACACAAGGATTTGGTTTATAGTGTGAGCCATTAAAACACAAGAGATTTCTAGGTTAGGTGTGATCCATTGTTAGAAACACCATAGTTGAGAATGAGCTTGTAAAACTCTATTGTAACACTCAGTGTGTTAGTAAAACTCCCAATTGAAATTGGGGAGAGGAGTAGAATTTGTTAACACCCGAACCTCTATAAAAAGTTTTGTGTCATATCTTCATATGCCTACTCAAATTAACTTTTCTTTCCTCACTTAAAAATTAAAATTTTTAATACCCAATTCAACTCCCCATCTTGGTTCAATATCTGGGCAACATTATTTAAAAAATAAATAATTTAAAATCATAACACATGTAGTAGAAGTAACTTTCAATATGAGTATCTTTTCCAGACACTGAATGTGTATGATGTTCATAAAGAGCAGTCTTTATTTTCTTAACATCCAACTTACCAGGTGTATTATCTTTCTCGATCAAAAATTCATTTTTATCAATGTACTTATAATCAATATGATCATAGTTCCATTTCTTCTTGTAGAACCTAAATAATAATAGTTAAAATTAAAATTATTCCTAGGGTACATAAAATATAATAAGTATTAAAAATACATATGATTATAGTTGCATACCTATTCTTCAATCCTAAATTGTAATTCACATATACAATATCATTAAGTTTTTGATATTCTAATCTATTTATTCTTTTGTATGAATGTGTTAAAGTAAACTCCAATTTCTTTCACATCCAGAATAAGTAGTAGTTTGATTTAAAATTTTAATATCCAATATCATTAAATTTGGCTCACTATTACTATATAATTTCCACTACTCATCTACATATTAAAACAAAATTAAATGGCAAAAAATTGTCACAATCATAACATTTTGCAAAAATTGAAAAATTGAAAATTTATCTAAGAAAATATTAAGAGATGAAAATTACTTTGTTAAAGTTCTTTAGCTATTGATAAGGCTGATTCTTGGCTAAAGCTTCCAAGTCTATCTGGATAAATTTTTATCTCCTTGATTGTTGCAATTCCCATTGGGTTTATTGCTTTATTTTTAAGCAAGTTAATAAGGCTTTTAGTAATATCATGCTTCTTTAAGTAATTTAGACCATAAAAGAGAGTTGGATTCCAAAAATATGCAGCTACATGAAGATTGCCCTGAAACTATTTGTCTCATTGCGCACCAATAGTCTTAATATATGATTCCTACTTATGATTATTTTTGTTGAGCATGTACTTGATAGCCTTGCGTGCCCTATGCATCCTTTTAAATACATATCCCAATGAAGTCTTTTCATCATAATCTACCAATCGCAATAATTTCACAAATGGAACCGCAATCTTCACCATAATTGAGCAACCATTCCAAAATTTTTTATCTAAAGCAATAGATGCAAAAAGATTTCTGCCTAAACATCTATAGAGCTTGTGATCGGTAAAAAACTTGTTTAGAGCTAAAACATGTAAATCATATTTATAATCCTCAATGATTTTCAATATTATAAATGTTGTAGCAAAACGCATCATTGCTAGATGCACTATTGCCCTACAATCCTTTCTCTTTTTTAATCATGTCAAAATTGCAATATGATTGTAAACAAATGTTGTTTACTTAGAGGCGCGGAATGTCAAGTCAACCACATGATCCATGCTACTAAAATCTTTCAAAATCAAATTAATGCAATGAGTTACACAAAGGTGACCAAACTAAGTTTCTTTTCCTTTCATGTAGTAATCTTCATACAACTACATAATTAGCAGTATTATCTATAACAAAATGCACCACATTTGCTGGTCCAACTAATTCAACAATTTTGTTGATCAGTCTATCCATATGCAATTATGGTGCAACCACTTTCTTTCCAATGTCTTCTATAATTCTCAATGAGCAATGCACATTCTTATTTGCTATCTTTTAACAAATTTACTCTCAAATCATAATAAATTGAAGCTTTATATCCAGGACCAACAACAGTAATAACATCTACAGTTGGTTGATAAAAAGGTGAATTTGTTGCATTGAAAGATTACAAGCAACATAAAACACTTTGCAATAGCTATGTGTGCCTTAGCTACTACTTCTTTGCCAACAAGAGCCCTCCTAATACTAGCTTGAGACCCTACAGATGTTCTTGAAATGAAATAATCACTAATTCCAACTCTTTATTTTCCTTTCCCTTTTAATTGCTTATTTAATGGATTTATATCTTATACTTTTTGCTGACTCATAGTAACTTCAACTGAATCATCATCAACAATAACTTCATATGCCCTCTTATATGTCATTTTACTTTTCTTTTAATTCTCTGCATGTTACATGAGAATCCTTTCCATTTTGACACGAACATCATGAATTTTTTTTTTACATTTTGCTATTTGCCCTTGAATGCCAGCTAAATGATATTTCTTTCTGTTTATTCCACCGCCTTTAAAAGAATATCTACAATATAGACAACTACATACAAACTTTCTAACTTCTGATTTTGTTTCCTTGAAACGTTCCCAAATGGTATATCTTTTTTCACAAATAGAAGATGTAGAATCTGTGAATTGCTTCTCAGATAAATTGAGTGCTTAAAGGATCCATATTTATGTAATACCTAGAAAATAATGTTTTAAAGAAAATTGACCATTTTCTGAAACTATTTATTGATAACATACATGTTTTAAATTTTTAATTAATAATGCATGATTGATGAAAGAAAACCAAATAATCAATATATATATATATATATATATATATATATATCAAGTAATAATATGTAATTGTTAAAAATGTTTTTATTTTTTTTCTAACAATGACAACATATAATTGGCTAACAAGAGTATCATCTCCACTAAAATTAAAGAATACATCATAGTTTCTCTCACACACACACAGATATATATATATATATATATATATATATATATATATATATATATATATATATATATATATTTGGATTTATTGTCATGAGTCATGACTAATTGGTTTTGCTATGCAGCTTATCAACAAAGATAGTGATTTGACTCTTGACAAAGTTCAATTTAAAATACTTGGTATTGCTAGGAATGTTGGAGCAAAAATTTATGATGTGTTTATAATATTCTATGAAACTTAGCAAATTCATTTCACAATGTATTTTCTATTTTTCTTTGATCAACACTCATAAAAAAAAAAAGATTCGAACTCTTGCTCACTTTCAATTTCAACATTTATAAAATATTTTCTTTTTATTTGATTAACATTCATAAAAAAAAAAAATAGAATTCAACTCTCATTCAGTTTCAATTTCAACATTCATAAAATATTGATATAGAACAACATTCACAATATATTTTCAATTTCAATATTCACAATGTATTTTCAATTTCAACTTTCATAAAATAATTGCATGTTGCATAACATTCCCCAAAAAATATTGTGATGGGTCAGAGGGAGTTCTTGAGCAGTCGGGAGCAGAGAAGAAGTTAAGAATAACAGAAGGAGTTCTTGATCAACTTACAATGGGCTAAGGGAGTTTTTGACCAGCTGGGAGTGGAGAAGAACAGCTGGCGAGCGAGTGGCATGAGGGAAAACCACGACTGATGGTTGGAACAACGAGTGGCCAGGTTGGAGGCTGGAGCGACTAGTGGCAATGTTGGGTGGAGCGGCAAGTGGTGATTTGGGAGGGACAAGTGGCTGTTGGCTGGAGAGATGATTTGCTTGTTGCTAGAGCTGAGGGAGAAGAGAGATTGAGAACTGAGATGGATGGGGCCTGGGGGTCGAAGTAGATTTAAAAAATTTTTCTATGAAGAGAAACGACACTATTTCTGGGCACAAAAAAACGATGTTGTTTCAAGATCCTCTAAACGGCGTTGTTTTCATCCGTAGAAAACAACACCATTTCTACCATCTTCTCCATTTCGATCGAACTAGATAAACCATGTGAACCATTCTGGGTCAACCGGTTCCTGTTTAATCCATCCAGGTCACCAATTTTTACACTGGTCTATTTATCCCCCGGTTCTAATCCATCAAACAAACTTGATGGCCAGTTTCTAATTAAATTGGTTGAACCAGCCGGGCCGGTTTTAATAACATTGAGGAAAATACATAAACTAGTTTTTAATTTGATTAGTTCAAATTATATATATGCCACATCTCTCAATCTTGGCTTTGGCTCATTGGTACTTTATTTGTTCCACAAGTAATTATTTATTCATTTTCATCTCCTGTCTATAATCATTTATAAATAAGAGTAGTTTTTCCATCCATATGCAATATGAGACTATTTTGATATTTCTCTTCAAATGTCTAATTCAAAAATTAAAGGAGTATTTGATATACACATTTTTTGACTTTATTATTATTTATCAAAATTATACACTTTTTCTTTCTACTAATTAATATTAAGACTTATTAAAGGATATGGAGGTAACTTACAATAAGAAGTTTATAAAATTGAAGGTGATTAATTTTTATTTTTTGAGAAAAGATGATTAACTATTTTTTAATATGTATAAAAATAAAATAAAATTGACACTTCCAGTGAAAGAATACTGACAGTGAATAGTTTATTCTAAGAAGAAAACTACATAGAATTAAAATTTTAAATGATTTTGAAACTTATAAAATCGTGTTTGGTCAATCACTTGCCATACCAGCCTCTCATTTCTCACGACATGTCTCTTTAATTAGTCTTTAGTGCCTATCCTTTTTCTTTGGTTGGTGAATTTCTTTAAACGTTATCCTTTTTATCTCTACTTCTTCCTTTTTTCATCCGTTGTCCTTCCTCCGATTATGCTGCCGCTTTTTTAATGACGACTACATGTGCAATTAAGCTTTTCTCTTTTTATTCAAGGATTCTATTTCTGTGATGTTTTTTCTTTGAAAAAAAAAGAAAAAGAAAATGTGAGGCATCTTTATAATATGCTAAATATCAGTATTTCATATTCACATATTTATAATTTGCAACTTTAGATCATTTGATAGCATAGAAATTGCAGATTTTGCCTCTTAATACTCAATTAAATTAAATATAAAAGTTGGAAAATTAAATTATCTGATTTCCTCGTAATCCCAATTTTATAAGTTTACAGTTTGTTTGTGTGTTAATTGTTTAAAATATTAGCTATCACATTCTACAGACAAAAACTTTCATTACAAATTTGGGACTTGATCTGAATGAAAACTAAAATCTAAGAATTCAAATCATTCAGTAAAACAACAAGGAATTAACAGAGAAAATACAAACAATTCAAGACCTCATTGCAATTTACCATTTTTACCCTTTTAAAGAAAATAAATTATTTTTGAAGATTGCTTTAGCTAAAGTTTTAGCTTGCCTTAGAAGCAGCTAGCATAGTTAATTAGAAGCAAAAGTTGGACTAGTCGATGGAACTAAATATATGGTTAGTGTGTGATTAGTTGTTAGTTTCTTTGTTTAATGATTGGTTAAGAGGAAGATAAAAATATCAGTAAACTAGAATAATTGACTTCAAGAAATTTTCTATCAATTCTCTAGAGGCTGTACTTTTTGCTGCGATTGTAACTAGGACTCTTTGTGACCGTGGTGGTGATGGTAATGAGACCTTGGCTGTCATAATCATCGGTGGATCTTAGCATATGATTTTCATAAGTGTTGATAACCGAAGGGTTCGACCGCATGGAAATTAATGTTGCTGCCTTTGGTGGTAATCGTCAAGAGTTCGAGGATTAATGATTTTATTGGTTTAACTTCAGAGCTAGGGTTTTTGTGTGATTATACACTAAATTTTGATTATGGAAATAAAAATCTGATTTTTAGGATCTATTTTTTATTGGAGAAATAATTTTTGATTTTTAGGACTTACATTTTGATTATAGAAATACAAATATGAATTTTTAGGATTTAAGAAGAAAGGAGAGAGAGGAGATGTGTAAAGGCTCATAAACTACTGTCCTGAACAATCTGTAAATGGTCAAATGAAATGACCTGAAATGGTTAACTCAAATTATTACTAATAGTTGGTGCATTGGTTTATAAACATTTCATTTTTTTCTCATTTCTTTCTGACGTGAGATTGAAAGCTAAAATGTCAAGTTAGCACATTTTCAGATTTAAGTTATTACATTTAATACTCAATATATCTTCTGTATTTTGTCTATGTAACATTAGTTAATTTGGACCCCGAGTATCATGTTTGTCCTAATATTGGATATGCCAAATTGACCAAAATCTAAATTTGGACCAAATAAAAATAGAAAATAAAAATAGAAATTTTAATTTGGAATTTAATTAGAAGAAATTGAAAGTTTATGATTTAATCAGAAAAAAAGCAGAGTTTAATTAGGCATTAAATTGAAGCAATTTAAGAAATTTGTGCAAGAAGTATTAAGAGGAGAAATTAATTAATGATGTAATTGATGAAAATTATGAAGTTTAGTGCTTGAACTGGAAAAAAAATTATTTGTGATCTTAATTGAAAAAAAAGTTTTGGGGTCAACTTATGAAAGTGGGAATGAAAAAGGGTTAAAGTTGTAATTTGATATAATTAATCTAATTAATTTTTCAGCGCCTCACAACCTGCCAATAAAAGTGTGAATTATCCACTAATTAAAGATTAATCAATTAACTAATTAACATATATAAAGACCAAAAAAAAAAAAAAAGGGCCAACGTTACCATCTTCATCTTCATTTTCAACTCCACTGCCACCTCTATTAGCAACCCCACCAAAGCTTTCTCTCACTAAAATCCTCCCCTCTTTCTCCGATTTTGGCTAAGAAAAAAAAAAGCTCAATTGGAAGCTAGGGAACAAGATTTAGTGAGAAATAGAGAAGAAAAAGGAAGAAATGAAGAGGAAATTGCTTGAAGTGTGTTCGGCTACCATGGAAAAAATTTATAGCCATGGCCACACCACAAGAAGGAGAGGGCAACAACCTTGAGGAAGAAAAAGGGAAAGAAAAGTGAAAGAAATTGAAGGGGAAACTAATTTAAAAGCTAAGTGAGGTGTGTGCATACTTTTGACTTAAATTTTGTTGAAATCATGATTTTATTGAATGCTTAATTTATGATATGTGTGCAATGTAATTGAGAGATGGAAATGAGTGTTGCTAGAAAATATTTAGGGATTGCCTTGCATGTGTAAATTGTTAATTGGTTAATTGGAATGAGTAGATGATAAATATGTATGGTAGGGGTTGCCTCATATGTTGAATTGTTGAATGTCTTAATCGGATGGATGGAAATGCGATGAATGTGTATGCATAGGAGCTGCCCATGTCGATTTAATTTTGTGGTGTTGTTTTAATTGTTGAAGAAAAAAAAGATAATTATTGGTGTAATGTGTGCAAATGGTAGGATAGGATTAGGGGGCTGCCTAAGTTAGTCCATGTAAATTAAATTATTTTGGTTTGTTGAATTGAAAAGGATATTGATGAGGTTGATATAAGTAGGAGTTGTCATGTGTTATTTATTTTTGTAAAATTTTTAATTGGCAAAAATAATATAGATTAATGAAATTGAAATAAGACAGTTTTATGAATTTAATTTGATCAAGGGCATTGACCCAATGGTATAGCTAGAATTTATAATTTGATATTGCTTAAACATGCAGCGAGACGCAAGCAAATTAGCTTGCCTGGGTAATAGGTGATCGCACTACAAAGGATAAATTATATGAAGGACAATTTCTACTAAGGCAAAATCATTCTTCAAAAGAAATTATTCTACGAAGGATATATTCTACTAAGGAAATATCTTTCTACAAAGGAAAATGTCAAGTGAGTATACAAAAAATGTATGGACACTGAAACCCTAAAATCCCACAGACCAATTAAAGACTGGAGTATTTGGGCCACCAATATAAATTAAGTAAAAAGGAAATATAATAATAATAAGTGCAATATTTATTTTATGTTAATATTATTATTTTTATTATTCATGTTATTATTATTATTATTATTATTATTATTATTATCATTACAAGTTAATTATATAATTGGTGTAAGATTTCTCAGGCAGCGGATACTTATTTGTTAAGCGTAAATCGTGTATTTTTAATACTTCTGCGGAGTGAAATTACTAGAACCAGACTCAATTTTACAGTACGAACGTCTTGATTCACTTGAGATTGAATGGAAATGAATAAATTCCTTTTCCAAGAATTTCCGAATTTTAGAAGAAATTTTTTTATGAAAGTTACTTTTTGTAACTTATGAGAGAGGTTATTTCTTTTCATAAGAAAACTTCCATTTATATAAAGAATTCATATGGGCCTAGATTGGGTCAAGCCCACATGGACGGCCCAGTACCACAAAGTCCAACATTTCCCACTTGCCCAAAGTGGGCTTGGTTCAATCCAAAACGTCATCTTACATCTCAAACATAAACATAGAATTTTTCATACAGACGAACGGATCATGCAACCTGAAGCATACAAATTGTGGGAGCTCCAATATACAAAACAAATTATAGGCCATATAGGAGATATGAACCCAAAGATGTAATTATTTTCGATAATGTGCTTAATTACCCGAAGTATCTTTCTCAATACACTTAATTGAGTATCATTTAAACCCTCAAGAATCCATACTCAATTCATTCTTTCAATTACTTGTATTCTAAGTTACTTCTCGCTTCATTAAGCGTGATAATTTTGGCCAGTGAACACAAGCAGCGAGTGCATGAGCAAAATACTCTTTCTTTTGCCCTCATATCAATTAGATTTAAATTAACTCGCTTTTTTAGGAGTGTTCCATTAAGTCGAATCATTCCATGATTATAAGATACATCCTAAGATAGCCAATATTAATTCATCACATCATGATATAGTCAAAATTCACAAAGGGTAAAAATTATTTGAAATCCATTTCTAAGATTTCTAGGACTCACATAGCGAAGAAGTAGAGATCCATTCTTTCACTTCCTAATAGGTCGTATAGCACATGCAGTATGAAATGCATGCTATGGTGGAGCTACTCTTTTTCTTGTTAAAGATGAAAGAGTGTATGTCTTACTCTTAGTTCAAAATAATAAACACCATATAAGTATTAGTCTTGTCGCTCTAAATGCGCCAAACTTGAAACTTTTATTTACACATTCAACAATGTTAAACAACAAACTTCACACTCAGCTTCCTATATATAGACACATGAATGGTGGGGAAATCATTCATGTTGATTCTTATATATATGAAAAATCTCATCTTGATCCTCATCAAGGCGACCTTATAAAAAAATGAATGAGACTAAGACTACTCCCACTGCGTCTTAGTCATTCACTTAATGTCTCTACTTTTATGGTTTCATATTTGCTCGCTCCATAGCACCAAAGGTGATTACTCATATGAGTGAGTCAATCTAAGTCTATCGACATACTTATTCGAATTGTGCTAACTAGTATTTTCAATATATTCATATAATTGAAAATTCATTAAACAATTAAATCAAGATATTGTTTGTAAAAACCAAGTGATCTGACATAACATATATATTGATTACATTCTACATAAGCCTAGGAATTTTACATGCCTTGCAAATGCATCCCTAGCTATTGGTTTAGTAAATGGATTTGCTACCATTTTATTTGTAGAAATGTGTTTCAGAATCACTTTCTTTTCCGCAATCATGTCTCCACCATAGTGATATCTAATCTCGATATGTTTGGTCTTTCCATGATATTTCAGATCCTTAGCATAAACTAATGCAATCATACTATCATAATGGATTGTCACAGGTTCAGATGCTGACTTGACAATCTCTAAGTGCTGTAAAAATCTTTTCAACCAAACTACCTCATGTATAGTTGAGAAACATGTTATATACTCAACTTCCATCGTTGATAAAGCTATGCAAGATTGTTTCTTACTATTCCATGAAATTGCACAATCGTTAAGCAAGAATGCATATCCAGAAGTTGATTTGCATTGATCTATATCACCTCCCCAATCAGCATCAGTATAACCAATTAAGCACAAATCTTTCCCTTAATAGCACAAAACATAGTTTGAAGTTCCTTTTAGATATCTCAATATTCTCTTGACTGCCATCTAGTGTTTGGGACCTAGATTACATTGAAATCTGCTTACTAGCCCCACGGCATAGCAAATGTCAAGATGTGTGCATATCATTGCATACATCAAACTACCAATGACACTAGAGTAGGGTACTCTAAACATTCATTCTTTTTCATCCAATGTCTTAGGACACATCTCGAGACTAAGGCTCAGATTCCTTTCGACAGGGGTATCCATAGGCTTACATTCATGCATATGGTAACCTTTTAACATTTTCTTTATATAAGTCTCCTGAGATAGAACCATAAGTCTTTTAGAGTGATCCCTTAGGATCTTAACACCAAGTACATAGCTAGCATCACCCATATCTTTCATTTAGAAGTTCAATGATAACCATTTCTTGGTAGTATCAATCAACTTCTTATCATTTCCACCTATTAAAATGTCATCGACGTACAAGGACATAATTATAAAACCATCATCAGAACATTTAATATACACATAATGGTCTTCCTCTATCATCGTAAAATCATCCTTTAATATGGCTTGATGAAATTTGAAGTTACACTATTTTGACGCTTGCTTAAGACCGTAAATGGATCTTTTTGAGCTTGCAAACTTTGCACTCTTGTCCTTTAAGTTCAAAAACTAAAAGTTCATCCATATAGATCTCTTCATCTAGTTCTCCATTGAGAAAAGCAATTTTAACGTCCATTTGATATAATTCTAAGTCCATCCGAGCTACTATAGCTAGAATGAGGCGAACTGATGCAAACTTGACCACAGGTGAGAATGTATCTTTATAGTCAATTCCCTCTTGTTGTGTGTAGCCCTTAGTTACTAATCCAGCTTTATATCTTTCTATTGTCCCATCTGCCTTACGTTTTATTTTGAGAATCCATTTGTTCCTAATAGTCTTACGACCAGGCAGTATGTCAACTAAATTTCAGACTTGATTGTATATCATCGAATCCATTTCCTCTTCCATAGCTTTAATTCATTCCTTAGCTTTAGGACCAAAGAGAGCTTGTTGTACTATTTTAGGATTTTCTTCATCTAGAGCAATCATAAAAGCATTCCCTTCAATCTCAAATCAACGATAGGGAATCTTGTCATGATTACTACGTCGAGGTTGAGATTGTTCATGGTATTAATCCATTGGAACAAAATCTGACATCCTTTCACTCCCATTTACTTTAGGAGAGCATTAAATTCTTGCTCTGTGAGTGCTAAATCAATCATTCTTGCACTCCCACTAGTCTCAGGATCTTCAATTTCGTAAAGCTAGAAATCCTTGTTTATCTCACCTCTTTCAAGAAAGTCATGTTCTAAGAAAATGACATCTCGTGACTCAACTTATGTTACTTTTCCATTTGTTTCTTCCCCCAAAAATACATATCCTTTGGTGAATTCTGAGTATCTTATAAAGATACACTTCTTCCCCCTCGGACCAAGCTTTCCATATTCATGGGAAGTGTTATGGATATAAGTTGTGCAATCCCATGGGCGCATATTGCTTAAGTCAAGTTTTTCGCTTTTCCACAATTCATATGGGTGGAATGAACAGATTTTAAAGGCACATGATTTAAAATGTAGGCTATAGTCATTAGTGCATCTCCCCAAAAAGAAATGAGTAAATTTGCTTGTGCAATCATTGACCTAACCATGTCTAATAGGGTTCTATTTCTTCTTTCTACTATGCCATTTTGTTGTGGAGTAGAAGGAATAGTAGTTAGTTGTCTAGCTGTACCCTTATCATCACGAATGACTTTTGAATAAATCAGATAGATATCCACGTCATTGATCGGTCTGCAAATATTTGATATTCAAATTCAATTGATTCTCAACCAATTTACTATAACATATGAAGCAATCTAATGCTTCAGATTTATGAAAGATCAAATAAACGTGACCGTATCTAGTGAAATTATCTATGAAAGTGATGAAATAGTGAGCACCGTGTCTTGCTTTACCATTCATTAGGCCACAAATGTCAGAATGTAGAACCGGGAAAGGAAATATGACTCCTTCGGCCTTACCAAATGGTAATCTTGTTGCTTTTCCAACTAGACAATGCTCACAAACAAGCAAATATATTTTCTTAATAGATTCTAAAAGACCATCTGTTGTTAACCTTTTTAAACAATCTTGCCTAATGTGTAACATCATCGACCTTCCCCACATGCATTTCATTGAACATAAGCATCTTGCATACAATTCAATTGAACACGTGCATTTCATACGTATTTTCGTAGGAACAAGTTTATGACACGCACTAGCTACGTGTCCTAGTATTTGGCATTTGTATCGAGTCGCACGTGTGTAATTATAACCTAAATGAGGATAACAAAGTATTAGAAATGAATTGGATAAGGTGACTAAATTAAAGTAAGCAAAATGACTAGATTAAGATTAGTAAACATTTACATTGTTAATTTAGTTGAATCGGGCCAAATGATTAAGTTGTATTATTGTGTGAATTAGTGGAATTACATATATTAAATAATAATAATAAAAATATAAAATAAAATTAAAATGAAACAAATGAGAAATAGAAGAGAAGAGAAATGAGAAATGAGAAGAGAAAAGAGAAGAGAAGAAGAGAAAAGAGAAGAGAATAAGAGAAAAAAGAGAAAAAGAGAAAAGGACAAAAAAACATGTTGGCTTTATCTTCATCTTTCTTCCCCATTTCTGCCTTCTTCTCCAGCCCGACTTCTTCTTCATTTTCCTCCATTTCAGAATTCAATTCTTCCTTGTTTCACTTAGTTTTTGAAGCTAATTGATCCCTTGCAAGGTCGTTCTTGGTAAGTAATCAATTCTTATTGCTATAGGGTTGATTTGAGTTGCTTAGGTTCATTAATAGGCACTAATTTGCAACCCGATTTTGATGCACATAGAAATTGATTCTGTAAAAGTTTAAAACACAAACGTTGTTCCTTTATGTCTTATATTTATATATATATAAACTTGTTTGCATGATTTGGTATATAGGAATATAAATCCTCTCTCTACTGAAACTTGTCAGGGTGTGAACCCTAACCAAGTTATCTACTGTGTTCTTTGATTTCGAATATGTTAAAGCCATTATTTGAAGTATCTCAAAACATAAACGTTTTAGATATATGTGTTTTGTATCTATATACCAAATTTTAGATTCATAGGTCTTGTAAATATAAGTTATGGGGAATGGAACCATGACTGTTCCATGACTTGAACTGCTAATTGAGTGCCCTAGGCAAATCCAGCAACTTGTTTTGCCTCGTTGAGCTCGTTAGAGCTAGATTATGTACATTGTCAAAATAGTAACGTTATAGGTATATGTCTTAGCGAAAGTTGGGTATTAAGTTCAACTTAATTGGTTATGTATAGACTAAGTTATGTCCTTTTGAAGTCATACTGGTCTGGAAGCCAATTCTATTCTGGAATAGTAAACTGTTTGTTATAATTTTAAGACCTTAGAGACATAATTGATAAAAGTTTAAAACATGAAAAATATTCCATATGAATCCATATAAGTGTCTGTAAATTGGTATTAAAATAGAACTTATAGATTATAAGTTATGATGAACCAAAATGGGTACCCTGAAACTGCCTAAAGGTAGAAAACAAGGCAGAAAACAGAACACACTTAAAAATTCCACCAAATATTGTACAATGATCCAATGGGTCTGAAAGTTTAATATGTTTTATAATTATATGTTAGTTGTAATTAGGAATAAGAATCAGATTAATTGGTCAAGTATAGAAAACTTTATAGGCTAAACATTCCCATAAGGTCACACTACCTCATAGGAAACATCTTAACTATTGACATGAACAATACATATTAATTTGTTTAAGCCACATTAAGTCTCCCTAATCATGAGTTAATAGATTATGTTTTCATATTAGGCTTGCAACATATTGGAGGCCCACAAGGAGCGGATAGATAATAAGTTAGGGGTCGGAATCCAAGGAGAACGGTGAGTCTAATTATCAATTGAATTCTTTAGTGAAAATGAATGTTGCTTGCTATGTGATTCATATGATTTTCATGATTTTTCCTTGATGATATGATGATGGATAATTTGTGACCTTTGTGGTACATATAAATGGTATACTTGTGTATATTTGAGGTATATGTTAAACCTTGAGGGGTATTTCCGTTATTTTGATGATAACAAATAATATAGCAATATTGTATTTAACATACTTGTTTTTGTAAGTATATTATACAGGACATCGATTAAATAGCAAGAATGGAGAATTGGAAGAATAATCCTTGAAAGACAAAATTCAAGTAGTAGCATGTTCACTGTCGTGACTCTATGAGTCACTCCCGTGAAGGAAGCTAACCGTTTCCAAAACCAACATTTGAAGTTCACGGCCATGAAGGAAAAACAAACCGTGAAGTGGACACTTCAGTCACCCCCGTGAAGATTCATGCAATTTCATCCAGAGAGCTTCACGAGTAGAGTCACCACTTGGATCACGGTTGGGAAGATTGTCACTCCTGTGAATGAGTATGTCACGCCCGTCACTCAATATGTCAAAACATTCTAGAGAGCTTCACGACCAAGGTCACCACTTCAGTCACGGCTTGGGAAGAAATGTCACCCCCGTGACGAGCATAGTCACGCCCGTGAACAATGAGAGAGAAAAATGTCAGGTGCAATTTTTGGTTGGTACAACGGCTAGTTTCTTATTTAATGCACCCCAACAGATATATTCAGCCATGGGAGTATAAATGGAAGTCATTTATGCATTAAGGAACAAGAGAATGATAAGAAAAACAAAAGAATAGCATATACTTCGAATTACAAGCTATTTGTACTTTCATACTTTGAGAACAAATCTATTCTCTGTAAAAATCTTTTTGCTCTTCATATTTGAGCAATTAAGAATTATAAGTGGTTTTCTCTGTAATCTTTACTCAAGTGAGCTTTGGGTATTTCTGGGTTAAGAGTATAACACTTGTAAGAGTTAGTTGTGTGAACCTCTAAAACACAAATTAAAAGGTTGTTTGTGTGAGCCTATAAAACACAAAGAGAAGGTTGTTTGTGTAAGCCTGTAAAACACAAAGTGAAGGTTGTTTGTGTGAGCTTGTAAAACACAAGGAATTGGTTATTGTGTGAGCCATTAAAACACAAGGGATTTCAGGGTTAGGTGTGAGCCATTGTGAGAAACACCATAGTTGGGAGTGAGCTTGTAACACTTAGTGTGTTAGTGAAACTCCCAATTGCGATTGGGGAGAGGAGTAGGGTTTGTTAACACCCGAACCTCTATAAATCTGTGTGTCAAATTTTCTCTATCCCTCCTAAAATTAATTGTTTATTTCCACACCTTAAAGTTTAATTTTTAAAACTCCAATTCAACCCCCCTTCTTGGCTTAATATCTGGGCGACAATTGGTATTAGAGCCTTGTCTAGCATCAAAGTCTAAAAAGCGCTAGTAAAGAGCAAGATATGGCCAGTGAAGGATTCCAAAGTCTCAAACCTTACTTTGATGGAGCAAATTATACCCATTGAAAGTTTAGGATGGAGACATACTTGGATAGTGAAGGAATTGAAGTCTGGGATAGTGTACGAAAAGAATGGACACCACCAACCAGAAGAGGAGCTGATGGTGAAGAAGAAATCCTATTAAGAGATGATTGGACAGAGCCTCAAAGAAGAGCAAATTTCAAAAACAAGAAAGCAATGACAATCCTATCAAGCTCATTATCTATTGAAGAATGTGGGAGAAAACAACACTGCTCAACAGCATATAGCATGTGGAAAACATTGGAGAACTATCATGAGGTAACTAAGCAAGTCAAATCCAAAAAGATTCAACTTCTAACCTCAGAATATGAGCTCTTCAAGATGAAATCCAATGAGTCAATCACTGACATGACCAACCGACTTCTATCCATTATAAATGGAATGAGGAAACTTAGGAAGCATCTGAGTTTGGAAGATGTAAACAATAAAATCCAGAGAAGTCTTCCTCTTAAAGACTATGGTTCAAGAGTTGCTGGCATAGAAGAAGCAAATGAAGATATGAGCATCATGAATACTGATGTGCTGATTGGCAAACTTCTCACACATGAGATGACAGTAAAGAGAGATAGAGAGCTTGAAGCAGAGCCAGAGAAAAGAAAGCCCTTAGCACTCAAAGCCTCTACTTCAAAATCTCAAGAAGAAAGTGAAGATGATGAAGAAATGAGTGACGATGAAAATGAGGACATCGTTATGCTTTCAAGGAGATTAAAAAGAATCATTGAGAAGAAAATGAGCAATTCCAGAAAATTCAGGCAAAGAAACCTCAAACAAACTTCTAATGACACACATAGAAGTAAGGAAGAGGTAAAATGATATGAGTGTGGAAAGAAAGGACATATCAAACCAGAATGTCCAAGGCTCAAGAAACATAAGAGAAAATACCAAAGAGACAATGGGGAGAAAAGTCATAAAGCCACATGGGATGACGAAAGCTCTTCAAGTGAAAAAGATGATAATGAAAGTGAAGAGGTCAACCTATGCTTCATGGCTATTAAGGATCCCGTCTCGGACAAAGTAAGATCACTACACTCATACTCTTTCAATAATAATTGTAGTGATAATGATAGTAATAGTGATAGTGATGATGATGATGATGATGAGCAAAGCCTAATAGAAGAATTAAATATAGAATTAGAGAAATATATAACTAAATTTAGTACCTATAGAAATAATATCTCTAATTTGAAAAATAAGATAGATGGTTTAGAAAAAGAGAACATAAAGCTTAAATCATCTAATGAATCTCTTCAGAAGTCATTACATGAATATTCATCAAGACCTTCAACAGCTTTATTGATAAAAGAAAATAATACTTTGAAAAATGAAGTTGAGGAATTTAGAAATTCCATTTCTAAATTTCACAAAGGTAAAGAGAGCTTAGATACTCTCATTGTGTCTCAAAGATCACCCTTAATTAGACATGGTCTAGGATTTAAGGACACATCATCATCTTCTCACAAAACTATATTTGTTAAATCTAAAGAATCTCACATCTCCACACTGTTACAACTGCACCAAGAAATAAAAATGTTAAACCTTCTATACAAAAAAAGAATAATCATGCCTTTATATATAAAAAGCAAGCATCTAGAAGAATGCAAATTAATCATGATTGTGCATGCCATTGCTCTCAAAATCAGTCTAATAGAATTATGGCATTTAAATACAGTGTAAGACCAAAAAGCAAGTTTAGACCTAAACAATGTAATTATTGTATGAAAATGGGTCACATAAATAAACATTGTTGGATAAGGAAGGCTCATTGGGAACTTTCATGTGCTAACCCCCAAGGACCCAAACTCATTTGGGTACCTAAAAATCATACTTGATTTGTGATTCTATAGGTATGCATCAAGTCCACAATAAACAAAAATGCTTGGCTAGTAGACAGTGGATGCTCAAGGCATATGACATGAGAGAAAGAACTTTTCAATGAAATCAAAAGTATTGATGGAGGTAAAGTTACCTTTGGAAACAATGCAAAGGGTAAGGTAATTGGCATTGGTTCTATTGGTATTAATGGTACTACATTTATTAAGGATGTCTTACTTGTTGATGGCTTGAAATATAACTTGTTAAGTGTAAGTCAATTATGTGATAAAGGAAACAAAGTAATCTTTACTTCAAATGAATGTCTTGTAATCTCTATCGATGGTCAAGAAATATTTAAAAGAAATAGAGATATCAATACGTACATAATAAACTTACATGAATTATCTAACCATTCCTCTAAGTTTCTTGTGACTACTAGTGATGAATCTTGGCTGTGGCATAGAAGACTTGGTCATGCTAACATGGACTTAATACAAAGTCTCAGCACAGGAGAGCTAGTAAAAGGATTACCAAGAGTTAAATATGAAAAAGGCAGGACATGTGATCCTTGTCAGAGAGGAAAGCAACACAAGTCATCTTTCAAAGCCAAAAACATAGTAAGTACTTCAAAACCTCTTCAACTCCTGCATTTAGACTTGTTTGGACCTACTAGAATTGCTAGCTTAGGAGGAAAACATTATGCATTTGTCATCATAGATGATTACTCTAGATTTACTTGGGTAATTTTCTTAGCTCAAAAGAGTGATGCTTTTGAAAATTTCAAAAACTTTGCTAAAAGAGTTCAAAATGAAAAAGGGTACTGTATTTCAAAAATAAGAAGTGATCATGAGAAAGAATTTGAAAATGAAAACTTTGAAAGCTTTTGTCTTGAACATGACATTTCACATAATTTCTCATCTCCTAGGACACCTCAACAAAATGGGGTAGTTGAAAGGAAAAATCGAACTTTAATTGAAATGGCTAGAACAATGCTTAATGAATATGAATTACCAACTTATTTTTGGGTAGAAGCCACAAACACTGCATGTTATATTTCAAATCGAGTTTTCAAAAGACCCCTTTTAAACAAAACCTCATTTGAGCTATGGAATGGAAGAAAGCCCTCAATATCATACTTTAGAGTATTTGGATGCAAGTGTTTTATATTGAACACTAAGGAAAATCTTGGAAAATTTGCCTCTAAGTCTGATGAAGGTATCTTTTTAGGATACTCTACAACCAGCAAAGCATATATAGTATTTAATAAAAGATCATTAACAGTTGAAGAATCCATGCATGTTGTTTTTAATGAATCTAGTAGACTTGATCTTGTGAAAGGTAGTGTTCTTGATGATGTTGTAGGTAATATGGAAAAACTTGATATTGGAAATGGAAAAGAAGAAAATGATCAAGAAAATTTACTGCAAAATGACACTCCACCTCAAAATCAAGAACAAATTGATCAAGAACTTCCAAAAGAATGGAGAATGACGAAAGATCATCCAAAAGAGTAAATAATTGGTGATCTATCAAGGGGAGTAAGTACTAGATCTCATTTCAAGCATTTTGTCACTGACATTGCTTTTATTTCACAAATTGAGCCTAAAAATATTGATAAGGCTTTTAATGATGAAAGTTGGGTAATTGTCATGCAAGAGGAACTCAACCAATTTGAGAGAAATAAGATATGAAATCTAGTACCTAGACCCAAAGATCATCAAACCATAGGTAGCAAATGGGTATTTAGAAACAAATTAGATGAACAAAGGTTAATAACCAGGAATAAAGCAATACTAGTTACAAAAGAATATAATCAGGAAGAAGGTATAGATTATGATGAAACATATGCACCAGTAGCTAGATTAGAAGCTATAAGAATACTCTTAGCATATGCATGTCACATGAATTTCAAACTTTTTTAAATGGATATGAAAAGTGCATTTCTAAATGGTTATATAGATGAAGAAGTGTATGTAGAACAACCACTAGGTTTTGAAAGCTATGATTTGCCAAATCATGTTTTTAAACTTTCAAAAGCTTTGTATGATTTAAAACTGGCTCCAAGAGCTTGGTATGAGAGACTAAGTTCTTTTTTATTAGAAAATAGCTTCACAAAGGGAAATGTTGACACTACACTATTCATCAAAAAGCATAAGCATGATATACTAATTGTTCAAATTTATGTTGATGATATAATATTTGGTTCTACTAATGAGTTGTTTTGTCAAGAATTTGCTAAGTGCATGACTAGGGAATTTGAAATGAGAATGATGGGAGAACTTAAGTATTTCCTTGGTCTACAAATAAAGCAAAGCAATGAGGGCATATTCATCAACCAATCCAAATATGCCAAAGATCTAATCAAGAAATTTGGTATGGAAGGATGCAAAAATGCCAAGACTCCTATGAGCACATCAACAAAATTGGATAAAGATGAAAAGGGTAAGAGCATTAATGAAAAGCTTTATAGAGGTATGATCGGATCACTTTTATATCTTACTGCTTCTAGACCCGATATTATGTATAGTGTTTGCTTATGTGCACGATTTCAATCATGTCCTAAAGAATCTCATTTAAATGCTATAAAAAGAATTTTAAGATATTTACATGGATCATTGCATATAGGTTTATGGTATCCTAAGAATTCATCTTTTTATATTATAGGATATTCAGATGCAGACTATGCTGGTAGTCTTTTGGATAGGAAAAATACTTCAGGTACTTGTCACTTCATTGGAGAATGTTTAGTTTCTTGGTTTAGCAAGAAACAAGTTGCAGTTGCTCTCTCAACTGCTGAAGCTGAATATGTAGCAGTTGGATGCTGTTGTACACAAATTTTTGGATGAAACAACAACTTAAAGACTATAGTCATGAGATGAACCATATAACTATAAAATGTGACAACACAAGTGCTATAAATCTTTCAAAGAATCATATTCAACACTTTAGAAGCAAACATATTGACATTAGACACCACTTTATTAGAGATCATGTTCAATATGGAGATGATGCATTAGAATTTATAAGCACAGAAAATCAATTAGCAGATATTTTCACTAAGTATCTAAATGAGAAAAGATTTAATTTCATTAGAAGAAAACTTGGTATGATTGATGGATTAACCTTGTGATTGCAAAAATATGAAATTTTAATTGTTGATCTTAAACCATATCACAAGTTATAAGATAGAAATTTTGATGAAAATTCATGTTTTAAGAAGTAGAATCTATGTGGAAATGATTTAGTCTCGTTGTAGGACTTAATTTTAATTTGATGAAAATTTTAGAAGAGTCACGCCCGTGACTTAAATGGCCCAAAGTGGCAGTGTCGTTCACGATTTGGTTCACGACATGGTTCACGGCTTGAAGTGGTGAAACTTATTTTCACGCCTTGAGTCATGCCCGTGAAAAGAGACTTTCACGCCCGTGACTAATTTTCACTCCCGTGAACAATTACACCCCAAAATTCACAGAAGCTTTCACGCCTTGATTCACGGCTTGCTTCACGGGCATAAGTGGTGAAATTCAATATTTCACGCCCGTGACAATTGGTTCACCCCTGTGACGGATGATCATTCACACCCGTGATATTCAAAGATCACGCCCGTGAATGTATTCATGCTTTTATTCACGGGTGGAACACTGGTTCAGTAAATTGTGAACATGAGCATTCGCGCCCGTGAAACCATAATTTACGCTCGTGAATGTATCGAATATATAAGAGAACAGCCGGTTACATCCTTCATTTCAACTCCTCATCTCCCAAAACCGCTCTCATTTACTCTCATTCATTGAGACATTGAAGATTTCGACCTCAAAGACTTGAAATTTCACTATAAATACCACCAAAAGTTCGAATCTTCATCAGAAATCATACATTTTTTGGGTTTTACTTCAAATTTTCTGTCAAAATTATTTTCAACTCCATCAACAACAAATTTCTTCAAATATGGAGTCTGCTTCATCCAAGGGAAAGAGAAAGAAGCCCCATGCACCTAAGAGGTATGCAGATTACCTTATGAACCGCATTCCAGAGAATTACCATTCTCGGTATGTAACTTTGAAGAAGAGACCTCTTTTGTCATCAAGGTCCTTCAATTGGCAGATAGTCCGAATTCTCGGGCTTGAGACGGTTATGACAGAGAAACTACAAGCTTGTCATCTCAAAGATTTTGTTGAAATTCATCAGCCGACTCTGAGGGAGCCAACACTGGAATTCCTCAGCACCCTGCAGGTTTCACCTACTGGAGTGGTGAAATTTCAACTTTGCAACAATCCCAGCACCCTCAGTGCCATTGAGTTTGGGGAATTGTTCAGCCTACCATCTGAGGGCATCCTAAATGATACTGAGGTAGAATTCTTTGCCCCTCTAGCCTGGACACATTTTGGCACCGGTTGCAGCTGGGATGTCAAGAAAACCAAGAGCACACATCTTAGGGCCCCAGTGTATAGGTATTTGCATAGGTTCCTAACCTATAGCATTTTTGCTAGGGGAGAAAGTAATGGAACAATCAGGAAGTTAGAACTTTTCCTCCTTGAGATGGCTCGCAGGGGAGTCACAGTGGCACTTTCCAGATGGTTTGCTAACCATCTTCTCTCCATTGCCACCAAACCCACATGAGATATTTTGATTGGGGCATATGTCACCCATATCGCAGTGAAGCTCAATTATTTGAAGCTGGATGACCATCACTTCAACATCATTCCTGCACATCCTCGAGATAGCTTGGGTGTCGAGTTGTTCATCAAGATGGGAGCGGCTGTCAGAATCGTCTTTCAGAACAATATCTTCTATCGCTTCACCGACACTGCTGGGGAGATTATCTGGGAAGATAATGACATGGAGGATTTTAAAGCAGGCCTCCAGGGAGTCCAGCAGAAAAAGAGGGCTCGGGTTGGGGAAGCACCTCCAGCAGCCGAGCAGGACATCGGACAGTCCTCAACTTCCACACCGTCCTTAGCGCAGCAGGTGGTTGACCTCTTGGCACCACGTTTTGAGCAGCTGCAGACTTCGATGGATGAGAGGTTGGAGAACCTCAAAGACTTCATGGAGTCTCGGATGGACATCCTTGAGGCTGAAGTAGCTAGGCTTCGTGATAGGATGTCTGGCTAGGAGATAGGCTAGAGTGTAGCCTAAATTTGATTGTTTTTAGCTTGTTTGTTATATTTATGTTTGCTTGTGTAGGAAATTTTTAAATTTCCTTTCTGAATATTTTAACTTAGTTTGTATCTTTTCCTTTATGCAATATATATTTGCTTTTGTTTACTTCAATCTTCATATCTTTTTTGATTGATGACAAAAGGGGGAGAAAACTAGCAATATATGATAGGCAATATATGATAGGGAGAATGGTATCAAACTAGCAACATAAGATCAAACTAGCAATATATATTAAGGTAAATGAATTTTGAATCAAATAATTAAAATTGAATTGACTTTGAAATGGTTTAAAAATCTTGATTCAACATTTCATATGCAAAGTATATAATTGGAAAATTGAGTTTTATATACCTTAGATATACCTTAAGTATACCTTGTAGCAAGTTACAAATATAAATATGCCATGATATACCTTAAATATACCTTACATATACTTCATGTCTTAATAAGGAATTATGGTATGTATTGGATATACTTCTCATATAACTTGCATATACTTAAAATCTAGTGTAATGCTACATCATTATTTACTATTCTTGGACATTAGAATTTTTATCCTAAGTATATTTTGAGGGGGAGACTTCTCAAAATCACATATTGCTAGATTATTTGTCACCATCAAAAAGGAGAATATTGTTAAACCTTGAGGGGTATTTCCGTCATTTTGATGATAACAAATAATATAGCAATATTGTATTTAACATACTTATTTTTGTAAGTATATTATACAGGACATCGATTAAATAGCAAGAATGGAGAATTGGAAGAATAATCCTTGAAAGACAAAATTCAAGTAGTAGCATGTTCACTGCCATGACTCTATGAGTCACTCCCGTGAAGAAAGCTAACTGTTACCAAAACCAACATTTGAAGTTCACAACCATGATGGAAAAACAAACCGTGAAGTGGACACTTCAGTCACCCCCGTGAATAAAGGTGTCACCCCCGTGAAGATTCATGCAATTTCATCCAAAGAGCTTCACGAGCAGAGTCACCACTTGGATCACGGCTGGGAAGATTGTCACACCCGTGAATGAGTATGTCACGCCCGTGACTCAATATGTCAAAACATTCCAGAGAGCTTCACGATCAAGGTCACCACTTCAGTCACGGCTTGGGAAGAAATGTCACCCCCGTGACAAGCATAGTCACGCCCGTGAACAATGAGAAAGAAAAATGTTAGGCGTGATTTTTGGTTGGTACAATGGCTAGTTTCTTATTTAATGCACCCCAACGGATATATTCAGCAATGGGAGTATAAATGGAAGTCATTTATGCATTAAGGAACAAGAGAATGATAAGAAAAACAAAAGAATAACATATACTTCGAATTACAAGCTATTTGTACTTTCATACTTTGAGAACAAATCTATTCTCTGTAAAAATCTTTTTGCTCCTCATATTTGAGCAATTAAGATTTATAAGTGCTTCTCTCTGTAATCTTTACTCAAGTGAGCTTTGGGTATTTCTGGGTTAAGAGTAGAACACTTGTAAGGGTTAGTTGTCTGAACCTCCAAAACACAAATTAAAAGGTTGTTTGTGTGAGCCTGTAAAACACAAAGAGAAGGTTGTTTGTGTAAGCCTGTAAAACACAAAGTGAAGGTTGTTTGTGTGAGCTTGTAAAACACAAGGAATTGGTTATTGTGTGAGCCATTAAAATACAAGGGATTTCTGGGTTAGGTGTGAGCCATTGTGAGAAACACCATAGTTGGGAGTGAGCTTGTAAAACTCCATTGTAACACTTAGTGTGTTAGTGAAACTCCCAATTGCGATTGGGGAAAGGAGTAGGGTTTGTTAACACCCGAACCTCTATAAATCTGTGTGTCAAATTTTCTCTATCCCTCCTAAAATTAATTGTTTATTTTCGCACCTTAAATTTTAATTTTTAAAACTCAAATTCAACCCCCCTTCTTGGCTTAATATCTGGGCGACAGTATATATTGACATATGTAATATATATACATGGTATATATATAGTATATGCAAGGTATATGTGTGGCATATGAGGTATATATGTGGTATATGTATATTATATGTGATAAGATACAATGGTTGATGAATGCTTAAGTACAAGTGCATATGCATATGGACTTAAAAGGCGTTGTGACTAGTTAATCGATATTGTAAAGCAAAAGAAGAGGCCTATGGCCCAACAATTGTGCAAATGAAACAAATGGTCAAGCTAGCTAGCAAATGCAAATGCAAATGTTCACATGGAAACCCGGGGCAATGTCTGTTTAACTTGGTCACAACAAAATGAAATAAGCAAAACATTTGCATACATAAAGAGTAATGATTATATGTTTCAACTTTATTGATATTTGTATGATACTGATGAATGGAATGGAATACATGGTATGTATTTGATTTGTGACTTATTATTATGAGTTGTTCGGTACTTTAGAGCTCATTTGATGGTTATTCTCACTGAGCCGCAACTCATCAATTTGCATCATTTTTCAGGTAAAGAAAAGTGATAGCTCATTTTGAGTAGTGTATAGAAGACATGGAGCACAGGTCATTGGCCGAGCCTCATCACTCTCTCTCCTTACATTCCACACAAGCATGAAAACATGTCATCTGTATTTTGGACTTATATGTTTGAATATGTATTATCACTCTAGATTAGTTTTGAAATGTATAAATGGAAGCAACCCGTAATATTTCGGATGTGAAGTTTATGTTTTAATATATGTGATATATCGTATTATGGTTTTTAATGTTGACTGGTAAAGTCATTAGTTGATTTTACAGGATATGATATGAAAAAAAAAATTTACTACCACTGTTATCAGGGTATTTTCTCTTTCCAACATGCAGTATGTGATTATTTGATACAGAAATAGGTTATACTTAAATGCATATGATGTGGTGTTACATTTTTGGTATCAGAGTAGGGATAGGTTCCATGGGAACATGCATATGCATAAGAGCATGATAACATATGCATCATATGTGTTGAACATTATGTAGTGACATAATTTCAATTATTTTAGGGACATCATAAGACATGATTCACCAAGGAGGGAGAGGCCGGCTGAAATGCATTCTCATGAGGCATCACCTCATTTACATAGAGATCAACCAGCACTAGGAGCTAGAGCTCCAGTACATGCATCACAGTCATCTCATGCAGAAGTACCCCATGAAAACCTAGAACAGGAAGTATATGGTCCTGAAATGTACAAGGAAAGACGTTATGACAAGCTGAGGAAACATAGTGCAACTGATTTCAATGGCACAACAGACCCAGCAGAAGCTAAGACATGGATAAAAAGGAAACAGAGGGTACTGAATATGATGAGATGTACCCCGGATGAGAAATTCGATTATGCAGTATCCTTGCTGCAAGGAAATGCTTATGAATAGTGGGAGACAGTCTCCGACAGTGATGCACAACCACCGGTGATGACATGGAATGATTTTCTCTAGGAATTTCAGAACAATTATATGCCTGAGGCATATAAAGATGAGAAGAGAAAGGAATTCCTGAATTTAAAACAGGGGAACATGTCTGTTGCGGAGTATGAAGCACAGTTTAATAAACTTTCTCATTATGCCACCTTCATGGTCTCTACTGAAAGAGACAAATGCAGAAAGTTTGAGGAGGGCCTCAAATATGAGATCAGAAATAGAATCACGACTATTGATCTTGATAATTATGCCAGACTCAGAGCTACTACAATCAGAGCTTAACGGTTAATGAAAAAAGATGGGGAGCAACAAATTAAAAGGGCAGCACGTGAGTTCTTCGGTGAGTCTAGTAGAAGGTCAGTAAAAAGAGGTAGATATATGACTGCACAGTCTGGTAACAGAAGTGGATACTCCAGTTCTAGAGGTCAAGGCATGACTTTCTCTTACCCAGGCAGAGGGCAGAGCCAATATGTTGAATAGAAGGCTCACAGGAGCATGTTATTTCTATGGATCGATGGAACACATGTATAGAGACTATCCAAATAGAGCCAAACTAGCAGAGACCTGCAGAGGTAGAGGAGTATCTGAGACTACAGTTGAGGCACCCAGGGCAGAGGAAGAGGAAGGGGCAGGACTGGTACAATGGGCAGAGGAGTAACCAGATCTGAAGGTCAAAGTTCTAGGCCCCCTACTCAGGCCAAGGTATTTCCCATGACTAGACAGGAGGCAGTTGATGCTCCCGAAGTAGTCACTGGTAATATTTATATTTCTAATATTGAGTTCAATTCATTCATCATCTAGTTGAACTTGTGATTCCCTCTCAGCAAATTCTTTTTTTGCCAATGTACCAGATACCTTTTTAATCCATGGGAAACTATTCATTGATTTACTAGATAGTATTAGGCGCTCCAATTCCCTATTTAAATCTTTTTTTAAGATTTTCATAAATTAAGTCGCTTAATCTTTCTTTAAATGTATTTCTTTCCACTTCTCATGAATCAGATAAGGAATCAAGAACTATAGACATTTATTGTTCCACAGCTAAGTCATAGTCTTCACTAAACATCATATAGAAAGTTCACATTTTATAGAACATCTTATCAATATGCTTCTCAAGAGAATGTTCTGGATCTTTCTTATATGCACATAATCGCTCCAAAGCGTGAAGCATCAAATTTCTCACTACATGTTTGAATAAATTAAACCAACATTAGAGACCATTATATGACATATGTTATTTGACACCAAAAAACACACACACACACACACATATATATATATTAATAATTATATTCCAATTTGCATATTTTTTTCCAAATTCTTCATCAAACAGTCAAAAAAAATTTTGAAAAAATATATATTAAATTGGAAATTAAATTTTGAGAATTTAAAAAAAAAATTGGACCAAAAATACCCATTCACACGCTCCCACGCCCTGAACTAATGTCCCTCACGTGCTCCACATGCCTCACGCATTGCCACGTGTACACATACGTCTTGCCACATCATCGCCACATCAACATTTCGTGGACCAACTGGAGGGTTCCACGTGGCTGAATGTGCCACGTGTCATGGACACATGGCATGACATGAGGACTAACCGTCAGCCAACTGCTCCATGCCAACTGCCAGTGCGTGACGCTCCGAGGGGCGTGTGTAGTACACGCGCCACCTTTTGGAGGTAATTTTCACCGATGTTTCAAAATTTACACATTTTTTTTACTGTTCTAAACCTACTGAGATCATTTTTATTCTGTTTTAATATCATTTTGGCCGTGTTTGGACAACACATACATCATTTGAGAGTGGAAATCGTTTTAATTATAGTTTTCAAAAAACTTTACTCAAAAACTTTAAAAAATTATAAAAATTCAACCACTCATTAGAAAATTATGAAAAAAATACTCGTTAGAAAGCTTGTGATGAGAGCTTTCTAACCATATCAAATTTGAACTATGAAACTGAAGAATTAATTTTATGAAAATTGAAGAAATTTTGGATTTTGATAGTTAATTTCTCAAAACTTATCACAATATAATCACGATTTTAAGCACAAAAACACACAAATCGGGCTCTGATACCAATGTAAGATTTCTCGGGCAGCGGATACTTACTTGCTGAGTGTAGATCGTGTGTTTTCAATGCTTCTAGCAGAGTCAAATTACTAGAACCAGACTCAATTCTACAGTACAAACACCTTGACTTGAGATTGAATGAAGATGAAGAAATTTCTTTTCCGAGAATTTCAGAATTTCAGAGAAAACCTTTTGATGAAAGTTACTTTTTGTAACTTATGAGAGAGGTTATTTCTTTTCATAAGAAAACTTTCATTTATATAAAGAATTCATATGGGCATGGGCTAGGTCAAGTGCACATGGGCGACCCAGTACCACAAAGCCCAACAATTGGAAATCTCTATTTGAGATGTAAAATATTGTTGATGTTGTGAACATAAATTTAAGAGAAGAAAACTCATAGTAAAATATTGATAATTTGATTTATATGGCGTGATTTAGATGTACTGTGTTGATGATTAGATTTTAAAAGTTAATTGTATTTTGGTTGCTAGTTGAAGTATTAAGTGATATTTATATATGTATTTTTGCTAAATGTATGCTTGCTTGAAAAACAAAATTAAAATTATGCACCATTAGGTGATTCATTAGTGCATGTGGTTTTTCACATGCATAAATATTTGGAGCTGTAAATAGGTGAAATGAAGGAAATGAGTTCCGTCATTTGAGTAGGAACAGAAGACCCAACTTTGATTTTGTCACATTTTTCTTTATTTTATTTTCATTTTGCTTGTAATTATATTTGAGCATGTAAATAATGTAAGATAAGATTAGGATTAAAGTATATAATAAATTTTGGAGATGTAATAATTATTTGATTGTGTAATATTAGGTGTAAGCCCAAGTAGGAATTTGAAATATATGTTAGTTTATGTATAACAAAGAATGAAAGTGAATGTTTTGACAAAGTATTTTAAAATGGTAAATGCACATGATATGCTTATGGAGTAAAGACGTATAAAGAAAAAAAATGTCGTTTGATTAGCCAAAATAGCACAATTAAGTTTGACCATAAGTTTGGTTTTGAATTAATATCACATGACAATAATGGCAATACGTGAAATAGATTTGATAGAATTGTGATTTTCCGTTGGTGTTAGAACTTGGAATTGTGATATTTGTAATATATTAGAAACAAGTACATATAGGAAGTCATAAAATAGACGTTGAAAGACTCAAAATATAACAAAACTTGTAATACCAAAATGGTAATACTAGCTAATAACCTATATCAATAGAGTTATGTCATACTAAGTATTACAGTCGATGTGACATTTGTCTAGTGATATTACAATTTACTTTGCCAAAAAGAGGAGAAGTATAAAAACACGCAACTTGAACTAGAAGATGAACTATCCTATTTGCTTCTCTTTTTACAAGCTTAATAGTGAAATTCACATATCTAGACAACAAAGAAATACAAATTCACATATCTAGACAACAAAGAAATACAATCCAAGATTACTGATTCAAACTCAGAAAGATCACATTTAGAATGGAGAATAGCATTAACAACTAGCTTTGCATCAGACTCTAAAACTACAGATGAGTAGTTCTCATGCTTGAGCCAACTAAGAACTTTTTTCAAGTCCAAAGCTTTCGCAACTGAATGATGAACACAACAAGCCATAACATTTGAAAAGCCAATAACAAAATCTTCTTTTTCACTACGAATAACAGCCCCAAAGGCAACCAATTAGTTTTTACTCGGAACAATGCTACATCAAAGTTACATTTCACAAAGGACTCATTCGATATTTACTGAGTTGAAACATAGTGACCTGAACTACCACCAATAGAGGTTGGCTTGACATTTGCTTTACACTAGTCAAAAAGAATGGATAGGCAAAAGGAGAAAATCATTGAAGCTGGGACCACCTCTTTACGCCAAAATCAGTTATTCCTCTACTGCAAAATAGCCCAAAGCACCATACAAATTTTAGAAACCTGACTATGATCAAAATTTTCCAAAACAAAAGTAAACCATTCTAGAAAAGTTGAAGCATTTACATTAGGAACATCAAACCCCAATTCATCCCATCAATTAATAGCCATGCAACAATCCAAAAAAAAGAAGTAAATGCTCTTCATGCTCGCCGCAAATAACACAAAAATTATCAATTGGCATACCCCTAAAAAAATGTTCATCCCTCACCAGTTACAAGTTTTTATATAATCTCCATAAAAATAATTTGACTTCAGGTGATACTGCAATATTCCAAGGGCGACCCCAACCAAAACTATTAGTAAGAGAACCCATATCTAATAATTCATCACTAGCCACTCTATGTCTATCCTAATCAAATAGAATATAGACCCTTCTTAACAAAATAACAAATAATGTCATCATCTGAATCCAAACAGCTAGGTGGGAGTTTCAAATTTTCATTAACCTTTTGTTCCTCAAAACACTCATACAAAAGTTCAACATCCCACTCAAAAGAACCAGGAATCCAAAGATCACTAACAACCATATGCTCCAAACCAACAACAATAGGAGAAGTAATCCAAAAATTAAAATCCCTACAAAGCCAAGGATGATCCCAAACTCTAATATGATTCCCATTACCAATACGCCACTTACAACCTTTCTCTAAAATAAATTTAGAATTCAAATACTCTTGTAAATAGAGCTCGGGTTAGACCCCAATTGAGCTGAAAAAAATTTCCCCTAGAAAAATATCTAACTTTGGGAATTCGATAAGCAAAAATGTCAGGATTGGAAATAAACTTCCAATTCCAAGCTTGTTTACCAAACATAGCCAAATTCAAAGAATGAAGGCATCTAAAATCCAAACCACCATTATCCTTCCTCACGTTTAAGTTCTTCTAGGATTACCAATGGATTTTAGTTAATCCATCAGGATTAGAATCTGACCATAAAGAATTTATCATTTTCTGAAGCTTGTCATATAAAGAAACTGGAAAAAGAAAAGTGGCCATACAATGCATAATGACTACTTGAGCAATAGACATAATAAGAATATCCTTGCCTGCCTGAGAAAGCAATTTACCATACCACCCAAACAACCTATACCAAATTTTGTTCCTTAGATAAACAAAAACAAATTTCTTATTTTTGTGAATGAGAGAAGAAGACTAAGATACCTTCTTGTATTGAAAGGATAGAAGACACTAAGAGCTCTTATTATATCACTTAGAAATAGCTCCTTTATAGATGGGCTAAAAAATATTCCAAATTTCTGATAATTAATGGCTTAACTAGAATTATGCTCAAACTTCTCCAAAACATCCAACATAGTAAGACATTCATCCATATTAATCCTGAAAAATAAAAATTTGTCAAATGCAAAAGGGAGATGAGAAACTCTAGAAGCCCATCTATAAACTCTACAACTATGAATAAGACCATTAACCTCTGCTCTCTTAATAAGACTAGATAAACCTTTTGCACACATAATATAAATTTAAGGTGACAATGGGTCATCCTGCCTAAGCTCTCGAAAAGGAAAAATCAAACCCACCTTCAAATCATTGATAACCACTATAAATTTTATTGATGTTACATATATCATAACCCAATTAATGCACCTTTCATCAAAATTCATTCCTTAAATATAATTTCTCCCATATAACATCTAACCCTATCATATGCTTTGCTTACATCAACTTTCAAAGCCACAGTGCCCTTACCTCTAATTTGTCTTCTCATAAAATGAAAAGTTTGAAATGCTACCACAACATTGTCTATAATATATCTCTCGGGCACAAAAGTTGATTGTTTTAAAAAAAAAATAAGATAAGGTAGAATAAATTTAAGACAATTTGTGAGAACTTTTGTAATGCTTGGTAATTACGGCATATAAAATAAGTTGGTGTTTAAGAGAGAGAGAGTAGATTAAGGTTTAAAATAGTGAAAATGTGTTTTCACCCAAGTGAAAGTGTTGTGTTTTTAAAAAGATAGATTTTTGGAAAGATTCACTCTCATAAAGATGTTTGTCACGGTCGTGAATGTCGTGAGTTAGGATTACTCTCGTAAAAAGTTTTTTCATGACTATGATAGTGTGTTCATGCCCGTGAACTGTGGTTAGTTGAGTAGGTGAATCAGAGCTGTATTTTTTCTCTCTCTTATGCCTCTTTTTCTACCAGCAACTGCTCCTTACCTTCTCTATAACCCCTCATAACACACCAAAGCTTTCTTTTTCACCATCTCCACCTCATTTAACACTAAAATCACCATTGCTGAAGCTTGGAGAATACTAGAAATAAAAGAAATAGAAAAAGTGTTATTGAGTGATGTGAGCTTAAAGAAAAAATATGGAGAGCTAAACTGGAAAGGAGATAAGTCTTTAAATTTTTATGGATTTTGAAGAGGTAGAGATAATGAGGAACAAACTCAAAGAGGGAGGATAAGCTTAGATAGGTGTTGAAAAGGTTTAAGGAAGATCATTGGTTAAAAGTTAATACATATGTATATTTAAACCTAAAAACATACTTCTTGAATATGTTAAATGTTTGGTCTTGAGTGAAATAAAGGTTATATGCCACTGATATGTCATAAATGTTAATGTCATGAAAATAAGTTAGAAAGTTAATATTAATCAAAAAGACATTTTGGCATGATTTGTTGTTCAAATACTCCTCCTTATGTTATGACATGATTTTGGCATGAAAATGTGGTTGAATGTTGATTGAAGTGATTAACATTGGTCAATCTTTAGAGTCATTGCTTGATATGTTTGATACTCTATTTTGGCTTGAGTTTCTATTTTAAAAGCCCAAACTTTCACGATTGTGACACAATGGTCATAGCCGTGAAACCTTAATCTAGACACGTTTCATGCCAGTGATATAAGAGTTACGTCAGTGAAACCTTTACACAAAACATGCTCAGCTCAAGCAGAACGGTTGATGGTTTGGTTCACAATTGTGTTCACAGTTTGGTTTATGCTTGTGACACAATCTTCACTTATGTGAACTCACAAGCACAATCACAATTGAATTCACGGGTAGATCACCCATTCACCCCCGTGAAGCCCTAAAAGTTTCCATTATGTAGTTTTCATTATGATGCTAAATGATGAAAATGATTAAATTACATGTTATGAGTTGTTTAAATACGTGATGTGGCTATAAATGGACATAATGTGAAGAGTTAATGCATAAAAATATGAGTATGATACAAGATATATGTATATGAGTATGTATGAAACCTTAAGACTTGGTATGAAATGACATGTTGCTATGAGCTTATGTTAAGTTGAATTAAACAAGTGATGAATGATGTTAATGCATGAAACCCAATATGTGAGCAATTATATGTGTATAACATATTGAAAATGAGAAATGACATGAAATACAATGTGAGGTTTTCATATATGATAAATGCTTGCAAGCATGGGTATAATAATGAAAATAAAAAAAGTAAAGGACATATTTTAAAATGTTTAGTTCTCTAATTTGGGATATGACTTATGGTAGATAAAATGTCATTGAGGGGGATTACGATACCGTATGATATGATATATGAACTCAATTAGAGTGGCTGAAGCTCAAATAGTGCTATTGATTTGATAAGCTTTGTTGAACATATCCAGATAAAGGATAAAGTGGTTGAATCTCAAAGAGTATCCTTGATTTTGTTTTACTCATTCAAGGTGGTTGAACCTCGGAGAGTACCCTGAACTTGAGGATATCGAATAAGCACACTCACAGTTAGTGGATATAGTGGTTAAAGCTCGAACAATGCCCTTATTTCACAACTCGCATTTGGATAGTCCAGCTTAAAGTTTCTGACAAAAGGTATAGAAAAATGGAAATACATAAATGGTTGAAATACATGTATAAATGGTTGTGAATACATGTTGTATTGTTATGTGAACTAATATACATTTATACAATTGAATACAAATATAGAGGTAAGGATGATAGTTAATATTTGTATATATACATATATACCACTAAGCACGAGTTGCTTAATGTGTGAGTGTTTCTTACACGCATGTTGGAATTGGTTAGACAGTCGCTGACGGAGGATGAGAGTAGGGCTAACCATGCGTTGGAACCAGTCATTTCCAGTTCAGAACCGTCGATTCCACGGTTCAATTTTTATTGAACTGGTTTAGAACCATCGAAGGGACAGTTTGGGCTGGTTCATGCATCGGCGATTCAATAAATATATAAACATTTATTTTTTTGAAAAATAATCAACCAAACTTTCATTAATAAAAATAAACTAAAAAAATAGATTCATATTAAGTGCATTTTGTCACATAAATAATATCAATATATATATATATATATATTAAAATGTCGGTTTGGAACCGTGAACCACCATTTCAGAACTAAAATCGACAGTTATAGTTCTAAAAATGGGAAACCGGCCCAGAACTAACTCCCCAACGGTTACGGACTGGTTCAAGCCTAGAATTGGCATTGACCGATTCTAATTTGGATTTGACCGAACCGGGTCATGAACTAGCCCATGGCTAGCCCTATATGAGAGTCCATAGGACGAGTGACAGGACAAAACACAGTTAGATGGGTGATACACCATGATGTTTTTAGTTTGAAGTTTTTATATATTAAAAAGGATTGTATTTTTTCTTTGTGGGGCATTGTTTATAAACCAAAGGCTATATGAAACCTATATACTATTTTAGAGTAATAAAATATTTTATTTAGTTTTTTCTTTTACTTTTCTTTATATAAATTTTAAAATGTTTTAAATAAAAATTTTATTTAATTGGATTTGAAAAATAAAATTTTTGTAATATTCACCGGTTTAATGCTAATTATATTTGAAAGTGTTTCAACCTTCATCAAGATCTTATAAAGCACATTACATAACGAAATAAGCCTTAAATCATGCATAAAACAATCTGGCATTAGGAATCAAATTTAACCATGAACCCGAAGCAAGGCCCTATTAAGTCTTTCCTCCATAAAGCTGTCTGACCCTCTACCTTTTTCCCATGTCATATCATGACCTTCAAAAGCTATTTCAATCAAGCCACAATCCCCAATTACCTCTCGAAACCCGCAGTACAACCATTCTAGAGGCTTAGCTCCTCCATGTTTATCGCTTAGACTCAAGAGATCATTGAAATCTCCCATTATGCACCACGGTAAAGAAGAAATCCCTTTTAGATTTTGCAGCAAAGCCCATGAATCCTCTCTTCTATTTGGGTCAGCAATTCCATAGAAGCAAGTACCATGCCAGACCTGACCAATAGAATCAGAAAAAGACAAATCTATATGGTGTTTAGAAAAGCCGAGAACTAAGCAATTAATTGAATCATTCCACAAAACCGCCAAAACGCTGCCACATCTCTCTCAATCAATGTAGAAGCAATTTTAAAAACCTAAAGGTGTGTTTACTTACGCAAAATGTTTTCTGTTTTTAAGGAAAATGAAAACTTCATTTTTATAAAATATTTGTAAAATATATTTATTTGCTATTATATAAAAAAAATTTAATATTTTCTATTTGGATAACATTTTAAATTTAAATAGTATAAAGTAAAGCTGAAATAAATATAGTGAAAACTATTTATTTTCATTTGAAAACAAGTAATAACGAAAATATATTACAGCTTATTTTCTAAAACTATTTATAATTTAGAAAATATAGAAAAATTTTTCTATTTCTATTTGTTTTTTCCTATCCATTTTGGTTGGATTCGTATCCCTTCATCTTTAGGAAAAATATGATAGGTAATCTTAGTGTGATATCTTAACCATAACCATTCATTTATAAATGAATACTTAATGTCACTCTAACATTACCTACCATATATTTGATGAACATAAGTAGATTTTAATCCATTTTTTGTTTTATCAGAGGAGATCGATGATCCTTTTGTGCGTCGACTTGCTGCTGCTTACCAGCCAGCATGCGCTTTTTGTCCTCCTCACCAAGATGCCGCAACTAATACCGACCCTCAAAATTAATTCCTCATGGTTTAATCAGTTTAATGGATACCATTTCTATGATGCTTTTTTTAAAAAAATAAAATATAAAAAATGTTAGGCATCTTTTTAGTATAATATGTTAAATATCAGTATTTCAGATTCACATATTTATAATTTTCAAGTTTAGATCATTTGATTCCATAGAAATTGCAGATTTTGTATATCAAATATTCATATTTTCCTCTTAATGCTCAATTATATTGAATTTACAAGTTGCAAAATTAAATTAAATTATTTTGCAACTTGTAAATTATTTTTACCCTTTTAAAGAAATGATATTATTTTTGAAGATTGTTTTGATTCTAGATTTTAGTTTATAACATGATAAAGAACTAAATTGAATTGTGCCTAGTTTAATTGAACAGAAAGAACTGATATAAAAGAGTTTATTAATTTTATATAGTATGAATAGATTATAAATTATAACACGTCAATATTATAACACCTGATAAAGAACTAAATTGTATGTATATAATTATTATAACATGTGTGATATAATTATAATTATAAATTAATTTTCTAATTATATATAATTATATTTGTATAACTAAATTAAATTTACATTTATTATTTATCAAAAATTAAAATATAATTACACGTCAATATTGAATTGTTTTATTTTTAATATATTTGTCACACCAGAAGACTTGATAAATAATAATAATAATAATAATAATAATAATAATAATAATAATAATAATAATAATAATAATAATAATAATAATAATAATAATAATAATAATAATAAATAGCTTATTATGCTAAAACACCCTATGTATAGTTTCTAAATATGAGTAAAAAAATGAACTAATTGATGGTAATTCAATATGAATTCCTAATTTTCAGAAATTATTATTTTATTTTTTTAATTTGTCATTTGATTGATATTTCAGTCTACATTTCCTACTAGTCATACTCAATTCTTGAATATGAATTTGAACTATAAAATATCATAATTCAATTCTTGAGATTAATTCTAAAAACTATGAGATATTCATTTAAATATTTCATACAAAACATTAAAATTATTTCATTCTATTCATGTTAAGTAATATTTTGCTAGAAATCATTTTAAATTAAATTATTAGTACAAGCATATCCAATTAATTTATAAGTTTACTCCAATTTTTAGTGAACTAGTTATTATTATTATTATTATTATTATTATTATTATTATTATTATTATTATTATTATTATTATTATTATTATTATTATTATTATTATTATTATTATTGTGACACACCTAATTAAATAATTTTGTTGCAGTTAATAGATTAATTTCTCTAACCTCACTTTTCTGAAGAAAAAAACCATTTGTATAAACAATGTAAACTGATAATCACGCTACATTTTTCTTATGAAAAAACTCTAATTATTTTTTTTTATTATACAAATATATACGAACTCCAAGTTGAATTGAACGGAATTGTTTTGTTTTGAAAGGATTAAACACAAAACCGAATTAAACCTATTTTTCAATAGAATTCAATATAGTGAATCTTAATGTTCAATATGGTTTTGGTCACTTGAATATTTTTCAATATAGAGAGGTTCGGATACAACTTTGGGGATTGTATCTCCAATCCCCGGAATGGACTGATGCTCACCCCCAATTGGTAACTTCAATTCTTTTTGCTAAACCAAATGCATGTGATTTGTAAAATTTTGAGTGAGTTAAATCAAAAATTCTTAGGCTGTAAAGTTAGGATCTAAATAGTTGACTATCTTCGTACCTATATATAGAAGTTGAGTAATGAGTAATGTGTTCAATATGAAAAGGTCATGCACAACCATTTCTAGATATAATTATAAGAATTCCCTCTTTACTTTAATTTAAAAGGAGAGCAAGTTTGAATTATATATACAACCTGCCTACAGAATTATATTCAACCATCAATAGTTCTAATTTCCAAAATTTTTTGCTACGACTTGTTTTTCTGTTATTAATAAATAAATCTTCTTTCAAACTTAACATTTATGAATATATGATTCGGTAATACAAACGATATAGAATTAAAAATTGTAAATGATTTTCAAACTTATAAAATCGTTTTTGGCCAATTACATACCTAACACAACCTAATCAAAATTGAAGACAAGAATGAACGAACAATATTGGGCTTGATTATTTCCACAATTTATCATATAATTATTGAATATAGGAAAATTCTACTAGATGTTAATTTGATTAGTTCAAATTAAACTCCACAGGTCTCAATCTTGATCACTTTCCGCAATTTTATCATTTATTTATCTTCATCTCCTGCCCATAAATATAGATAAAATTTACAGTAGTTTTTCCATCTATCTGCAATAGTTTGTTTTAAGAGTCCCCCAAAAAGATGTGTTCTGATTCAAAGCTTTCCTTCTCTTACCGGTTATTGTGCTTGTTATCTCCTTGGAGCTGGCAGCTGCTAGGAACCTGGCTCAAGCAAACAACAAAAATGGTGGGTATTAATTTTGTTGATAAACTAGGGTTTATGATATGTTTATATAATTAAGTAAAAGGTCTAATTATTTTGACGAATCTATTTTGGTTTATCAGAGGAGATCAATGATGCCAAGGTTGGTAGGCCTGGAGTAAGTACTCCATCTGTAAGGCCAACATGCCCTTTTTGTCCTCGCAAGACTCAAAAGGTCGATGCATATATAAGTACTGATACCAACACTCATAACTAATCAAACCACTCAAAAATTCCATTTTCAGTTTTTTTTTCAATGGTCAAAATTGAAAGTCATGTAGGAAAAGAAAAAAAAAAGTGCAAGCCTGTTTTGTTTCAGCTAAACTAGTGGTGTGACATGAAATTCTTACTCTACCAAATTGTTTTTGCATCAGATTTCATTAAAATCAACTAAGCCAAGACTAAGAAAATGTAAACAATTATTTGAATGTATTTTTCTTCTTATGTATGTGACAAATATTACCAGACTATTTATATACAAGCAACCATACAAGGTAAGCCTCGCAAATTAAAATATGAAATACAATTAAAATCCCAAATTATTAGGTAAGATTACATTCATGATGTGAAAAAAGATCTTTTCCCTTAACACCCCCCTGCAAGACCTTGGCCGGATGGAGAGGAAGACTGTCTCTAAGAGAGTTGAACCGAAGCAAGGACAAGCGCTTGGTGAATATGTCGGCGAGTTGGTCACTTGTGGGAAGAAATTGAACAAATAGTGTACCATTTGTAACTTGCTCTCTAACAAAATGGTAGTCTAACTCTATATGCTTGGTGCGAGCATGGAAGACAGGGTTAGAGGTGAGGTAGATGACACTGATATTATCACAATATAATGTATCTGTATTGATTTGAAAGCCCAACTCATTTAATTAAGACTTAAGCCATAAGAATTCTAAAGTGGCATAAGCTATGGCCTTGTATTCACTTTCAGTAGAGGATCTAGCCATTGTTGGGTGTTTCTTGGCAAGCCATGAGAGAAGGTTAGAACCAAAAAAAATTCCATAGCCACTATTGCTTCGGCGATCATCAATATATTGTTGGGAAATGACGCCAATTTCCCTATAGTCAGATTTATGAGAAAGCGAAGAAAATGCGAACTAATAAGACAGACAAGTTGATAACGGAGTTCGGCCAATTATGCCTACGTCTCCAGACTGCTGCATATCTTTTACTGAAAGAAGAGAAATTTACCGAGTGTTTACAAACACTCACAACTCACAACCTCTCACTAATGCTACTCTCTCACTTTTTGATGGAATACATTACAAATGAATTTCTAAGGCTATATATAGGTCTACACCTCCTCAATGGACGGTCAAGATTAATTCTCACCTACTTTGATGGATGGTTGAGATTATTTCTCACCTACCAAATGTATGGTCAAGATTAATCTTCACTTACCATCTTACCAACCAAATAGATGGTCAAGATTAATCCCCACCCACCAAATGGATGGTCAAGATTAATCTTCACCTACCATCTTACCTACCAAATATTTTGTCAACAAAAGATGCACCGTCCATCTTTATTGTCATTTATTTTATGGTGCATGTGTAGTTTGACCAACAATCTCCCACTTGAAGACTGGTTTCAATCTGTCTTCACACCTCGATCAATGCAGCAGCCTTTCTGGTCTTGTTACTCTAGCAGACCAACTGAAGTTGAGCATAACTTCAGTTTGTCGATAGTCACCGCCTTTGTCAACATATCCGCTGGATTCCTGCTTCCTTGGATCTTCTCCAGTACTAACACATCATCTTCCAATAAAGATCTGATGAAGTGGTAACGAAGCCCAATATGCTTGGTTCTGGAATGAAATGCTGAATTTTTCGCCAAGTGTATTGCACTCTGACTATCACTATGCAAAATATTCTTCTCCCTTTTGAATCCCAACTCAGTTAACAAACCTTGAAGCCATATCATCTCTTTACTAGCTTCAGTCACTGCTACATACTCAGCCTCTGTAGTGGATAAAGTGACAATCTTCTGTATTTGTGACATCCAACTAACAGCTGTAGTTCCAACAGTGAATATATAACCGATGGTGCTTCTTCGGTGATCGACTTCTCCTCTAAAGTCTGCATCTACGTAGCCTTGTACTTTTAACTCTCCTTTACCAAAGTACAGACACTTCTCCGTGGTGCCTCGTAAATACCTCAAAATCCACTTGACTGCTTCCCAATGAACTTTTCCTGGATTTGACATAAATCTGCTAACAACTCCCACTGCATGACCAATATCTGGTCTAGTACAGACCATTGCATACATTAAACTTCCAATCGCTGAGGCATAAGGAATCTTAGCCATGAATTCTCTCTCTTCCTCCGTTTGAGGGGATTGATTTTTAGATAGGCGAAAGTGACTGGCCAAGGGTGTGCTAACTGGCTTGGCATTTTTCATGTTGAATCTCTGCAAAACACAGTTGATGTACTCTGCTTGAGATAACTGCAAGAACCCTTTCTGCTTATCTCTTGTGATTTGCATTCCAAGAATCTTCTTTGCTGGACCCAAGTCTTTCATGTCAAACTCTTTTGACAATTGCTGCTTCAACCTTCTGATATCATTCATATTTGAACCTGCTACTAACATATCATCGACATAAAGTAGCAAAATGATATAACTGGATTTATATCTCTTGAAGTAGCAACAGTGGTCAGCATTGCACTTCTGGAAATCTTCCTTGTGCATGAAGTTGTCAAACTTTTTGTACCACTGTCTTGGGGCTTGTTTCAGGCCATACAAACTCTTTTTAAGTCTGCACACCATGTTCTCCTTCCCTTTTTCTGAGAAACCTTCTGGCTGATGCATGTATATTTCTTCATCTAAGTCTCCGTGAAGAAATGCGGTTTTCACGTCCAGCTATTCAAGATGAAGATCTTCAATAGCCACAATACTCAATACTGTTCTGATAGTATTGAGCTTCACAACGGGAGCAAAAATATTGGTGTAGTCAACTCCTTCCTTCTGCTGGAATCCTTTGACAACAAGTCGGACTTTGTATCTTTTGAGACCATCATGCTCTTCTTTTACCCGGTACACCCATTTGTTATGAAGTGCCTTCTTTCCCATAGGCAACTCAGCTAGTTCCCATGTCTGGTTAGAGATCAGAGACTTCATCTCGTCTTTCATGGCAAGCTCCCACTTACTAGCATCTCCAGTCTGACAAGCTTCATCATAGCATTCAGACTCCCCTCCATCAGTCAATAACAGATAGTTCATGTATCTCCTGTTAGGCACATGAGGCCTAGAAGACCTTCTTAATACAGGAGATGGAGTAGGAGGCTGTGGTGTGTCGGATTGATGCGCACTGCTTGGTCCAACAAGTTCCTCTGGTTGAGGACTTGCTACAATGGGTTCCGTCACGGAACTAACTGGGACATCATCTGCATCTGCAAATACTGACTCATTCTGTTCTGAGTTGCTGATGACTGTTTTATGCATGTCCTTGTACATCACCCTTTCATCAAAAATCACATCTCTGCTACGGATGACCTTTTTATTTTCGTCATCCCAAATATGGTAGCCAAACTCATCCTCACCATAACCGATGAGAGTGCATTTCTTGGATTTGGGATCAAGCTTATTCCTTCCTTGATCACTGATATGCACATATGCTACACAACCAAAAACTTTTAAATGTGATAGTTTTATCTCTTTTTGGCTCCATACCTCCTCTGGTATTCTGTGCTCTAATGGAACCGATGGTCCTCGATTGATTAAGTAAGCTATTGTGTTGACTGCTTCTGCCCAGAACTGCTTCGGTAGACCTGACTGTATACGAATGCTTCTGGCTCTTTCTGTCAACGTTCGGTTCATACGTTCAGCTACACCATTGTGTTGAGGTGTACCTAGCACGGTTCTCTCTATTCTGATACCGTGCTCATAGCAAAACTTCTTGAATCTGGTGTCTTCATATTCACCACCATTGTCAGTTCTGAGCTTTTTAATCTTCAGACCTGTCTCATTTTCAACCATAGCTTTCCATCTTCTGAAAGCCTCGAACACTTCGGACTTATGTTTTAGAAAGTAAATCCATACCTTCCGAGAGTGATCATCGATGAAAGTCACAAAGTAGTGTTTCCCACCAATGGATGAGACAGTCGTTGGTCCCCAAACATCAGAGTGAACAAGCTCTAGCCTTTCTTTCTTTGGGGTTCTGCCACTTGTCTGAAAGCTGACCCTTTTCTGCTTTCCAAGTATGCAATCTTCGCATGTGTCTATCTCCACTGACTGTAGACCTGGAAGTTTCCCCTTTGAATGCATAATCTTCATTCATTTTTCACTCATATGGCCTAGTCTCTGGTGCCATAGATTGGGATTTTCATTGCTAGCTGCAACTATGATTGAACAGCGTCCTCCCGCTGTCATGTAAAGAGTGCCATTCTTTTTGCCTCGAGCAACCGTCATTGCTCCCTTTGAAATCTTCCAATTATCACCATGGAAGATCGTAGTGTAGCCTTCGCTAGCCAATTGCCCTACTGAGATTAAGTTCTTTCTCAGGTCGGAAATATGTCTGACATCCTTCAACTCCCAAACAGATATGTTCAACTTAATCTTTACTACACCTTTGCCAATAATAGCACAAGGTTGATCATCACCAAGATATACCTTTCCAAGGTTTCCAGGGACATACCTTTCGAAGAATTCTTTCTGTGAAGTAGCATGGAACGATGCTCCAGAGTCTAACACCCAAGACTCCTCTTTGCTTTCCAAAGAGCATATCAATGCGTCATTGCCTCCAGAGGTGGAAGCAACATTTGCCTCTACCTTTGCTTCCTGGTTCTTCGATGCACTCTTGCACTGATTTTTGTAGTGTCCAGTCTTTCCACAATTCCAACATTCGACAGTTTTTGAACTATGGAAATTACTTGGATTCCTGGATTTGGACCTTCTGTCCTTTGATTTACCTCGGTAGTTTGACTTGCCTCGTCCATTACCTCTGGTTGAATTTCTTCCTCTTGACTCTGTATGCAAAACTGAAGAAGTTGATGATTCACCCGACTCTCTCCGTCGGATCTCTTCACTAAGAACCAAATCACGAACATCATCAAATTTCAACTTAGTGTTTCCCGACGAACTACTCACAGCAGTGACAGTAGCATTCCAGCTTTCTGGTAGAGAAGACAAAAGTATTAATGCTCGTACTTCTTCATCAAATTCAATTCCAACCGAACTCAATTGGGTTGTGACTGTATTGAGTTCATTGAGATGTTGAGCTACAGATGCACCTTCTGTCATTCGCAAGTTGAACAAGCGCCTCATGAGGTGCACTTTGTTTGAAGCTGAAGACTTCTCATACATACTAGAGAGAGCCATCATAAGACCTGCCGTGGTCTTTTCCTTTGCTATGTTGAAAGCAACATTACGGGATAATGTCAATCGGATAACTCCGAGAGCTTGTCTGTCGAGAAGACTCCAGTCTTCTTCCTTCATAGCCTCTGGCTTCTTCCCTGAGAGAGGTTGATACAGATTTCTTTGATACAAATAATCTTCTATTTGCATTTTCCAAAAGCCAAAGTCCGCTCCATCGAACTTCTCAATTTTTACCTTTCCTTCATCTGTGGCCATCGCTCCCACTCGAATCTGACTTCCTTTAGATCGTTTTTGACAATTCTTGTGAACCTCTGTGTATTAGAACACCTCCGTGGATAATTTGGTACAACTGACCAAATTTCACTATTCACAAAAATTTACTATTCATGTGAATAGTATCGCCCGAAAAAAGGACAGAAAAAACGCAACCAATGCTCTGATACCAGTTGTTGGGAAATGACGCCAATTTCCCTATAGTCAGATTTATGAGAAAGCGAAGAAAATGCGAACTAATAAGACAGACAAGTTGATAACGGAGTTCGGCCAATTATGTCTACGTCTCCAGACTGCTGCAGATCTTTTACTGAAAGAAGAGAAATTTACCGAGTGTTTACAAACACTCACAACTCACAACCTCTCACTAATGCTACTCTCTCACTTTTTGATGGAATACATTACAAATGAATTTCTAAGGCTATATATAGGCTTACACCTCCTCAATTGACGGTCAAGATTAATTCTCACCTACTTTGATGGATGGTTGAGATTATTTCTCACCTACCAAATGTATGGTCAAGATTAATCTTCACTTACCATCTTACCAACCAAATAGATGGTCAAGATTAATCCCCACCCACCAAATGGATGGTCAAGATTAATCTTCACCTACCATCTTACCTACCAAATATTTTGTCAACAAAAGATGCACCGTCCATCTTTATTGTCATTTATTTTATGGTGCATGTGTAGTTTGACCAACATATATCACCGCCCAATCACTATCGCCATAGCAATGAAAGTCTAGAGAAGAGGATGATGAGAAAAAGGGGCCAAGATTTAAAGTACCATGTAAATAACGAATGAGTCGTTTTAATGTCTTCCAATAATGGTCGGTGGGGGCATGCATGTATTGACATAGTTTATTCACACTAAAGGCCATATTTGGTCATGTTAATGTAAGATATATATTGCAAAGCACCAATCAATTGTCAATATGCAACATCGTTTGAGCTTGGAGTTTCTGATTGCTTGGACAAAGTTAGAGATACCGCCATAGGAGTGAAGGATTAGAGTTAGCCATGCCAGCCTGTTCCAATATGTCATGAATATACTTTGATTAGATGAGTAGAAGAATAGATTTGGAGTCACTTCTAAACCAAGAAAGTAATATAATGCACCAAGACCTTTTACTGGGAACTCGATTTGAAGTGCTAAAATTGTTTGATTCATCAAAGTAGAGGAAGAACCAATGATAATATCTTCTACACAGACTAAAATATAGACAATGTTACCACTATTTTTATAAATAAAAAAGAAGTGAATCAACCTTTAAAGAGTGAAAATTCTAGCGATGCAAGAAAGCTCCAAGGAGGGAATACCATGCACGTGGCACTTGTTTTAAATCATGCAGTGAACGGTTCAATTTACATGCATGCTCTAGCTAGGTAAAACCTTTAGCAACAAGTCTAGCTTTGTATTTGTCTATAGTTCCATCTAGCTTTCTTTTGATCCTATAAATCCACTTATTTGAAACAACATTAGCATGCAAAGTTTGGGAACCAAGTCCCATTGTTAGTAGACAATAATGCATTAATCTCTTCTTACTTGACATTTTTCCATTCACTATATTTACTAGCTTGATTAAAGGTTGTTGGTTCATGTTCAAGGTAATTTTTGTGGGCTTTATTTCTGGTGGTTTGATGGGAATGGCGTGTGGCCATGGTGCGTCGTCTCAGGGTCCTAGTGTGGGTGCGATCTGGTTGGGAGTATTTGGTGAGATCGACCACAAGATCTATGTCATTGGTGGTGGCAGGTTGCAGAGGAAAGGAGGTTGAGTTGGTGGATTGTGAGGATGAAGAGGACGACGATGGCGGCCTATGGGGTAGAGGTGATGATGGTGGTGTTGGAGCATTGAAGGTTGGAAAGGAATTAGAGGGGAGATGAGAGAACATACCTTGGCACAGGGAAGGAATCTGAAACAAGCAATGTGAGTCATGATGTGTCCTGCATTTTATTAGTTAAAACTGCAGAAATTTGTTGATTTTTAAAAGGAAAGGTATTTTCATCAAAAATTGTATGTCTCACAACATAAATTTTATCAAGTTCAATACCTAAACAATAGGATCCACTGTGATTTGCTGGTCGACCTAAGTATACACATTGTTTACTGCGAAATGAAAACTTATGAGTGTTCTAAGGGCGGATATACGGGAATACATCACAATAAAAAATTTGGGTGTCCAACTAAGTTGGTATAATAACTTCTTTATCACCAAGATATACAATTGAATATACACGCATTTCCATGCCTCATTCTATAAATTATGATATATTAAATTTAACATTTATTTAAAAGTATTTTTTTTTAATTTTACATAATGTTAAATTTGTTGAAGGCATTTTTTGTATATTTAAGTTAATTTTGCCAGGCAAGATTTTAATTAATCAATAAAATTTTATATTCAAAATAGTGAATAGTCTTTTTAGTTAATGGAACTAAAATTCAGAGACTTCATCGTATATTTCAAAAAAATAAATGAACAAAATATTATATTCAACCATTAATTTACTCTTTTAATTACTTAATATTTATAACCATTAAAGATTTAATTGTTTTTTTCTTTAAATTATGGCCGACAAGGCAAAAGAAAGTCCACATCATCAATAGAACAAGACCACTTTTGATTTTATAGCTTCTTTGCAAACATTGATTTTCAACATTTCCCCATCTTTAGCAAACATTTTAGCTTTTGAGTTCAAAATTTTCCACATTTCACACGGCTTTTTGAGTTCTCAATTGGGATACTATTTGTGTTTGACAAATTGCCACAATTGCGCTTAAAATATTGCAGAAGACTTGACCTCCTGGTGTAAGTCTTATAATTAATATTGATTTTCATATTAAGCCATGCTTGAATTGCCATTTTTCATTGTATTGAGACCAAAAGATGATGGAGTTCTCAACATACAATTCCATGTTTCTCTTAACATTTCTAGTTACAGGCTACTCTTTTTCATCTATGCCGCAGAAGCCATTATGCAACAGTGGAGAGAGGTCAGCCTTGCTGCAATTCAAGGAAAGCTTTGCCATCAGCAAGGATGCTTCGGCTGATCCTCTTGCCTATCCCAAGTTTAATTCATGGGATCTTGAAAAAGATTGTTGCTCATGGGATGGTGTAGAATGTGATGATATCAATGGTCATGTGATTGGCCTTAACCTAAGTAGCAGCTGTCTCTTTGGTTCTATCAACTCCAATAGTACTCTGTTCTTGCTTCTTCACCTCCAAAAGCTTGCTCTTGCCTACAATCACTTCAATTATTCTTTAATACCATCAAGAATTGGCAATCTCTCCATGTTAACATATCTTGACCTCTCTTTCTCTTCATTTTCAGGCCCAATTCCATCTGAAATTTTCTTCTTGTCCAAATTATCTTATCTTGATCTTAGAGATAATTCCTTCACTGGCCAAATACTTTCTTCCCTGGCAAACCTCACCAACCTGACTTACCTCTATCTTGACATGAATAATTTTAGTGGTTCTGGAACCTTGTCTTGGCTTGATAAGTTAACCAAACTTAGTGGTTTATCCATTGAGATGTTAAATTTAAATGGCTCCATTCCCTCTTCTTTAGCAAATTTGACACAACTTACCCTTCTAGATTTATCAGGCAATCAGTTTAGTGGGGAAATACCATCCTTTTTAGCAAATTTAACCCAACTTACTTATTTGAACCTTGCTTCTAATAAATTAACCGGTCAGCTCCCATATTGGCTTGGTAACCTAACCCAGCTTAACTATCTGAATCTTGCTTTAAACAACTTCAGTGGATCTATTCCATCAGCAATTTTCGGACTCAGGAACCTTGAATATTTTAACCTGAAATCCAACCACTTGAATGGGACCGTGGCCTTAGATGAAATTGTTCTGCTCAAGAATTTGACTGCCCTTCACTTATCTTTGAACAATTTAGTACTGTTGCTCAACAAAACCAGAATTAGTACTCTTCCAAAATTAGCCGGTTTAGGCCTAGCAGCTTGCAAACTTGATATCTTCCCTGATTTCTTGCGCCAACAAGATAGCTTGCATTTGCTAGACTTGTCCTTCAACAATCTTCAAGGCAAAATACCCAGTTGGATGTGGAGAATGAGCACAAACACTTTAGAATATATGGACCTTTCTCACAATTTCCTGACAGGGCTTGATCAACCTCCAATCTCTCTTCCATGGACAAATCTCCGAGTATTAAACCTGAGTTCTAACAATCTCCAAGGCTCCGTCCCAATCCCTCCATCCTCGATCAGCTTGTACTTAGTATCAAACAATTCATTGACAGGAGAAATCCCACCATTGATTTGTAGCTTGGGTTCTCTTCAAGTTCTCGACTTGTCAAACAATAACCTGAATGGCACAATTCCTCCATGTTTGATCAACTCGAGTGATTCCCTGTCAGTTTTTAATTTAAAAGGAAATTCTTTGCATGGCACTATCCCTGAAACATGGGCAAGCAAATTAAGGATGATTGATTTAGGACAAAACAATCTGCAAGGGAAGATACCCACATCAATAGCCAAGTGTAGAATGCTGGAAAGTCTTGATCTTGGAAACAATCAACTTCAGGACACTTTTCCATCATGGTTGGGAGCTTTACCAGAGTTGAAAATTCTCATTTTAAGATCCAACAAGATTCATGGTAGCATGATGGGGAGTTGCAGTTCTGATTTCAATTTCTCCAAATTGAAAATTTTGGATCTCTCTTCCAATGAACTTAGTGGGAAGTTGCCTTCTGATTGCTTTCTGCACTGGAATGCCATGAGAGTCCTTGATTTGGAAGACTCAGGATACTTGCAGGCCAACACAAGTGTTGGCATAGGTGGGTTCCCAATTCCTGGTTACTATGATTACTCAATCATGATAATCAACAAAGGCATGGAAATGGAATATAGGAAGGTAATGGCCATTTTCAAAGCCCTTGATCTTTCTAGCAACAGATTTGAAGGTGAAATACCGGAGTTAATTGGGAATTTACAAGGCCTTCAATTGCTCAATCTTTCAATTAATAGTCTTTCGGGTCGAATTCCTCTATGCATATCCAATCTGACACAACTCGAATCGTTGGATCTTTCTCAAAACAATCTTTCTGGAGAAATTCCAAGCCAATTGACTCGACTCACTTTCCTGGCCATTTTTTATGTGTCACAAAATCATTTAACAGGACGTATACCGCAAGGGAACCAATTTGATACATTTCAGAATTATTCGTATGAAGGAAACTTGGGACTATGTGGAATTCCATTGTCCAAGGGATGTGAAAACGTTGAGGATGTAGCTCCACACTTGCAAGAAGATCAAGGTTCAGAATCTCAATTCCATTTTGACTGGAAAATAATTTTGATGGGGTATTTTTTTGGCTTCTTGGTTGGGGTGATCATTGAAAAAATTCTGAGCAAAGCAAAACATGATTTGGTTTTGAAGGTAATGAGGTGGATACAGCAGAAAACATACAGATGAAGGAGAGATGTACAAATTTATCTTCATCTATATGAATTGCAAATTATATGCTTTTCATTTTGCGTTTTCGTAATTATAATTTGTGTTACATAACAATTTTATAATTAATCTATATGCTTGAAATTGATATATGTTTAGTGTTTATGCAAGCTATTGTGCTTATCAGCATCATCCCGTGTCTGTCTATATTCCATCTCAATTTTATGTCATATATAAAGCGGACTTCGTCTATTGATGAAAAATTGTTAGGGCTTCAGTGTTTTTTTTTTAACAATAACATATATCGAAACAGTAAGCTGTGGTAGCTAAAACAGAAATATCATCATTAATTCGATAAACATCAGTGAACATTGGTAAAATAACTAATAGAAAAGAAAGCATCAGAGTGTAGATTGCAAAAGTCTGCCAAGTCTTTTTCATTTTAACCTGGAAAGACAGCAGTTTTTTTGGCAGTATTTTTCAACCATGGAGCCTCCTAATAAAGACTTCAGTATTGGTAAAATAAGTCAAGCTAAAAAAAATTAATATTTTGATAAAAAAAAAAAAAAAAAGAAAACGGCATATAATTAAAAAAATTAAATGATTTTGAAACTTACTACGCAATACAACTTAGTCAACACTGAAGAAAACAAAATAATTAATGTTGGGCTTGATAATTTTCCACAATTTATTATATATTAATATAGAGATTTAGAAAATAATACATAAACTAGTTTTTAATTTGATCAGTTCAAATTATATATATGTCACATGTTTCAATCTTGGCTTTGGGTCATTGGTACTTGAAATTAGTTCCACAATTAATCATATGTTCATTTTCATCTCCTGCCTATAAATATAGATAAATTTGAGTGGTTTTTCCATCCATATGCAATAGTTTGTTTTAAGAGTCGTTAACAAAAATGTGTAAAAATTTGAAAGCTTTGCTTCTCTTACAGGTCATCGTGCTTGTCATCTTCTCGGAGATTGGAGCTGCTAGATACCTAGCTGAAGCATACAAGAAAAATGGTGGGTATTTATGGTCTGGTTTACAAATTAGGGATTTATGATTTATTTATGTATGAGTAAAAACTAATTAGTTTTTTTTATTTGGATTTCTTTATCTTTATCAATATATATATATATATATATATATATATGATAATTTTCGATGCTTACGGTTTAAATAATAATAAATAATTTTAAATTGAATAGCCTTTAATGCTATTTATTTATTATTTAACTAATTAAAACTATTAAATTTTGATTTAACAGTATAACGTGTTATATATATATATATATATATGGGGACTGCGTATGTATTTCGCCTCAATAACGTGATACATATATATAAACAGAAATATCATCATTAATTTGATATACATCGGCGAACAGTGGTAAAAAAATTAATAGAAAAGTAAGCATGGATCAGTATAAATTACAAAAGTCTGCCTAGTCTTTTTCATTTTAACCGAGAAAGGCTACAGTTTTTGTGGCTGTGTTCTTCAACCATGGAGCCCCCTGATCAAGACTTCAGTATTGGTATATTTTGATCAAAAAAGAAACCACATATAATTAAAAAAATTTGAATGATTTTCAAACTTACTATGCAATACAACTTAGTCAACACTGAAGACAATAAATAATTAATGTTGGGCTTGATTATTTTCTACAGTTTATTGTATATTAATATATAGATTTAGGAAAATCAAGATTATCAAAACCGGTCCGATCAATTAACTGGAAAAGACAGCGGATCAAAGGTTTAAAATTGAACTGGAGTTGAATTAAAATTTTTTTGAAAACATAGTGTATCGCATATATAATAAAATATAAAAATAACTTATAAAACACTTATCCTACACACAAATATATGTCAAAAACGTAATGTCCATAATTTAATTAATATATAATCAACCAAATTAAAATATAACAAAATTAACACTAAAAATGCTAATCCAGCGATTGAGTCTCATCATCATCAACTTTATTTCTTAAAAAATTTTGATTTGCATTAGTTTCACCCACATTCAACTAAATGAATCCAAATCAACATTATCCAAATCTTTATGTCCTAGATCATCTATTTCTCTTGCATCTATTAAAATTTTATAATGTCAATATGATATTTAAAAAATAAATAATTTGAAACCATAAACCATGTAGTAGAAGTAACTTTCAATATGAGTGTCTTTTCCAGACACTAAATGTGTATGATCTTTATAAAGAGCAATCTCTATTTCCTCAACTTCCAACTCAATAGGTGTATCATCTTTCTCAATCTAAAATTTAGTTTTATAAATGTACTCATAATCAATATGATTATAGTTCCATTTCTTGTAGAACCTAAATAATAATAGTTAAAATTAATATTATTTCTAGTGTGCATAAAATTTAGCAAGTATTAAAAATACATATGATTATAGTTGCATACATGATCTTCAATCCTAAATTGTAATTCACATATAAAAAATCATTAAGTCTTTGATATTATAATCTATTTCTCCATTTTGTATGAATGTGTTGAAATAAACTCTAATTTTTTTTTCATATCCAGAAGAAGCAGCAGTTTGACTTAAAATTTTAATAGTCAATCTCATTAAATTTGGTTCATTATTACTATATAATTTCCACTACCCATCTACATATTAAAGCAAAATTAAATAGCAAAAAAATTGTCACAATCATAACATTTTGCAAAAATTGAAAATCTATCTAAGAAAATATTAAGAGATAAAAATTACTTTTTTTTTACATGGTTAATGTTCTTGAGCTGTTGATAAGGCTAATTCTTGGCTAAAGCTTCCAAGTCTATTTCGGTAAATTTTTATCTCCTTGATTGTTGCAATTCCCATTGGGTTTATTGCTTTATTTTCAAGCAAGTTAATAAGGTCTCTAGTAATATCATGCTTCTTTGACAAATTTAAAAGAGAGCTGGATTCAAAAAATATGCAGCTACATGGAGATTGCCCCGAAACTATTTGCCTCATCGCGCACCAATAGTCTTAATATATGACTCCTACTTATGATTATTTTTGTTGAACATGTACTTGATAGTCTTGCATGCCCTACGCATCCCTTTAAATACATATCCCGATGAAGGGTTTTCATAAGAATCTACCAATCGCAACAATTTCACATATGAGACCACAATCTTCACTATAATTAAGCAACCATTCCAAAACTCTTTATTTAAAGCAATCGATACAAAAAAACTTCCCTCCTGAACTTCATAGAGCTTATGACCGGTAAAGAATTTGCTTGTAGCAAAGGCTTATAAATCATATTTATAATTTTCAATGCTTTTCAAAGTTATAAATGTTGTAGCAAAATGCATCATTGCTAGATGCACTATTGCCCTCCAATCCTTTCTCTTTTTTAATCATATCAAAATTGCAATATGATTGTAAACAAATGTTGTTAACTTAGAGGTGCAGAATGTCAAGTCAGCCACATGATCTAGGCTACTAAAATCTTTCAAAATCAAATTAATCCAATGAGTTACACAAAGGTGACCAAACTAAGTTTCTATATTTTTCATGTAGCAATATTCACACAACTACATAATTAGCAGTATTATTTATAACCAAATGCAGCACATTCGGTAGCCTAACCAATTCAACAACTTTAGAAAACAAGCCCACTAGTGTTGATGCATCTTTCACAGAATCTGAAGCATCAATAGACTTAAAAAACATAAACCAATAGAGCAATACACAAAAAAAATTTATTAAAGTTCTCTATTGTTGATTAGTCTATCCATATGCCTTTATGATGCAACCACTTTCTTTCCAATGATTTTTATAATTCTCAATGAGCAATGCACATTCTTATTTGCTATCTTTTAACAAATTTTACTCTCAAATTATGATAAAGTTGAAGCTTTATATCCAGGACCAACAACAGTAATAACATCTACAGTTGGGTGATAAAAAGGTGAATTGGTTGCATTGAAAGATATACAAGCAACATAAAAACACTTTGCAACAACTTTGTGTGCCTTAGCTCTGCTTCTTTACCAACAAGAGCACTCCTAATACTAGCCTGAGACCCTGCAGATGTTCTTGAAATAAAATAATCACTAATTCCAACTCTTTGTTTTCCTTTCCTTTTAATTGCTTTTTTAATGGATTTATATCTTATACTCTTTCCTGACTCATATTAACTTCAGTTGAATCATCATCATCATTAATAACTTCATATGCCCTCTTATATGCCATTTTACTTTGCTTTTAATTCTCTGCATGTTCCATGAGAATCTTTTCCATTTTGACAAGAACATCACAAGGAACTTTTTTTACATTTTGCTATTTGCCTTTGAATGTTAGCTAAATGATATTTTATTTTATTTATTCCACCGCCTTTAAATGAAGATCCACAATATAGACAACTGCATACAAACTTTCCAACTTCTAATTTTGTTTCCTTGAAATGTTCCTAAATGGGATCTCTCTTTCTATGAATAGAAGGTGTAGAACCTGTGAATTGATTTTCAGAAAAATTGAATGCTTAAAGGATCCATATTTATGGAATGCCTAGAAAGAAATTTTTTAAAATAAATTGACCATTTTCTTGAACTATATATTGATAACATAAATGTTTTAAATTTTCAATTAATAATATGCGATTGATGAAAGAAAACCAAACAACCAATATATATATAAATATATCGAATGATAATATGTAATTGTTAACAAATGTTTTGATTTTTTCTCACAACGACAACATATAATTGGCTAACAAAAGTATCCTCTCCACTAAAACTAAGGAATGCATCATAATTTCTCACACACACGCGCGCGTGCACACACACACGCACACACACACACACACACACACACACACACACACACACACATATATATATATATATATATATATATATATATATATATATATATATATGGTGAAAAGATTAAGTGTCCATACTCACTAAAGAAGTGTTGAAACACAACATTTAGGGATGCTGACATAGTTAAATATCATATACTTAGGAATAGTTTTGTGTTGGATTACTATGTGTGGACAAGACACGGTGAAACCAACATAATTGGTCATTCAAGTCATAGTCATTGGGTTGACCAAGATGATGTCACCAATTATGGAAAATGTATATCATGAAATGGTGATGGATGCGGCGGGTCCATCATTCAATATGTCTTCATGTGAGGAAGAACCGAATATAGAAGCCTAAAAATTTTATGATATGTTCAATGCTGCTAATGCATAATTGTGGCCTGGGTATGAGAATCATTCACAGCTTTCTTGTGTTGCTAGACTACTAAACATTAAGGCATAACATCACCTGTCAGAAAGGGCTTTTGATACAATAGCAGGATTAGTAAAGGAAGCATTGTCACCTGAAAATGTAGCTTCTAAAAATTTCTACTCAACCAAACACTTGTTACGGGAAAAGAGGTGTTGGGAGTCGCTAGTCGCAAGGAATGAACAGTGGAGCACACCAAAATATCGTGCATTATCAGCAAGAGCTAGCACAAACTGTTTATTAGAGAAAGCTAGTCCAGGAACAGGTCCTTTTCGACACACTGCAGGATCCATTTCTATTGAGGAACATAGACGCAAAATAGTAAGAAAAATATCGTAATATAACATACTTATTTTTTATTCATTTGTAAGATTGATAAGGAGGGCAGGGATCCTAGATGAATTTTTCTTTTCCAAAAGTGTCACATGAAGAAAGATGGTGGATGGATCGATGCCTGTGTGCAACAAATTGGGGTAAGAATTTTAATGTATTTTCATTAACTGCAAAATTATATAATATTGTGTTATTTCATATCCACTTTTTTATTAACTACAGGAATGTGTTCAACATATCGTTGCCTAGTCGATACAACCATCTGCAGAAGGATCATAAACTTCAATTGATCCTGTTAAACTTTCACCTATGGAGAGTTAGCGTGTGTTCGTAGAAGCTGTAAGTGCCTAGCCTAATGATCGTCGTATTTATGGATTGGGTGTTAAGGCTTCATTATTGTTCTCTGACCAAGGATCCTCATCTCATTCCACTAATTTCGATGTAAATCTAGAAACTATTCGCACTCAGATAGAGGAGATGGAGAGGACGATCAAATAGCAGATAGAGGAGCAATTTCAAGAGCACCTTAGGCAGCGGGATTAGGAGGTTGATCAGCTTCATCAGCTCATTCGGGAATGAGATTAGCAGGTAGAGGAATGCTTGTGAGAGAGAGACACACATACTGAATAATGACTACAATCAATCATGGAGGAACATATGCATGCTTTTATACATGATTGGACACAGAGCAAGCAACCCCAATTCGAAGATACAACTCCTCACTCTTTCTCGCTTAAAGATCCTCCATCCATTTTGTTTTACTTACGTTGGGATTCTATTATTGTAATGACTTTTTTAGACAAAAACAATGAATATTGTGTTATAATAAAAGTTGAATGGTATGAATATATTGAATTATATGATATTCAGATGTTTTATAAGCAGGTTACTTATGTCTTATAATTAGGTTACTTTAAAATAAACAGTATAAATTTTTAAATAAATAAATAAAAATCGCGATGCCAACTTAGCATCGCTAAAAAATAATAGCTAAATAATCTATCATTATTAGTGACACCAATTAGCGTCGCAAAATTTGCAACTCTATATTGCATCGCTAAAAATGCTATTGAATGCTTGGTCTGTTGCCACTGTTTGGCGACGCCAAATTTTAGTTAGCAACACATTTTTAGGCGTCGCTAATTAGTAATACCATTTCAGCGTAGCTAATTAGCGACACCATTTCTTATCGCATCGCCATGTTGGTTGCGATTCAACTTTTTGAGATGCCCCATTGGCGCCTTTAAGGCATTGCTATATCTGTTTAGCGACACAATTTTAGAATTTAACGACTACAAATGGGCATCATTAAATGCTATTATTCTTGTAGTGTAAGAATTCAAATCATTCAGTAAAACAACAAGGACTTAACAAGGAAAATACAAACAATTCAAGACCTCATTACAATTTACCATTTTTACCCTTTTAAAGAAAATAAATTGTAGCATAGGTAATTAGAAGCAATAGTTGGATTAGTCGATAGATCTAAATATATGGTTAGTGTGATTAGTTTTTAGTTTCTTTGTTTAATGATTGGTTAAGAGGAAGATAAAAATATCAGTAAACTAGAATAATTGACTTTAAGAAATTTTCTATCAATTCTCTAGAGGCTGCACTTTTTGCTGTGATTGTAACTAGAACTGTTTGTGACCGTGGTGGTGATGGTAATGAGAACTTGGTCGTCATAATTATCAGTGGATCTTAGCATATGATTTTCATAAATGTTACTAGTAGTTGGTGCATTGGTTTATAAACATTTTTTCTTTTCTCATTTCTTTTTGATGCGAGATTGGAAGTTAAAATGTCAAACTAGCACATTTTCAGGTTTAAGTTATTACGTTTAATACCCAACATATCTCTCGTATTTTATCAATGTAACATTCGCTAATTTGGACCCTCAGTATCATGCGTGCCCTAATATTGGATACGCCGAACTGACCAAAATCTAATTTTAGACCAAAGAAAAATAGAAACTTTAATTTGGAATTTAATTAGAAGAAATCGAAAGTTTATGATTTAATTGGAAGAAAAGCAAAGTTTAATTAGGGATTAAATTGAAGCAATTTAAGAATTTTGTGCAAGGAGTATTAAGAGGATAAATTAATTAAGGATGTAATTGATGAAAATTATGAAGTTTGTTGCTTGAACTGGGAAAAAAATTTATCTGTGGACTTAATTGAAAAAAAAATTTTTGGGGTCAATTTATGAAAATGGGAATGAAAAAGGGTTAAATTGGTAATTTGATATGATTAATCTAATTAATTTTTCATCACCTCACAACCTGCCAATCAAAGTGTGAATTATCCACTAATTAAAGATTAATCAGCTAATTAACATATATAAAGACAAAAAAAAGATATTGGGCCAACATTACCATCTTCATCTTCATTTTCAACTCCACCGCCACCTCTATTAGCAACCACACCAAAGATTTCCCTCACTCAAATCCTCCCCTCTTTCTTCGGTTTTGGTTAAAAAATTAAAAAAAAAAAGAAAGCTCAATTGGATGCTAGGGAACAAGATTTAGTGAGAAATAGAAAAGACAAAGGAAGAAAGAATGAGGAAATTGCTTGAAGGGTGTTCGACTACCATGGAAAAATTTATAGCCACGACCATACCACAAGAAGGAGAGGGCAACAACCTTAAGAAAGAAAAAGGGGAAGAAAAATGAAAGAAATTGGAGGGGAAAATAATTTAAAAGCTAAGTGAGGTGTGTACATACTTTTGACTTAAATTTTGTTGAAATCATGATTTTATTGAAAGCTTAATTTATGATATGTGTGCAATGTAATTAAGAGATGGAAATGAGTATTGCTAGAAAATAGTTAGGGATTGCCTTGCATGTGTAAATTGTTAATTGGTTAATTGGAATGAGTAGATGATGATAAATATGCATGGTAGGGGCTGCCTCATATGTTGAATTATTGATTGTCTTAATCGGATGGATGGAAATGCGATGAATGTGTATGCATAGGAGTTGCCCATGTCGATTTAATTTTGTGGTGGTGTTTTAATTGTTGAAGAAAAAAAGATGATAATTATTGATGTAATATGTGCAAATAGTAGGATAGGATTAGGGGGTTGCCTAAGTTAGTCCATGTAAATTGAATTATTTTGGTTTGTTGAATTGAAAATGACATTGATGAGGTTGATATAAGTAGGAGTTGTCATGTTTTATTTATTTTTGTGAAATTTTTAATTGGCAAAAATAATATAGATTAATGAAATTGAAATAAAACAGTGTTATGAATTTAATTTGATCAAGGGCATTGACCCAATGGTATAGCTAGAATTTATAATTTGATATTGCTTAAACATGCAGCGAGACGCAAGCAAATTAGGTTGCCTTACTTGGGTAAAAGGTGATCGCACTTCAAAGGATAAATTTTATGAAGGATAATTTCTACGAAGGCAAAATCATTCTACGAAGGATATATTCTACGAAGGATATATTCTACTAAGGAAATATCTTTCTACAAAGGAAAAGGTGTTGGTCAAACTACACATGCATTAGAAATAAATGACAATAAAATTGGACGGTACATCTTTTGTTGATAAAATATTTGGTAGGTAAGATGGTAGTTGACGATTAATCTTGATCATCCATTTGATGGGTGGGGATTAATCTCGACCATTTATTTGGTTGGTAAGATGGTAGGTGAATATTAATCTTGACCATTCATTTGGTGGGTGAGGATTAATCTTAACCATTTATTTGATTGATAAGATGGTAGGTGAGAAATGATCTCAACCATTCATCAAAGTATGTGAGAATTAATTTTGGCCATCAATTGAGAAGGTGTAAGCCTATATATAACCTTAGAAATTCATTTGTAAGACATTCCATCCAAAAGTGAGAGAGAAGCTTTAGTTAGAGGTTGTGAGTTGTGAGTGTTTGTAAACACTTTGTAAATTTCTCTTCCTTCAGTAAAAGATCTGCTAGCAGTTCGGAGACGTAGGCATAATTGGCCGAACTCCGTTATCAACTTGTCTTATTATTCCACATTTTTTTCACTTTCTTATAAATCTGATTATAGGGAAATTGGTGTTATTTCCCAACAACTGGTATCAGAGCGTTGGTTGCATTTTTCTGTCTTTTTTTCGGGCGATTACTATTCACAGAGGTGTTCTAATTGTCAGAAACGATCCAAAGGAAGTCAGATTCGAGTGGAAGCGATGACCGAAGACGAAAGAAAGGTGAAAATTGAGAAGTTCGATGGAGCAGACTTTAGCTTTTGAAAAATGCAAATAGAAGATTATTTGTATCAAAGAAATCTGTATCAACCTCTCTCAGGGAAGAAGCCAGAGGCTATGAAGGAAGAAGAATGGAGTCTTCTCGACAGACAAGCTCTCGGAGTTATCCGATTGACGTTATCCTGTAATATTGCTTTCAACATAACAAAGGAAAAAACCACGACAAGTTTTATGATGACTCTCTCTAGTATGTATGAGAAGCCTTTAACCTCAAACAAAGTGCACCTCATGAGGCGCTTGTTTAATTTGTAAATGACAGAAGGCGCATCGGTAGCTCAACATCTCAATGAACTCAATACAGTCACAACCCAATTGAGTTCGGTTGGAATTGAATTTGATAAAGAAGTATGAGCATTAATACTTTTGTCTTCTTTACCAGAAAGCTGGAATGCTACTGTCACGGTTGTGAGTAGCTCGTCGGGAAGTACTAAGTTAAAATTTGATGATGTTCGTAATTTAGTTCTTAGTGAAAAGATCCGACGGAGAGTGTCGGGTGAATCATCAACTTCTTCAGTTTTGCATACAAAGTTTCAACACTTCTTTAGTGGGTATGGACACTTTATCTTTTCACCATCCATCCAATATGGTTGACTACATGCAAATTCCATAAACTCATCCAAACCCCTAATGAAATAAAGGTTCAAAAGACCCTCTTTAAGTCTAGCATACATCCACTCATGGGGATGACTCATTTTAGGGCACTTAATGGATTAAATTGGTCATGAATAAAAATAAATACTTAAAATCTACCAAGCATAGCATAAGTATCTAAAAATGGGGTTTCCTTGTTGAAAGAGAATAACAAAATATAGTTCATACAAATAATCCAATATAGTTGAAAGTTATAAACTAGTAAGGTAATATAAAATTGGGAAAAAATATAATTAAATACTTAAACTCTACCAAGCATAGCATAATATCTACGATCAAATTTAACTCTCATTTTATAATTAAAATCTAATAAAAAAGAAAGAAATCTTATTAATATTCAATAATGACAATTCAATCAAATTTTACTAAACCAATTATATTTTTTTTCTCATTTCTTTATATAATTTTTTTAGCTTTCATTAGGTTAAAGCAAAGCAATCTTTGAATGAGTGTAAAAATATTTGTGCTTAATCTAATATGGTAAAGCATTGGTGTAGAATTTACGGTTGTAGGTAGTTTAAACACATTTTTTAGAAAATAATAAAGTGAATTTTATAATCTACACTTCAGCATAGAGGAAGGTTAAATGCAATATCTACCATAACATCAAAGAAAAATAGTGCTTCAACAAAAGGAGGAGAGAAGCTAAAAATTCAATTCCATTAATCTTGAATTCCCATTTTATTTTTCATTTCTTTTTATTGATATGATTTTTTTTTATTTTTTTAACATTGCACTAATTTTTTTATTATGAACACAATATGATTTGCATTTGCATTTAACATTCCTTTCTTTGCATTTGGCTGACAATTAATTAAGTATTTAAAAGAATTCATATTATGAACACAATAGGATTTGTTAACATGATTTTGTTTTAACAATGACATGATTTTAGTCAAATGGAAATCAGTATATTCTAATAATATCTTTTCAAGTAATCTGCATTACTTTATATCATATGAGTAACTTACTTTATATTATATATTATTATAAGTTACATTATATGAGTAACTTACTAGATTCATAAACTTGTATATTTGATATTTTTTATATGTTTAAATTTGTAAATTCTATAATTGAACCTCGTGAATAATTAAAATAAAATTGTTAAATGAAATAATATTTAATTTAATAGTATAAATTGAAATATTGTTTTCAGAAATGGACAAACTCAATGAATCGGAGAGAGCGTATATATAATATGATCATTGAAGGAGAGAAGTGGGAGGTTTGGGTTAGGTCATGCATGCATAGGTTAAAGTGGTAGTTAGGACCGATAGGTGATAAAGCATATAATGAGAAAATGTCTATTTTTTAATTAATATTTATGTAATTATAGATTTAAGTAGAGATGCAAAGTAACTCCTTAGAAGAAGAGTAGTTTGATCCAGATCAAGAATGATAATTATGAGTTTTAGTAATTTTTGATAATATATATTCATTAATTAACAAGTTTAACCTTATAGCAATACATTTTTAGAATTTAAAATTTAAATTTTATTTTATCTTTTTCTTAATATATGCTCGTAAACTAATTAAAGGTTTGTTGGTTATGAGTAATTCTAATGTATTAAGCTTTACTTCTTATAAATCAAATGTCCGAAAACTATCAAAAACTCGTATTCAGATTTATCTCAATTTGAAAATTTTGGTCCTTTATTTCAAACCAATTAATAAAAAATAGAAAGATATAATTAAACTCGATCAAATCATATAATCTATATTATTAATTAAATAGTAATTTATTAAGTTAATATACATGATTAACTAACATTAATTTTGTTTAGGTTCATATGAATCATGAGAAACAAATCCATCTACCTCTCACCTAACTATTATATATCTTTATTATAGTTGAATTTTGTGATTTACAAACTTTATTTTTTTAATTACATGCAGCCTTTAAGGTTGGTTAGACGTTAAAATTGATTGATTATTAGGTTAGACTGTTAGTTAAGAGCCTATCTATTGATTACATTCTTTCTACTTAGAGCTAGGTCAATTCTATGTAGACACTATACAACTTCAAATTATGTACCCTCATATACAGTTTTGATTTCATGATGAGTAAAATAATTAATTTATAACCTCCAATCTTAATTAATTACATTAATGTAGGCCTGCCTCTAATAGGTTTGTTCAATATTGTCTTCTAATGCAGGAAATTAGAAATTTAATCTCTTGTCCCTTTCCACATTTTCCTCCTTAGATATTGAAGCATTACATTGCCTTTATATATATATATATATATATATATATATATATATATATATATATATATATATATATATATATATATATATATATATATATATATATATATATACTATATAATCAATTAAAGAAAATTATATTTTTAGATGATCCAAAAAATGATTTGATAATTTTTTTTATTTTTTTGAATGAAATATGACCCAAAAAAATCTAAATAATATGATTATATAATGATTGGACTTAAATCTTTGGCATATATGAATGGATGCTGTTAAACCTTGAGGGGTATTTCTGTCATTTTGATGATAACAAATAAAATAGTAACATTGTATTTAACATACTTTTTTTTAAGTCTATTAAACATGGTATGGAATAAAATAGCAAGAATGGAGAATGGAAGATTAATCTTTGAAAGACAAAATTAAGGAAATAAGCATGTTCACGCTCGTGATCCTATGTGTCATGCCCGTGAAACAGCTAACCGTCACCAAAACCAACATTTAAAGTTCACGGCCATGAAGGAAGACAACAAATCGTGAAATGCACATTTAAGTCACGCCCATGAATTAAATGTCACGCTCGTGAACCTTCATGACAATTTCATCCAGAGAGCTTCACAACCAAAGTCACTGCTTGGATCACGGCTGGGAAGTTTGTCACGCCCGTGAAGATGTATGTCACACCCGTGACCAAATGTTTCAAAACCTTCCAGAGAGCTTCATGACCAAGGTCACCACTTCAGTCACGGCTTGGAAGAACAGTCATGCTCATGACAAACATAGTCACGCCCGTGAAAGATGAAAGAGAAAAATGTCAGACGCGATTATTTGGGTTGGTGCAATGGCTAGTTTAGTATTAAATGCACCCTAACGGCTATAATTAGCCATGGAAGTATAAATGCAAGTCATTTATGCATTCAGCAAAGAGAATAGCAAATACTTTGAATCAAAATCTTATTACAAGTTATTTGTGCATTTAATACTTTCATAACCAATATCTATTCTCTGTGAAAATTTTTTTACTCATCATTTATTGAGCAATAAATATTTGTAAGTGTTTCTCTCTGTAATCATTTATTACTCAAGTGCGTTTTGGGTATTTCTGGGTTAAGAGTAGAACACTTGTAAGGGTTAGTTGTGTGAGCCTTTAAAACACAAAATAAAAGGTTGTTTGTGTGATCCTGCAAAAATACAAAATAAAGGTTGTTTGTGTGAGCCATTGTGACAAACACCATAGTTGGGAGTGAACTTGTAAAACTCCATTGTAACACTTAATATGTTAGTGAAACTCCCAATTGCGATTGGGGAGAGGAGTAGGGTTTGTTAACACCCGAACCTCTATAAAAATCCTTGTGTAAAATTTTCTTTATCCCTCCTAAAATTAATTTTTATTTCCGCACTTTAAAGTTTAATTTTTTAAAACTCCAATTCAACCCCCATTCTTGGCTTAATATCTGGGCAACAGATACCTTTTTTATTTTTCAGATTAAACATACTAAAACTTTCATTGATTTAAAAACTCATATGATTGAAGCCATAATTTTTAATTAACAGTTTATCTATTTTTAATTTTTTTTGTACAGATTTTTTATTTGTTTTATTTATGAATTATTCAGTGGCTACAAGAACAATATAACACATCAAAAGTAAATTATGAAGTGTGCATGTTAAATGGAAAAAATAAATGGTCTTTGGCTAATTTAAATTAAAAAAATATTTTTATATTCAAAAAAAAGAGAGATGAAACTTTGATGTAGGAGGATGCGTGGGTGGCATTCAAAGGGCGTTGGCGTCGGCATTCGGCAGTGGAGGAAATAGGCAGGTCGTCTGACACTGGTACTAGTTGAGGGTTGAGGAAACTTTCAAAAGCAGAGTAGGAGGGCTGCACGCAGGAGTGGGTTAGAGATTAGAGGATTTAGGATTTTTTGGGTTTAAATACTGCATATTAGTGACCCAAACTGGGCATTGCCAAATGTTAAAAAAACAAAACGCATCAATTTTAAATTTGTATGCAGCAACGCTAAAAAACGTGTCACTATATAGCGACGCTATTTTGGCATCGCTAAAAACTGCCTATATTAATTTTTGTATTTAGTTTTAGCGACGTCTCATTCATGCGTTGCTACTTAGCAACGCCGTTTTGGCATTGCGAAAAACTGCCTATATTAATTTTTGTATTTAGTTTTAGCGACATCTCATTCATGCGTTGCTACTTAGCAACCCCTTTTAGCGACATGTTTTGTCGCTATATCACCCGCCTTTTTTTAACGCCATAAATAGCGATGCTAAAATGATTTATTGTAAGGCATCGCCCAGATGTTGCTAAACGCGTCGCGAGTTTCGTAATTGTTTTATCACATCGCCGACAGTCGCTATGGTGTTGCTAATTAGCTACGCCAATCATGGCGTCACTAAGTAGCGTTACTATTTTTACATTTTCTTATAGTGTTAGATTTTAGTTTTCATTCAGATCGAGTCCCAAATTAGTAATAAAAGTTTTTGTCTGTAGAATGTGATAGCTAATATTTTAAACAATTAACACACAAACAAACAAACTGTAAAATTATAAATTTGGTATTAAGAGGAAATTATAAAATTTAATTTTCCAACTTTTATATTTAATTTAATTGAGTATTAAAAGAGGCAAAATCTGCAATTTTCTATGCTATCAAATGATCTAAAGTTGCAAATTATAAATCTATGAATATGAAATACTGATATTTAGCATATTATAAAGATGCCTGACATTTTCTTTTTCTTTTTTGTTCGAAAAATACATCACAGAAATAGAATCCTTGAATAAAAAGAGAAAAGCTTAATTGCACATGCGGTCGTCATTAAAATAGCAGCAGCATAATCGGAGGAAGGACATCGGATGAAAACAGGAAGAAATAGAGATAAAAAGGATAACATCGTTCGAAGAAATTCACCTACCAAAGAAAAAGGATAGGTACTAAGCAAGTGATTGACCAAACACAATTTTATATGTTTCAAAATCATTTAAAATTTTAATTTATGTGGTTTTCTTCTTAGAATAAACTATTCACTGTCAATATTCTTTCACTCGAAGTGTCAATTTTATTTTATTTTTATACATATTAAAAAATAGTTAATTACCTTTTCTCAAAAAATAAAAGTTAATCACCTTCAATTTTATAAACTTCTTATTGTAAGTTACCTCCGTATCCTTTAATCAATCTTAATATTAATTAGTAGAAAGAAAAAGTGTATAATTTTGATAAATAATAATAAAGTCAAAAAATGTGTATATCAAATACTCCTTTAATTTTTGAATTAGACATTTGAAGAGAAATATCAAAATAGTCTCATATTGCATATGGATGGAAAAACTACTCTTATCTATAAATGATTATAGACAGGAGATGAAAATGAATAAATAATTAATTGCAGAACAAATAAAGTACCGATGAGCCAAAGCCAAGATTGAGACATGCGACATATATATAATTTGAACTAATCAAATTAAAAACTAGTTTATGTATTTTCCTCAATGTTATTAGAACCGGTCTGATCGGTTCAACCAATTTAATTGGAAACTGGCCATCAAGTGAGTTTGATGGATTAGAACCGAGGGGTAAATAGACCAGTGGAAAAACCGGTGACAAGGATGGATTAAACGGGAGCCGATTGACCCAGAACAAGTCACACAGTTTTTCCGGTTCGATTGAAATAGAGAAGATGGCAGAAATGGTGTTGTTTTCTACGGACGAAAACACCGCCATTTAGAGGATCTTGAAACAACATCGTGTTTTGTCCTCAGAAACAGAAAAAAAAAAAATCCTAAATCTACATAGACCCCTAGGCCCCATCCATCTCAATTCCCAGTCTCACTTCTCCCTCAGCTTTAGCAACAAGCAAATCATCACTCCAGCCGACAGCCTCTTGTCCCTCCCAAATCACCACTCGCCGCTCCACCCAACATTGCCACTAGTCGCTCCAGCCTCCAACCTCTCCACTCATTGTTCCAGTCGTCAGTTATGGTTTTCCCTCATGCCACTCGCTCACCAGCTATTATTCTCTGCTCCTAGCTGGTCAAAACCTCCCTTAGCCCATTGTAAGTTGATCAAGAACTCCCTCTGTTGTTCTTCACTTTTTCTACGCTCCCAACTACTCAAGAACTCCCTCTGCCCATCACAATATTTTTTTTGTGTGAATGTTATGCAACATGTAATTATTTTATGAAAGTTGAAATTGAAAATACACTGTGAATATTGAAATTGAAAATATATTGTGAATGTTGTTGTATATCAATATTTTATGAATGTTGAAATTGAAAATGACCGAGAGTTGAATTCTATTTTTTTTTTATGAATGTTAATCAAATAAAAAGAAAATATTTTATAAATGTTGAAATTGAAAGTGACCGAGAGTTCGATTTTTTTTAATGAGTGTTTGATCAAAGAAAAATAGAAAATTCATTTGTGAAATGAATTTGCTAAGTTTCATAGAATATTATAAACACATCATAAATTTTTGCTCAAACCTTCCTAGCAATACCAAGCATTTCAAATTGAATTTTTTCAAGAGTCAAACCACTATCTTTGTTGATAAGCTGCATAGCAAAACCAATTAGTCATGACTTATGACAACAAAACCATATATATATATATATATATATATATATATATATATATATATATATATATATATATATATATATATATATATATATATATATATATATATATATATATATATATATATATATATATATATATATATATATATATATATATATATATATATATATATATATGTGTGCGCGCGCTTGTGTGTTGAGAAATTATGATGCATTCCTTAGTTTTAGAGGAGAGGATACTTTTGTTAGCCAATTATATATTTCTGTTGTTAGAAAAAATAAAAACATTTGTTAACAATTGCATATTCGATATATTTATATATATATTGGTTGTTTGGTTTTCTTTCATCAATCATGTATTATTAATTGAAAATTTAAAACATTTATGTTATCAATAAATAGTTCAATAAAATGGTCAATTTGCTTTAAAACATTACTTTCTAGGCATTCCATAAATATGGATCTTTTAAGCACTCAATTTTTCTGAAAATCAATTCACAGGTTCTACACCTTCTATTCGTAGAAAGAGAGATCCCATTTAGGAACATTTCAAGGAAACAAAATTAGAAGTTGGAAAGTTTGTATGCAGTTGTCTATATTGTGGATCTTCATTTAAAGGCGGTGGAATAATTAAAATAAAATATCATTTAGCTGACATTCAAAGGCAAATAGCAAAATGTAAAAAAAGTTTCTTGTGATGTTCGTGTCAAACTGGAAAGGATTCTCATAGAACATACAGAGAATTAAAAGTAAAGAAAAATGGCATATAAGAGGGCATATGAAGTTATTAATGATGATGATGATTCAACTGAAGTTAATATGAGTCAGCAAAAAGTATAAGATATAAATCCATTAAAGAAGCAATTAAAGGGAAAGGAAAACAAAGAGTTGGAATTAGTGATTATTTTGTTTCAAGAACATCTGCAGGGTCTCAAGCTAGTATTAGAAATGCTCTTGTTGGTAAAGAAGCAGAGCTAAGTCACACAAAGTTGTTGCAAAGTGTTTTATGTTGCTTGTATATCTTTCAATGTAACCAATTCACCTTTTTATCAACCAAATGTAGATGTTATTATTGTTGTTGGTCCTACATAATTTGAGAGTAAATTTGTTAAAAAATAGCAAATAGTAATGTGCATTGCTCATTGAGAATTATAGAAAGCATTGGGAAGAAAGTGGTTGCATCATAAAGGCATATATAGAGAACTTTAATTAATGTTTTTAGTGTATTGCTCTATTGGTTTATGTTTTTTAAGTCTATTGATGCTTCAGATGCTGTGAAAGATGCATCAACACTAGTGGACTTGTTTTCTGAAGTTGTTGAATTGGTTAGGCCACCAAATGTGGTGCATTTGGTTATAAATAATACTGCTAATTATGTAGTTGTATGGATATTTCTACATGAAAAATATAGAAACTTAGTTTGGTCACCTTTATGTAGCTCATTGTATTAATTTGATTTTGAAAGATTTTAGTAGCCTAAATCATTTAGCTGACTTGACATTCCACACCTCTAAGTTAACAACATTTGTTTACAATCATATTGCAATTTTAACATGATTAAAAAGAGAAAGGATTGGAGGGCAATAGCGCATCTAGCAATGATGCATTTTGCTACAACATTTATAACTTTGAAAAGTATTGAAAATTATAAATATGATTTACAAGCCTTTGCTGCAAGAAAATAATCATAAGTAGGAGTCATATATTAAGACTATTGGTGCGCGATAAGGCAGATAGTTTCACGGCAATCTCCATGTAGCTGCATATTTTTTGAATCCAACTCTCTTTTATGGTCTAAATTTGTCAAAGAAGCATGATATTACTAAAGACCTTATTAACTTGCTTGAAAATAAAGCAATAAATCCAATGGGAATTGCAACAATCAATGAGATAAAAATTTACCGAAAATAGACTTGGAAGCTTTAGCCAAGAATTAGCCTTATCAACAGTTCAATAACATTAACCATCTAAAAAAAAGTAATTTTTATCTCTTAATATTTTCTTAGATAGATTTTCAATTTTTGCAAAATGTTATGATTGTGACAATTGTTTTGCCATTTAATTTTGTTTTAATATGTAGATGAATAGTGAAAATTATATAATAATAGTGAACCAAATTTAATAAGATTGGCTATTAAAATTTTAAGTCAAACTATTGCTTCTTCTTGATGTGAAAAAAAATTAGAGTTTATTTCAACACATTCATACAAAAAAGAGAAATAGATTATAATATCAAAGACTTAATGATCTTTTATATGTGAATTACAATTTAGGATCGAAGATCATGTATGCAACTATAATCATATATATTTTTAATACTTGCTAAATTTTATGTACACTAGGAATAATATTAATTTTAACTATTATTGTTTAGGTTCTACAAGAAATGGAACTATGATCATATTGATTATGAGTATATTGATAAAACTGAATTTTAAATTGAGAAAGATGATACACCTATTGAGTTGGATGTTAAGGAAATAGAGACTACTCTTTATAAGTTATTTTATAAGTTATTTTTATATTTTATTATATATGCGATATACTGTGTTTTTAGAAAATTTTTAATTCAACTTTTGTTCAATTTTAAATCCTTCATCCGCTGTCTATTCCAGTTAATTGACCGGACCGGTTTTGATAATCTTGATTTATTATTTATTGTCTTCAGTGTTGACTAAGTTGTATTGCATAGTAAGTTTGAAAATCATTTAAATTGAGTATTAGGAGGATATCAGAAATTTTATTTTTCCAACTTGTAAATTTAATTTGATTGAGGCAAATATGAATATTTGATATACAAAATCTGCAATTTCTATGCAAATGATCAAAACTTGCAAATTATAAAAGGTGAATCTGCTAATACCGATATTTAGCATATTACAAAGATGCTTGCCATTTACTTTTTAAAAAAACCATCATAGAATTAGAATCCATGAATTATTTTCCTTATCAAAAATCCCAAATTGAATAAAGAGAGAAAAGCTTAATTGCTCATGTAGTCATCATTAAATATTCGGAGGAAGGACGACAGATGAAAAAGAAAGAAGTAGAGAGAAAAAGGGTAACATCATTTGAAGAAATTCACCAGCCAATTCTCTCACAAGTTGAGACCATTGTCTTTTTCTCTTTCAAGTTGAGTCTTATTTTTGTTTTTTGTCTATTACTCTTTGTTGTTGTTTGGGGTGTATGGTTGAAAACACCTAATAAGAGATCAGCTGGATTGGGCGGTGGTCGTTGGTTACGAGATGAAGTGGGAGAGACGGCTGTTAACAATGGTAACAATTTTGTTATTGGATGAGCTGTCCGATTTATGTTGTAATGATGGTTCTATTTCATCAGTTTATTAAAAATTAAGGCAGCTATTAATAATGGGCCAGCAGGAGTCTTTTGGAATTAAGAAAGTTGGGTCCTCATCTGGGTCGATCTTGGGCCAATCTTCTGTTGGGTCAGAAAAGGATTTGGGCCTCATTTTACTTGAAGATAGGAAAAGGAGAAGGCCAGTTGTTGTTACAGATCAGAATGAGGATATGCACCTGGACGGGAATGACTAGAGGGCTTCTGTCTGAGCAACAGCGTATTGATGCTCAATCCAGTGCAAAGGAAGCGGCGGGTACTGTGAATCGGGCTTGTTGATCACCATGATTGGCTTAAGTTGGAACTGCCATGGGGTTGGCAACCCACGAGCAGTTACAGCTCTTAGGGAGCTGGTTTGTAGTCGAAGGCCGGATTTTGTTTTCTTCATTGAGACCTTGGGGCATGTTGTCAAAATTGAAGAGGTAAAGAGAAAGTTATGGCTTATTTACTTTCAGAGAATTATTTAGTTTTTTAAAAAAATCAAAATGAAAATAAAAAATAAAATTTTGAGTTTATTTGTGTTATTTTTCTAAAATAGAAATATAAATAATTTTTCATATTTTCTAAATTATAACTAAACTATATTTTTCTTTATATAATATATGATTTGTTTTCAAATAAAAACAAAGAATTTTTACTTTATTTATTTCAACTTTATCTTTTAAACTTAAAATGTTATACAAATAGAAAATAATATAATAGTTATGACAATGAAAAGTTTTGATTTTTTTAAAAAATTAGAAAATGAAAACAGAAAACATTTTGTACAAGTAAACACACCTCAGGTTTTTAAAATTACTTCTACATTGATAGAGAGAGGTGTGACAGCGATTTGGCGGTTCTGTGGAAGGATTCAATTAATTGCTTTGTTCTTGGCTTTTCTAAACACCATATAGATTTGTCTTTTCTGATTCTCTTGTTCAGGTCTGGATGGTACTTGCTTCTACGGAATTGCTGACCCAAATAGAAGAGAGGATTCATGGGCTTTGCTGCAAAATCTAAAAGGGATTTCTTCTTTACCGTGGTGCATAATGGGAGATTTCAATGATCTCTTGAGTCTAAGCGATAAACATGGAGGAGCTAAGCCTCTAGAATGGTTGTACTGCGGTCTCCTAGCAAAACAGTTAGTGACAGATTTATATTTCGTAACTAATATTTGTGGTGGAATTTTCATCACTATTTTTCGGTCTCAACGACTCATGTGTGACAAAAATGAGAGACAAATTTGCGATGGATTTTTCCCTCACAAATTAATGATGGAAATTTCTGTCTAATTTACCTAAAGATTTTAGGGACAGATTTTAATTTGTCACAAATTTTGTTTGGAATAATTAGTGACAGATTTTCCGTCGCTAATACTCAAATATTTTTTTTATTTTTCAATAATTTTGTAATTGTTTTTTCAATTTGTAATTTCAATCGGAAAAAATACAAGTTTATTGTTGCGTAAAAATTTGATATTGCATAAATATAATTTATAAGTTAACATTTAAATTGAGATTGCATATCTTGATAAATATTTGATAATTAAAAATTCTAAAATATTTTTAATATGTTATCCCACATGTTATGAGAGTGAGGTAGAGGTTGGCCTGAATGTTGGGTAAAATGAGATATCTCTACTATAAATTGTCCCATCTTTTGAAGCTCTGCGCGCATCTCTTCCCGAATCTCCATGAGCATCTCTTATCGCATCTGCTGCATATCTTTCATAATGGTAGCACGCAGCTACTCTGCATTAGTATCTAGTAAAGTGACAGTGGACCAAAAGGAGAAGGTACCACTATAGAAATGTGGTGCTTTGGTGCCCATCCCATACACTCTCCTTTTTTTTTTCTGGTCACGAGCTGCCTCTGAAAATAATTGTCTTATATTTGGCTGACTTGGCTAGTTGGATCCCTCTATTGGCTGAGAAGCAGTCTCTATAAAAGCATGCACTCTATCCTACCATATAAATTTTGACAAGCAAAATTATAAATTGCATTAATTGAAAATGTGAACTGAATAATTTTTACATACGGAGATTTTAGAGTTTAGTAAATACTTACTGCAGCAGCCTTAGTCCCCATTTATCTGGAAATGAACAAGTCCAATTGGGAACACAAACACATCACCATTTTTAAAGAGTTTAGTGACGAGTTTGTTTCCGAGGTTAGAAGTTACAAACCCAACAGAGAGACTGCCTTGTGTGACTGTTAGAATTTCAGTGGTACGAGGGTGAACATGTGGTGGGATTATTCCCTATGGTGCATAGTCATGAATAGCTATTGAGATCGCAAATGTGTTTATCCCTGGTACTTTGTTCACATTTACCGGCATCACCTATGACCCAAGAGGATTTGATGTGTTCCCTGCTATCTCTACTCTACTAAAACTAAAATACTTTGCTTCTACCATCTATGAATCTAAGCAAGCTACCCCATTCACTTTTGCTGCAATCATCGAGCACAATGATAGATTGTTAACAACGATTATAAAATTGTTATCATATATTAACTATATGACAACAAATGGATAAAAATTTCAAATTTAATCAATACATCAAACAACAGATGAATGACAATTTCAAATTTAATCATTACATCAAAATGTTTTAAATTTTTCGACAATACTATATATCTGCTGTCATAGAACAATAACAACAATTTTCTACATATTTTAATAGTTTTCTACTTCTATCATAGGTTACTTTTGTGGTCCTAAAATTGACAAAAATCATTAAACATAGTTATATGAATAGGATTTCTATTATGAATTGTTATAATGGATGTAAAATTGTTGTCATATTAAATATATAGCAACAAATTAGAAACAATTTTAAATTCTAACTGTTACAACAAGATGATCAAAGTTGTTGTAATAACCTGTAACAACATAAGTATATGTATCAACAGTAATATTACTAAATATAGTAACAATTTTTCATAAGTCACTTTTGTAGTAGTAAAATTTACAATAATTAAACTCCCTTCTAATTAACATAAACTTCAATATACATACTTAGATTTTGAACCCTATTCATTACCTGAGCTAGTTACGTCGGCCATACAGAAATCTTGCAGAGGACTAGTGCTAGCTTGGCTTAACATAAAGAGAAAGAGAGAGCTTTTAGTTGCTAGAAAAAATCCACTTTCAATTTCTATTCACTTGTATTTATATTAAGTACAAAAAAAGGTCATTAACTAGTAGTTGCATCTCCAATATTCTTGACTATTCTAAACTTAAAAGACAAAAGTCAAATATTAACAAACTCAAGAAAGTTCCAGCATTTTCTTTCAAAGTAGCAACAAATGCTAAAGTGACAGCAAACTTGTCACTGCACATCACTCATCCTTGATATGTTTGGTGGAAACTCCAAGCGCTTCTCTTAACATCTTGAATCTTTGCTTTGGTAGTGCTTTAGTTAGAATGTCTACCTTTCGCTCTTGTGAACCTGCAATACATCAACATTACTTTTCCTTCCTGTTCAGCTTCTCTAAGAAAATGAAATTTAATCTTCATGTGCTTGGTTCTTCCATGGAACACAGGATTCTTTGCCATGTCTACAGCTGATTTGTTGTCACAATAAACAACAGTAGGCTCATCTTCCTTCAAATCAGGTCCTTCATCCAACTTTTTTGATTTAATATCAAGATGGAAAGTTTTCCAACTTTTTTGAGCTGCTAAAGAGAGCAATAATCTGACTGTATCATACCTTAAAATTGGTGCAAAAGTATCAAAAAATCAACTCTTTACTGTTATGAATAGAATTTGACAACCAACCTTGCTTTGAAATTGTTAATAGAACCATTTGGATTGAGCTTTGTTCTATATACCCACCTTACTGTGATAGCTTTCTTGTTGGTAGGTCTATCCACCAATTTCTAAGTGTCATTTTATAAGATCATCTTTATCTCTTCCTACATTGTGACCCTTCATTTTTTTGATTGTGAAGCTTGCTCATAGCTTTTGGGTTCCATAAAAGCCACATTGTGCTTGTTATATATATTAGCTAGAGGCCTGATTCTCAAGACTTCATTTTTTGAATCTTCACCGCTTTCCGTACTTGTCTCATCTCTAGTAAGAGTTACATTTTGTTCTTGAGAAATTTTTCCTTGGCTAGAATTCTTGTTTGAAGCTTCAATCTCCCAATTCCAATATGCATCTTTATCTACTTTTATATCTCTACACGCTTCTAGTTTCTTAGAATTCAATTTGTAAACTCTGTAAGCCCTACTATATCCTACTAGAATTCCAATCTCAGTCGTCTCACTTAGCTTGTCTCTCTTCACATCCGGAATGTGAGTATAACAGAGACTTGTAAGATTTACTTCGTAAATTTTATGTCTTAGGTAGCTTCGATGACTGAAAAACAATGTCCGAAATAAAGTTAGAGTTGACGGTCCAATATGTAATGCTTATTTAGTCGAAAAAGCTTCATTGTTTTGTTCTTATTATTTTGAAGATCATATGAATACAAGACACCGAAAAGTACTGCGCAATGATGATGGTGATCAATATAAGAGAGTAGAATATGAGGGCAACTTATCCATATTCAAACAATCAGGCTGAGCATTTGGAAAGGGTAAATCTCGATTTCTGATAGAGGAAGAATATGTTGTTGCACAATCATACATTCTTCTAAATTGTGCTGAAGTGAAACCTTTTATTAAGTAAGCCATAAAGTTCAAATAAATGTTAACATTTTCATTTGAGTGTTGGCTAAGTTAATAAATTAATTAATGCTTGTTGTTGTATGTTGAAGAATTTACATTGAAGAGTTGAAGCAAACTATACCAAACATTATTGCCCAAGAGATTGATGTTAAACTTGAAAAAGAATTTCCACTTTCGTTTAATAAATATGTGAGTAATGATTTTCTCTTAAACGTTTTCTTATTAACAATTAACAATTGTCTTGCTTTATTGTTATCTTATAGATTCGATGACATTTGTGTTAGACACACAATCCAATGAACAACATATCCAATCAGTTCATAAAGGACTTAGCAAAAAGACCATTGCCCAAAATTATATCTTACTCAATGTATTATGTCAATGGGTACAAATTTCACGCTGAAGTGCATGGATCTGGTAAAACTACTATGAATAGTGGTATTTGCATAAAAGGCTTAAACTACATTACATATGAATGTGACTATTATGGTAGGTTAATTGAAGTTGTACAATTGGAGTACCCTGCATTACCAATTAAGAGAATTGTGCTATTCAAGTGTGAGTGGTTTGATCCAACACCGAATTTGGGTACAAAGGTCAATCAACAATATAAGTTGGTCGAAGTGAATAAAAAATATAGATTTAGCAAGTATGAGCCATTTGTGATGGCGACTAAATCATGTCAAGTGAATTTTATCACATATCCAATTGTCAAATGCGAAAGAAGTGAGTGGTTGGTTGTTTGCAAAATTAAAGCTAGGTCTGAATTTGCAATTCCATAATCAATAACAAATAGTTAACTTTCTAATTCGTCATAAGCCTTCCAAGAAGATGAGATTGATAATCATTATATAGATTAATATGATAATAAATATGATAATAAATATAAGATTAATATGATAATAAATATAAGTATCTGGTAGGTCCCACATGAGAACTTTTGTTTCTTTCTTTCTTCCTTTTCTTCTTCTCCTTATTTCTTTTGTTCTTTCTTTTCTGCCCAAACCAGTCACGCCAGGCATCCTTGTGAATCCTCCATAACCAACCTTAGAGTTCTAGTGAGAGAAAGGAAGGGAAGAAAGGCAAAAGAATAGGACAAAGTGATTTTCATGATACAAGTCTTAAAGAAGCTTGAAAGAGCAACAAGGAGGAAGAACAAACAAGTTTAGTGGAGAGAAAGAATCTCATCTTTTATGTTGAAATTTGCACTCTGATAGTTATTTTCGTAATTTCTTAGCAATATTCCAATTTATATCGAATTTATTTTTTTATAATGATCATGACATTTTCTGTGGAAGGATTCAATTAATTGCTTTGTTCTTGGCTTTTCTAAACACCATATAGATTTGTCTTTTCTGATTCTCTTGGTCAGGTCTGGCATGGTACTTGCTTCTATGGAATTGCTGACCCAAATAGAAGAGAGGATTCATGGGCTTTGCTGCAAAATCTAAAAGGGATTTCTTCTTTACCGTGGTGCATAATGGGAGATTTCAATGATCTCTTGAGTCTAAGCGATAAACGGGGAGGAGCTGAGCATCCAACTATTTAAATAAAAATGACACCTAATGTATTGACTTAAAAAATTAAACCACCTATGAAATATTTATCTCCTATAGGTATCTAAAACAAAAATATATAACTATTAAATTTAATTGAATACACTATATAGTCTTTTTATTTATTTTTGTTGCTTCATATGAAAAACATTTTAAATTTGCTATTCTCTTTTGTGTTAAAAAATATCTAATTTTTTTTAATGTTATCAACTTAATATCAAAATATTAAATTTATCCTTTATTTAAATGTATTTTTTAAAATTTTACATAATGTTAAATTTATTGAAAGCTATTTTTGGTATTTTAAGTTAATTTTGTCTATTATTAGTAAGATTTTAGTTAACTAACATAATATTTTATTCGATAGTTAATAGTTTTTTAGTTAATGGAACTAAATTTGAAAGAATTTATCATATATTTTCAAAAATAAATAAACAAATTAGTATATTCAACCAAATTTTAACTAATAGAATAATTTACCTTTTTAATTATTTAATATTTATAACCATTAAAGATTTAATTATTTTTAAAAAAAATTATGGCCGACAAGGCAAAAGAAAGTCAACATCATCTATAGAACAACTTTGAAAACATTGATTTTCAACATTTCCCCATCTGTAGCAAACATTTTAGCTTTTGAGTTCAAAATTTTCCACATTTCACACGGCTTTTTGAGTTCTCAATTGGGATACTATTTGTGTTTGACAAATCGCCACAATTGCGCTTTAAAATATTGCAGAAGACTTTGACCTCCTGGTGTAAGTCTTATAATTAATATTGATCTTCATATTAAGCCATGCTTGAATTGCCATTTTTCATTGTATTGAGACCAAAAGATGATGGGGTTCTCGACTTACAATTCCATGTTTCTCTTAACATTTCTAGTTACAGGCTACTCTTTTTCATCTAAGCCGCAGAAGCCATTATGCAACAGTGGAGAGAGGTCAGCCCTGCTGTAATTCAAGGAAAGCTTTGTCATCAGCAAGGATGCTTCTGCTGATCCTCTTGCCTATCCCAAAGTTTAATTCATGGGATCTTGAAAAAGATTGTTGCTCATGGGATGGTGTAGAATGTATAACATCCTTGACTTTTTCCATATGTATTTCTGCAGTATCTTATTTGTGCATTTGCATTTTGCATATATATATCACTTAAACACATGCATAATATGCATTTTTATTTAAATATATTCATGACATACAATTAGTTTATTTTCAAATATTTTACAATTTTATCGAAATGCATATGTTTGTTTTATAATATAGATGAGAATGACATGAAATTAATATTTAAGTGAATAAAGAGACTAGATTGAATTAAAAAAATTGACAAGATTAATTTAATTAAATTAAAATAAGTGATTAAATTATATATTTATTTATTATTGATTAGTAAAATTGGGTAAATGTATATATGTATACATGAATGTATGTATATGTATGTATGTATGTATGATGATAATAAAAATAAAAATAAAAATAATTAAAAAAAAGAAAGCATTCAGCAAAAAGAAAAAGAAAAAGAAAAAAAAAAGAGTGGACGACAATGAAGAAGAAAGAAATCAAATGGGTTAGGTGAGTTTTAACCTATTAGGCTCTATTATCTTCCTTTTCTTTTCTTATCTTCTTCTTCTTCTTTTCTTCATTTCTTAAACCTATTTTCTCTCGAGTTCCAGCCACAAATTCTTCCTTATTTCACTTGGATTTTGAGGCAAATTGATCCCTTGAAAGTTCGTTCTTGGTAAGTAATCAATTCTTATTGCTATAAGGTTTATTTGAGTTGCTAAAGTTTATTAATAGGTACTGATTTGAACTCCGATTTTGATATCCATAGAAATTGATTCTGGCAAATCCTAAAGCATAAACATTGTTCCTTTGTGTCTTAGATTTATGGATATGTAAATATTTTTGCAAGATGTGGTGTATAGAATGAGATATCCTCTTCGTACTGAAACTGGTCCGGATGGAAACCTTAAGTAAGTTAGCTACTGTGTTTGTTAGTTTTGGGCATGTTAAAATCAATATTGGAAGTAACTCAAAACATAAAAGTTGTAGATATATGTGTTATGAATCTGTAAACCCAATTTCAGGTTGATATGCCTTGTACTTTCGGAGTTATGGTGAATGGAATTATGACTGTTCCATGATTTGAACTGCCTACTGAGTGTCCTGTACAGGTCCCGAAAATATTTTAATTATGGTGAGCTTCTTAAAGATCGATTTTGTAAATGATCAAAACATGACAGTTATAGGTATATGTCTTAGCGAAAGTTTGGTACTAATTGGAGCTTAATATAGTATGTAAATAATAAGTTATGGTCTTTGTAAGTCATACTGGTCAGGAAGCCAATTCTATTCTGTACCAGTAAAATGTTTGTTATAATTTGAAGACCTTAGAGACATAATTGATAAAAGTTGTAAACATGCACAATGTTTCATATGAACCCATATAAGGTTCTGTAAAGTTTGATTAAAATAGGACGTACAGATTATAATTTATGATGAACCCAAATGAGTACCCTGAAACTGCCTAAGGGTAGAAAATAGAGTAGAAATCAGAACACGATTAGCAATTCTACCAAAAATTGTACAGTAATCCAATTGGTCTGAAATTTTAATATGTTATATATAAAGTTGTTAATTTTAATTAGGAATAAGAATCAAATTAATTGGTCAAATACATAAAACGTTATAGTCAAAACAGTCCCATAAGGTCATACTGCCTCATAGGAAAAATTTTAATTATTGATATGAATAATGTATATTAATTTGTTTAAGTCACATTAAGTTTCTATAGTCATAAATTAATCTATTATATTTCAATATTAGGCTCAAGAAAAATTGGAGATATACAAGAAGGGGTAAACAATAAGTTAAGGGTTGGAATCAAAGGAAAAAGGTGAGTATAATTATCAATTGAATTTTTTAGTGTATATGAATGTTGCTTATTATGTGACTTATATGATTGTGATGATTTTTCCTTGAAAATATGATGATAAATAATTTGTGACATTTGTGGTACATATAAGTTTGTGTATTTGTGGTATATTGGAGGTATATGTTTGACATATGATATATATACATGGTATATGTATAGTATATGCAAGGTATATGTGTTGACATATGAGGTATATATGTGGTATATGTGTTGCATAAGAAGTATATATGTGGTATATGTATGGTATATGTGTTGCATATGAAGTATATATGTGGTATATATAGGTATATGTGTTGCATATGAAGTATATATGTGGTATATGTATGGTATATGTGATAAGATACAATGATTGATGAATATGTAAGTACAAGTGCATATGCATAATGACTTAAAAGGCATTATGACTAGTCAATCGACATTACAAAACAAAAGAAGAGGCCTATGACCCAACAAATGTACAAGGAAAAAGAAGAGGCCTATGGCCCAACAAATGTGCAAAGCAAAAGAAGAGGCCTATGGCCCAACAAATGTGCAAATGAAACAAATGATCAAGCTAGCTAGCAAATGCAAATGTTCACATAGAAACCCGGGGCAATGTTCGTTTAACCTGGTCACAACAAAATAAAATGTACAAGCATAAGCATAAGTAAATATCAATTATTGAATACTTGATTTTATCTATATTTATATGTTATTAACTGATGAAATGGAGTATAAAGTATGTATTAATTATACTTGTTATTTGTTATTATGAAATGTTTGGTGCTTTAGAACTCATTTGATAGTTATTCTCACTGAGTCACAACTCACCAAATTGAATCATTTTTCAGGTAGAGAAGATTAGTAGTTCATATTGAGGTGCATATAAAAGTCATGGATCAAAGGTCACCGGCCGAGCCTCATCACTCTCTCTCCTTGCATTCCACATAAGCATAAGAACATATCATTTATATTTGGGGATTGAATACTTGCATATTTACTAACTTTTTAAACGTAATGTTTAAGTTATTAATATATGTGATGTTATGAGCTATAATTAAAGCTTTCGTATTGATAATATGAGATGAGTTAAAAAAAAATTTACTCTCACTGTAAACATGAATTTTATTTAATCTTGTTTCATACATGATAATAAAATATAAAGACAACATATACGGTATATAGATGTATAAGATGTTATGTGTTACATTTTTGGTATCAAAGAAGGGATAGGTTCCAAGGGAACATGCATATGCATATAAGCATGATAACATATGCATAATATGTGTTGAACATTATGTAGTGACATAATTTCATTTATTTTAGGGCCATCATTAGACATGATTCACCAAGGAGAGAGAGGTCGGCTGAAATGCATCCTCATGAGGCATCGCCTCATTTGCATAGAGATCAACCAGTACCAGGAGCTAGGGCTCCTGCACGTGCATCACAATCATCACATGCTGAAATACCTTATGAAAACCCAGAACATGAAGTGCAGCGATGTATAGGGAAAGACGATATGATAAGCTAAGAAAACAGGGTGCAGTTGATTTCTATGGCTCGACTGATCCAGTTGAACCAGAAACATGGCTTAAAAGGACACAGAGGGTATTGAATATGATGAGATGCACTCCAGAGGAGAAGTTTGATTATGCGGTATCTTTGCTTCAAGGCAATGCTTATGAATGGTGGGAGACAGTTCCCGATAGTGATGCATAACCACCAGTTCTGACATGGAATGATTTCCTCCTGGAATTTCAGAACAATTACATGCCTGAGGCATATAAAGATGAGAAGAGAAAGGAATTCCTGAATCTAAAATAGGGAAACATGTCTTTTGCGGAGTATGAAGTACAATTTAATAAACTTTCCCATTATGCCACCTTTATGGTCTCTACTGAAAGAGACAAATGCAGAAAGTTTGAAGAGGACCTCAAGTATGAGATCAGAAATAGAATCACAATTACTGATCTCAATAATTATACCAGACTCAGAGCTGCTGCAATTAGAGCTGAAAAGTTAATGAAAGAAGCTGGAGAATAACAAGTAAAAAGAGTGACACGAGTGTTTGCTGGAGAGTCTAGTAGAGGATATGGAAAGAAAGCTAGATATATGCCGAGCTAGTCTGGCAACAGAAGTGGGTACTCTAGTTCTAGAGGTCGAGGCATGACTTTCTCTTACCCAGGCAGAGAACAAAGCCAGTATACAGAACAGTGGCCTACTTGTATTCATTGTGGTAGGCAACACACCGGTGAATGCAGAAGGCTCACAGGAGCTTGTTATTTCTGTGGGTCCTTAGATCACATGTATAAAGATTGCCCCCAAAAAAACTAAATTAGCAGAAACCAGTAGAGTTAGAGGAATATCTGAGACTACAATTGAAACACCAAGGGTTAACACTACCAATGGGACACATGTCAGAGGCAGAGGCATGGGAAGAACTGGTGCAGTAAGCAGAGGAGTGACCAGATCTGAGGGACAGAGTTCTAGACCCCTTCCACAGGCCAGGGTATTTGCTATGACTAGGCAAGAGGCAGTTGATGCTCCTGAAGTGGTTACTGGTAATATTTACATTTATGATATACTGGCATTTGCATTGATTGACCCAGGATCCACAAATTCATTTATATCATCACATATGACATCCAAACTGCATCAAAAATATGAGTCATTGGGATTTGATATAAATGTGAGTACTCCACTGGAAGCAGTAGTAGTTGTGAATGAGATATATCGTGACTGTTCGATATTCATTGATAAAGTTGAATTGAAAGCTAATTTGATCTTATTATCATTGCATGAATTTGATGTAATATTGGAAATGAACTAGTTAACTAAACATCATGCCATAGTGAATTATTTTTCTAAGGAGGTAATTTTAAAGTCCTCTGATAAACAAAGGATTGTGTTTAAAGGAGAAAGGAAGTTGGTACCTACATGTTTGATTTCAGCAGTTAAAGCTTTTAAGATGGTGAAAGGAGGGTGTGAGGCTTTCTTAGCCTATGTGACAGACACAAGAACTCAAGATATTATGTTAGAGAATATTCCAGTAGTGTGTGAGTTCCCAGATGTATTTCCAGAATATTTGCCTAGATTGCCACCAGATAGAGAGATAGAATTTACTATAGAATTGGTGCCTGGGGCCACACCTATTTCTATATCTCTTTACAGGATGGCACCGATTGAGTTAAATGAACTTAAAACTCAATTGCAAGAGTTGCTTGATAAGGGATACATTCGACCTAGCATATCACCTTGGGGAGCCCCAGTGTTGTTTGTAAGAAAGAAAGATGGAACGATGAGATTGTGTACAGACTATAGACAACTTAATAGAGTGACAGTGAAGAATAAGTATCCTTTACCTAGAATTGATGACTTATTTGATCAGTTACATAGAGCTCAAGTATTTTCTAAGATTGATCTGAAATCGGGCTATTATCAGCTTAAGATAGCTGAGGTAGATATTCCTTAAACTGCATTTCGTACTAGATATGGCCATTATGAATTTCTAGTCATGCCATTTGGATTAACCAATGCACCAGCTGCATTCATGGCTTTGATGAATAAGGTATTTCAGCCTTCTCTGGATAATTTTGTTATTGTCTTCATAGATGACATTCTGGTGTACTCTAAAAGTAAAGAGGAACATGAGATGCATTTAAGAACAGTGTTGCAGACTCTGTAGGAGAAACAATTGTATGAAAAGTTTAGTAAATGTGAATTCTGGCTTGATCATGTTGTGTTTCTTGGACATATAGTATCGGGAAAAGGCATAGAGGTTGACCCAAATAAATTTTATGGCCATAGTGAGTTGGCAAGCACCTAAGAATGTGTCAGAATTGCGTAGTTTTTTTGGGTTTAGCCGGATACTACCGTAGATTTGTTGATGGGTTCTCATTGATTGCTAGCCCTTTGACCCAATTGTTGAGAAAGAATGTGTCGTTCAAGTGGACTCCTAAATGTCAAAGGAGGTTCGATGAACTAAAACACAGGCTAACCTCAGCACCAGTGTTAACCATCCCTACAGGTACAGGTGGGTTTACAGTATATAGTGATACTTCTCACCAAGGCTTGGGATGTGTGTTGATACAACATGGTAAGGTGATAGCTTATGCATCCAGACAACTGAGACCACATGAGATCTCATATCTAGTGCATGATTTAGAATTAGCTGCAGTTGTATTTGCATTGAAGATTTGGAGGCATTATTTGTATGGTGAGACATTCTAGATCTTCACAGACCATAAAAGCTTAGGTTACTTGATGACACAGAAAGAGTTAAACATGAGAAAAAGACGATGGTTAGAACTGTTGAAAGATTATGATTGTACAATTGAATACCATCTAGGGAAAGTCAATGTGGTAGCAGATGCATTGAGTAGAAAGACCAGTAGCAGTGTAGCTCACTTGCAAGCATCATCTTTTCCATATCTGATTCAATTACGGTCCATGAATGTTCAATTGAATATGCATGATGGTGGATCATTGATTGCTGCTCTTTAGGTCAGACCTATATTGAAGGATAGGATCAAAGTTGTACAGAGTAAAGATCCTAAATTGTGTGAGAAAATTGAATTAGTAAGGCAGGGAAACAGTAAAGATTTTCAATTGCAAGACAATACACTGATGTTAAAGTCATGCATATGTGTTCCAAATACTGAGAACTTACGTCAGGAAATAATGGAAGAGACACACAATGCACCTTATGCAATGCACCCAGGGATGATAAAGATGTATCACAGCTTAAGGCCTCATTACCGGTGGCCAAGAATGAAGAAAGACATAGCAGAATATGTTTCCAAATGCTTAACATGTCAGCAGATTAAGATAGAACATCAGGCACCAGTTAGTAAACTACATCCTTTACCAGTGCCAGAGTGGAAATGGGAAAAGATAACGATGGATTTTGTTTATGGATTGCCTAGAACTCCACGGAAAAATGATGCAATATAGGTAATTATTGATAGGTTAACAAAGTCATCACATTTTCTACCTATCAGATGGGGGTGTACACTTGAGAGTTTGGCCAATTTATATATGAATTAGATAGTCAGATTGCATGGCATTCCAGTATCCATTGTATCTGATAGAGATCCACGGTTTACTTCACGTTTTTGGGTGAGTTTACATAATGCATTAGGAACAAAATTGAATTTCAGTACTGCATTTCACCCACAGACTGATGGACAATCAGAGAGAACTATACAGATATTAGAAGAAATGCTTAGAGCATGTGCTATGGAATTCAAGGGAGCTTGGGATGAATATATAGCATTGATGGAGTTTGCATACAATAACCAATATCATAGCAGTATTCAGATGGCTCCATATGAGGCGTTGTATGGCAGAAAATGCAGAAGTCCTATCATCTAGGATGAAGAAGGTACATGTGCATTAGAAGGACCAGAGATAGTACAAGATATAGTGGATAAAATCAAGGTTGTCAAGATTAAGCTAAATGCAGCACAGGACAGACAGAAAAGTTATGCTGATCAACATAGAAGAGAGATGGAATACGAGTTGGGTGAAAAGATATTTCTACGAGTATCTCCATGGAAAGGAATAATCCGATTTGGCAAGAAAGGTAAATTGAGCCCAAGATACATAGGGCCTTATGAAATTCTTGAAAAGGTTGGTCCACTGGCATACAGATTGGCTTTACCACCAGATATGACTCAGATTCATAATGTGTTTTATGTGAGCATGCTTAGAAGATACAGGTCAGATCCTACACATGTACTTAAAGATCAAGCCATTGAGATTGCAAATGACATGAGTTATGTTGAAGAACCAGTGGAAATCATCGGATACAAGACTAAACAGTTGAGGAACCGAGAAATACCTTTAGTTAAGGTATTATGGAGAAATCATTCACGAGAAGAGGCAACATGGGAAATAGAAGAAAATATGAAAAAACAATATCCACACCTATTTCCATGTATTAAATTTCGAGGACGAAATTTTTAAAAGGAGGGGAGAATTGTAACATCCTTGACTTTTTCCATATGCATTTCTACAGCATCTCATTTGTGCATATGCATTTTGCATATATATATCACTTGAAGACATGCATAATATGCATTTTTATTTAAATATATTCATGACATACAATTAGTTTATTTTCAAATATTTTACAATTTTATCGAAATGCATATGTTTGTTTTATAATATAGATGAAAATAGCATGAAATTAATATTTAAGTGAATAAAGAGACTAGATTGAATTAAAAAAAATTGACATGATTAATTTAATTAAATTAAAATAAGTGATTAAATTATATATTTATTTATTATTGGTTAGTGAAATTGGGTAAATGTATATATGTATACATGAATGTATGTATATGTATGCGTGTATGTATGATGATAATAAAAATAAAAATAAAAATAATTAAAAAAAAGAAAGCATTCAGCAAAAAGAAAAAGAAAAAGAAAAAAAAAAGAGTGGACGACAATGAAGAAGAAAGAAATCAAATAGGTTAGGTGAGTTTTAACCTATTAGGCTCCATTATCTTTCTTTTCTTTTCTTATCTTCTTCTTCTTCTTTTCTTCATTTCTTAAACTTATTTTCTCTCGAGTTCCTACCACAAAGTCTTCCTTGTTTCACTTGGTTTTTGAGGCAAATTGATCCCTTGAAAGTTCGTTCTTGGTAAGTAATCAATTCTTATTGCTATAAGGTTTATTTGAGTTGCTAAGGTTTATTAATAGGTACTGATTTGAACTCCGATTTTCATATCCATAGAAATTGATTCTGGAAAATCTTAAAACATAAACGTTGTTCCTTTATGTCTTAGATTTATGAATATGTAAATATTTTTGCAAGCTGTGGTGTATAGAATGAGATATCCTCTTCGTACTGAAACTGGTCCAGATGGGAACCTTAAGTAAGTTAGCTACTATGTTTGTTAGTTTTGGGCATGTTAAAATCAATATTGGAAGTAACTCAAAACATCAAAGTTGTAGATATATGTGTTATGGATCTATAAACCAAATATCAGGTTCATAGGTCTTGTACGTTTGGAGTTATGGTGAATGGAACTATGACTGTTCCATGATTTAAACTGCCTACTGAGTGTCCTGTACAGGTCCCGAAAATATTTTAATTATGGTGAGCTTCTTCAAGATCGATTCTGTAAATGATCAAAACATGAAAGTTATAGGTATATATCTTAGCGAAAGTTTGGTACTAATTGGAGCTTAATATAGTATGTAAATAATAAGTTATGGTCTTTGTAAGTCATACTGGTCTGGAAGTCAATTCTATTCTGTACCAGTAAAATATTTGTTATAATTTGAAGACCTTAGAGATATAATTGATAAAAGTTGTTAACATAAAAAATGTTCCATATGAACCCATATAAGTTTCTATAAATTTTTATTAAAATAAGACGTACAGCTTATAAGTTATGATGAACCCAAATGAGTACCCTGAAACTGCCTAAGGGCAGAAAACAGAGTAGAAATCAGAACACGATTAGCAATTCTATCAAAAATTGTACAGTAATCCAATTGGTCTGAAATTTTAATATGTTATATATAAATATTTTTAATTAGGAACAAGAATCAGATTAATTGGTCAAATACAGAAAAAGTTATAGTTAAAACAGTCCCATAAGGTCACACTGCCTCATAGGAAAAATTTTAATTATTGATATGAATAATGTATATTAATTTGTTTAAGCCACATTAAGTTTCTATAGTCATAAATTAATCAAATATATTTCAATATTAGGCTCAAGATAAATTGGAGATATACAAGAAGGGGGTAGACAATAAGTTAAGGGTTGGAATCAAAGGAAAAATGTGAGTATAATTATCAATTGAATTCTTTAGTGCATATGAATGTTGCTTACTCCAATAGTACTCTGTTCTTGCTTCTTCACCTCAAAAAGCTTGCTCTTGCCTACAATCACTTCAATTATTCTTTAATACCATCAAGAATTGGCAATCTCTCCATGTTAACATATCTTGACCTCTCTTTCTCTTCATTTTCAGGCCCAATTCCATCTGAAATTTTCTTCTTGTCCAAATTATCTTATCTTGATCTTAGAGATAATTCCTTCACTGGCCAAATACTTTCTTCCCTGGCAAACCTCACCAACCTGACTTACCTCTATCTTGACATGAATAATTTTAGTGGTTTTGGAACCTTGTCTTGGCTTGATAAGTTAACCAAACTTAGTGGTTTATCCCTTGAGATGTTAAATTTAAATGGCTCCATTCCCTCTTCTTTAGCAAATTTGACACAACTTACCCTTTTAGATTTATCAGGCAATCAGTTTAGTGGGGAAATACCATCCTTTTTAGCAAATTTAACCCAACTTACTTATTTGAACCTTGCTTCTAATAAATTAACCGGTCAGCTCCCATATTGGCTTGCTAACCTAACCCAGCTTAACTATCTGAATCTTGCTTTAAACAACTTCAGTGGATCTATTCCATCAGCAATTTTCGGACTCAGGAACCTTGAATATTTTAACCTGAAATCCAACCACTTGAATGGGACTGTGGCCTTACATGAAATTGTTCTGCTCAAGAATTTGACTGCCCTTCACTTATCTTTGAACAATTTAGTACTGTTGCTCAACAAAACCAGAATTAGTACTCTTCCAAAATTAGCTGGTTTAGGCCTAGCAGCTTGCAAACTTGATATCTTCCCTGATTTCTTGAGCCAACAAGATAACTTGCATTGGCTAGACTTGTCCTTCAACAATCTTCAAGGCAAAATACCCAGTTGGATGTGGAGAATGAGAACAAAAACTTTAGAATATATGGACCTTTCACACAATTTCCTGACAAGGCTTGATCAACCTCCAATCTCTCTTCCATGGACAAATCTCCGAGTCTTAAACCTGAGTTCTAACAATCTCCAAGGCTCAGTCCCAATCCCTCCATCCTCGATCAGCTTCTACTTAGTATCAAACAATTCATTGACAAGAGAAATCCCACCATTGATTTGTAGCTTGGGTTCTCTTCAAGTGCTCGACTTGTCAAACAATAACCTGAATGGCACGATTCCTCCATGTTTGATCAACTCGAGCGATTCGCTGTCAGTTTTTAATTTAAAAGGCAATTCTTTGCATGGCACTATCCCTGAAACATGGGCAAGCAAATTAAGGATGATTGATTTAGGAAAAAACAATCTGCAAGGGAAGATTCCCATATCAATAGCCAAGTGTAGAATGCTGGAAAGTCTTGATCTTGGAAACAATCAACTTTAGGACACTTTTCCATCATGGTTGGGAGCTTTACCAGACTTGAAAATTCTCATTTTAAGATCCAACAAGATTCATGGTAGCATGATGGGGAGTTGCAGTTCTGATTTCACTTTCTTCAAATTGAAAATTTTGGATCTCTCTTCCAATGAACTTAGTGGGAAGTTGCCTTCTGATTGCTTTCTGTACTGGAATGCCATGAGAGTCCATGATTTGGAAGACTCGGGATACTTGCAGGCCAACACAAGTGTTGGCATATGTGGGTTCCCAATTCCTGGTTATTATGATTACTCAATCATGATAATCAACAAAGGCATGGAAATGGAATATAGAAAGGTAATTGCCATTTTCAAAGCCATTGATCTTTCTAGCAACAGATTTGAAGGTGAAATACCAGAGTTAATTGGGAATTTACAAGGCCTTCAATTGCTCAATCTTTCAAATAATAGTCTTTCGGGTCGAATTCCTCTATGCATATCCAATCTGACACAACTCGAATCGTTGGATCTTTCTCAAAACAATCTTTCTGGAGAAATTCCAAGCCAATTGACTCGACTCACTTTCCTGGCCATTTTTTTTGTGTCACAAAATCATTTAACAGGACGTATACCGCAAGGGAACCAATTTGATACATTTCAGAATTACTCGTATGAAGGAAACTTGGGACTATGTGGAATTCCATTGTCGAATGGATGTGAAAACGTTGAGGATGTAGCTCCACACTTGCAAGAAGATCAAGGTTCAGAATCTCAATTCCATTTTGACTGGAAAATAATTTTGATGGGGTATTTTTTTGGCTTCTTGGTTGGGGTGATCATTGAAAAAATTCTGAGCAAAACAAAACATGATTTGGTTTTGAAGGTAATGAGGTGGATACAGCAGAAAACATACAGATGAAGGAGAGATGTACAAATTTATCTTCATCTATATGAATTGCAAATTATATGCTTTTCATTTTGCGTTTTCGTAATTATAATTTATGTTACATAACAACTTTATAATTAATCTATATGCTTGAAATTGATATAAGTTTAATGTTTAATGTTTATGCAAGCTATTGTGCTTATCAGCATCATCCCGTGTCTGTGTATGTTCCATCTCAATTTTATGTCATATATAAAGCGGACATCGTCTATTGATGAATAATTGTTAGGGCTTCAGTGTTTTTTTTTTAAAATTTTTTAACAATAACAGATATTGAAACAGTAAGCTGTGGTAGCTAAAACAGAAATATCATCATTAATTCGATAAACATCAGTGAACATTGGTAAAATAATTAATAGAAAAGTAAGCATCAGAGTGTAAATTGCAAAAGTCTGCTAAATCTTTCATTTTAACCTGGAAAGACTGCAGTTTTTGTGGCAGTATTTTTCAACCATGGAGCCTCCTAATCAAGACTTTAGTATTGGTACAATAAGTCAAGCTAAAATATTAATATTTTAATCAAAAAATGAAAACGACATATAGTTAAAAATTTTAAAATGATTTTGAAACTTACTACGCAATACAACTTAGTCTACACTGAAAACAAATAATTAATGTTGGGCTTGATTATTTTCCACAATTTATTATATATTAATATAGAGATTTAGAAAAAGAATACATAAACTATTTTTTAATTTGATTAGTTCAAATTATATATGTCACATGTTTCAATCATGGCTTTGGCTCATTGGTACTTGAAATTAGTTCCACAATTAATCATACATAAACTATTTTTTAATTTGATTAGTTCAAATTATATATGTCACATGTTTCAATCATGGCTTTGGCTCATTGGTACTTGAAATTAGTTCCACAATTAATCATTTGTTCATTTTCATCTCCTGCCTATAAATATAGATAAATTAGAATAGTTTTTCCATCCATATGCAATAGTTTGTTTTAAGAGTTGTTAACAAAAAATGTGTAAAAATTTGAAAGCATTCCTTCTCTTACAGGTCATCGTGCTTGTCATCTTCTTGGAGATTGTAGCTGCTAGATACCTAGCTGAAGCAAACAAGAAAAATGGTGGGTATTCATGGTCTCGTTTACAAATTAGGGATTTATGATTTATTTATGTATGAGTAAAAACTAATTAGTTTTCTTGGATTAGGATTTCTTTATCTTTATCAATATATATATATTGGTAATCTTAGAGTGATATTTTAACCATTTATTTATAAATGAATTGTTAATATCTCTCTAACATTACCTATCATATATATATTTGATGAACATAAGGAGATCTTAATCCATTTTGAATTTATCAGAGGATATCGTTGATGTCATGAATCCTCTTGCTACTCCTACTCCTGTACAGCCAACATGCCCTTTTTGTCCTGCAGAATATGAGACTCAGAAGGATGCCACAACTGATTCCGACCCACACAATTAAATCTACTTTCAGATAAATGTCTGCTTGGTTTAATCAGTGTAATGCAACTCCTAATTGATGAACCAATTTCCCTTTTTTCTTCTCTTTTTTCCTTGAAACTTTTTTTTTCCTTGAAAGAAATATCAGTTTTATATATATATATATATACACGAAAGTTTTCAATGATTACAGTAACGGTTGAAATAATAGCATCTCGCAATAATGTGATACATATATACAAACAGGGCTGCATATGTCTTATGCCTCAATTTTATGTTATATATAAAGCGGACATCGTCTATTGATACATATATATAAATTGAAAGGCTGCAGTTTTTGTGGAGGTATTTTTCAACCATGGAGGCCTCTGATGAAGACTTTGAGTATTGGTACAATAATTCAAGCTAAAAAAAATTAATATTTTGATCAAAAAAAGTAACGACATATAATTAAAAAATTTAAATGATTTTGAAACTTACTACGCAATACAACTTGGTCAATACTGAATACAGGAAATAATTGATGTTGGGCTTCATTATTTTCCAAAATTTATATGCCACATGTCTCAATCTAAGTTTGGCTCATTGGTACTTTATTAATTCCACAATTAATCATTTATTCACTTTCTTCTCCTGCCTCTATATATATATATATATATATATATATATATATATATATATATATATGAATCATTTTGATATTTCACTTCAAATGTATAATTCAAAAATTGAAGGAGTATTTGATATAAATATTTTTTGATTTTATCATTATTTATTTAAATTATACGCTTTTTTCTTTCTACTAATATTAAGATTGATTGAAGGATATGGAAATAACTTACAATAAGAAGTTTGTAAAATTGATGGTGATTAATTTTTACTTTTTAAGAAAAGGTGATTAATTATTTATTTTAATATGTATAAAAAGAAAATAACAATTTAATTTTCAAGTGAAAGAGTACTGGAAGTGAATAGTTTGTTCAAAAAAGAAAATCACATAATTTTAAATGATTTTGAAACCTATAAAATCGTGTTTGGTCAATCACTTGTCATTCCAGCCTCTTATTTCTTACGATGTGTCTCTTTAGAACCCATCCTTTTTCTTTGGCTGGTGAATTTCTTCAAACTATGTTATCCTTTTTCTCTCTACTTCTTCCTTTTTTCATCCGCCGCCTTCCTCCGATTATGCTGCCGCCTTTTGACTACAAGTGCAATTACCATTTTTACCCTTTTAAAGAAATAAAATTATTCTTAAAGGTTGCTTTAGCTAAAGTTTTAGCTTGCCTTAGAAGCAGCTAGCCTAGTTAATTAGAAGCAACAGTTGCACTAGTTGACAGAACAAAATTTATGGTTAGTGGGATTAGTTGTTAGTTTCTTTGTTTAATTATTGATTAAGAGGAAGATAAAAATATTAGTAAACTAGAATAATTGTCTTCAAGAAATTTTCTAACAATTCTCTAAAGGCTGCTGATATGATTTTTATTAGTATACTTTTTGTTGCAATTGTAATTAGGATTGTTTGTAACCGTGGCAGTGGTGGCACTGGCAGTGAGACCTTGGTTGTCATAGTCATTAGTGGATCTTAGCATATGATTTTATTCGATCGCATGGAAATGTTGCTGCTCTTGTGGCAGTTGTTAAGAGTTTACACTACTAGAAAATAATAAATTAGCAACGGATATAGTTGTTAGTTTCTTTGTTTAATTATTGATTAAGAGGAAGATGAAAATATCAATAAACTAGAATAATTGTCTAGCTTAGTGGTACATATAAGTATTAAAGTTTTTTCCAGACAGTCACACAAATACATGTCTCAAATAAAATTATGACATATCAAATTTTATTACATGTTTATCATGTAAAATAAATAAATACATAACATAAAAGGATAACATAATAATCTTATTCAATAATTAAATTTACACAACCTCACGTAAGCATTTTATACTTTGTTACTTAAATCAATTAATAAATTTTCATATTTCATTATATAATTTATTAGCCCAAAATCTCGTTCTCGGACTGTCCGGATACAGGGTGTGAAATAGAGGTGCTCGCGGAGCTTAAGCCACCTTACTCGTTATAATCTCAAGTCAAAGGCGCTTGCGGAGCTTTAGCCATCTTGACCTAGTATAATCATTTATCTATGTATAATTAGGATTAGGGGCGCTATCAGAGCTATAGTCACCCCGTCCTTGAATCATATCAATATCGGTATCATAATTCTCCATTAATGGTACACCATCTATCCTATGTTAGTCCTCAGGTAGAGAAATTGACAATTAAAACTATTAATTAATTGTTTTTATCATGTCTTTACTTGTCATAATCAACTCTCATTTCATATCAACATAATTACAATTTCACAATTTATTTCAAACCTATGTAATAACACGATATTCCATCAAATATTACCATAGTGTTAAATTCCTAATTAATAACATTTTTATAATTTAAAAGAATGAAATAATATATTATTTTATCATGATGACACATAATTTATGTTATACACACACAAATATGCATCAGAGCAAACCATAATACATATATGTACAAACCTTGATAGTTTTTTTTCTTTTCCAAATCTAGACTCAGAGCTTGTTTACTTTTGTTGTTCTTCCTCTTGTTGAGATCCTAATACAAAAATATAAATAATTAATACATTAATAAAATACTTCTTCTTAATATAGTTGAATAAACAACTACAATTTCTTTTAAACTGAAATAGAACCTCTTAGAACTATTGGATTTATAACTTTCTCTACACTTATCCAATTTATATAATTCTTATTTATAATGAAATTTAACATGTAATACTATAGCATACTAAAATTTTAGAATTTTGGAACCATTACACAATTTTTAGTATAATTTTAAATATTATTCTATTTTCTGCTCTTAGGCAGTTTTGGGGTACTATATTTAAAAATTTATATCTTTCACCGTATATATTAAATTATTATGAAACTTTTTATATAATTATATAAGTTAATTGGAAACATTTTTCATGTTTTCCGCATTTCCATATTCAGCCTCTAAAGTTCTCAAATACTAGAGAATCTATAACTGATTCAGAATAGAATGATAACCTGACCAGTTCATTTGTTAAAGTCATAACTCTCACAATAAATAACATTTTAAGGTAACATTTTCACAGAAACTTAGATAAGATACAGAAATACAACTTTCATGTTTTAAACTTTGGTAATTCGATCTAAAAATAGGTCAAATATGAGGACGAAATTATTAGAACTGCACAGGTATATGAAACTAGCTCAATTAAGGAACATGCATAGTTCATTTCACTATAACTCAACCTAAACAAGAGATATTTATACGACATTTTGCAAAGATATAGATAACAAATAGGAATACAACTTTTATGTTTTAAGTCACCTTATATTTAGCCCTTAAGATGATCAAATCAAGCAAAAACCATAGAGATATCCTATTGATATTCTTCCAGGGACCAATCTCACTCGAATGACCATTTCTCTTCATATACTCATAATCAGTCAATAAAATTTGTAGATAGATACACAAGACATAAATGTACAACTTTTGTGTTTGACACTTCTTCAAATTTGGTTCATAAGGCAATAAAAAACATAGTGAAATATACTACAGTAACATAATCTAAAAAGTTTTAATAACACAATAAAAATGGGAAAGAAATTATTTACCGAGAACAGATTTATTTCGAGTGATTTTGATGCAAATCTTGAGTGAGATCATGAAGAATTGGGGTTGTTATTAGGAGGAAGTAAAGTGATAATGGTGATAAGAAGAAGAGTGTAGAAGTTAGGATAAAATGGGGCAAAGTCTTAATTGACTTTCCCCTCCCCCTCCCTTCTCCCGTTTTATTCTTTTTTTTTTTCTGTTTTTCTTCCTGCCATGCATTTTTTCTATTATTATTATTATTATTATTATTATTATTATTATTATTATTATTATTATTATTATTATTACATATTTACTTATATCTAGTCCTTTAATTTTTACCAAAAGTATAATTTAATTATGTGGTCTAATTTACTCAAATGTATCATGTCAATCAATTTAATTTATTTTAATTTCTAATTTAGTCATTTATTCCATCTATTTTAATCTCTATTATCTATCATGTGTTTCCTATGTATACCATATACTTATTCTAATTAAACTCTAATTAGTGGGCATTACAATTCTCTCCCTCTTAAGATGTTTCGTCCTCGAAACATACCTAATGCATTGTTACTAAACAAGTGAGGGTATTGAGCTTTCATGACCTCCTCGTTTTCCCATGTTGCTTCTTTGATTGCATGATTTCTCCATAGCACTTTCACTAATGGTACTCTCTTATTCCTCAGCTCCTTAATTTCTCTTGCTAAAATTTGGACTGGTTCTTCTTCATATGTCAAATCTTGTCTCACTTGAATGCTTTCAGCAGGTCTAATGTGATTAAGATCTTATCTATATCGTCTTAATACTGAGATATGGAAAACATTATCTATTAGACTCAACTCCGGTGGTAGAACAAGTCTATAAGCAACAGGTCCAACTCTTTCTAATATTTCATAAGGTCCGATGAATCTTGGACTTAACTTGTCTTTCTTTCCAAATTTCATAATATTTTTCCATGGAGAAACTTTAAGAAAAACTTTATCACCCACTGCATAATCAATGTCTCATCTCTTAAGATCAGTATACGATTTCTGCCTATCTATAGTTGTCTTAAGTCTTTCGCGAATGACTCTCACTTTTTCTTCTGTCTCTTGCACTAGGTCTAGTCCCATAAGCTTCCTCTCGCTGAGCTCTATACAACATAGAGGTTTTTGATATTTTCTGCCATAAAGTGCCTCATATGGAGCCATCTGGATACTAGAATGATAACTATTATTATAAGTGAATTCCATTAAAGGAAGATATTTGTCCCAACTACCATCAAATTCGATGACACAACTTCTCATCATATCTTATAGAATCTGGATGACTCTTTCTTATTGTCCATTAGTTTGTGGACAAAAAGCCATGCTGAAATTGAGCTTAGTACCTAGAGCTCACTATAGACTACCCCAAAATTGAGATGTGAAACAGGGATCTCTATTAGACACAATAGAAATAGGCACTCAATCGTACTATTTCATTCATATAAATTTCTGCCAATTTATTTAGTGGGTAGTCCTTCCTGATAAGTAAGAAATGTGTTGACTTTGTAAATCTGTCCACTATGACCCATACAGTATCATGTTTCTTTGGAGTTAAAGGCAATCCAGTCACAAAAATCCATTGTGATATGTTCCCACTTCCATTCTGGAATATAAATTGGATGTAGCAACACCGAAGGTACTTGATGTTCATTCTTGACCTGCTGACAAGTCAAACATTTTGAAGTGTATTATGTGATGTCCTTTTTCATACCTGCCCACCAGTATCTGCTCTTCAACTCTTGATACATCTTATTACTCCCTGGGTGCATAGCATATTTGCTTTCATAGGCCTCTCTAAGAATCCTCCGTCTAAGATCCTCTACATTGGGCACACATAATCTGCCTTGATAGAATAGTCCACCATCTAATTCCATAGTGAATCCAGGTCTCTCCCCCTTAGAGACCAACTCAGCTAATTCAATTAGCTTTCTATCTTGTCTTTTTGCATCCTTGATTTCCTGAATAAGAATGGGTTGAATGTGCAACTCTACCACAATCTTTCTGCTTAAAGCATCTGCTACTACATTAGCTTTGCCTGGATGGTAGTCAATCACACAATTATAATCCTTTATTAGCTCTAGTCATCTTCTTTGCCTCAAATTCAATTCTTTCTGTGAAGGAAGATATTTCAAACTCTTGTGATCTGTGTAAATGAAACACTTCTCCCCATATAAATAATGGTGACAAATCTTCAATGTGAAAACTATAGCTACCAACTCCAAATCATGGGTAGGATAATTCTTCTCATGCAGCTTTAATTGCCTAGAAGCATAAGCAACCACCTTTCCATCTTGCATCAATACACAACCTAATCCATTATGAGAAGCATCACTATAAATGACACACTCCTTATTAGGGATTGGCTGTGTCAAAACAGGGACCTTAGTGAGCATACTCTTGAGCTTATCAAAACTAGCTTGACACTTATTTGTCCACTCAAATTTAACATCCTTTCTCAATATTCTTGTTAAAGGAGAAGAAATCATTGAAAAATCCTTAACAAACCTCTAATAATATCCAACTAAACCCAATAAACTTTTGACCTCGATCACATTCCGTGGAGGCTTCCAACTCACAATTGTCTCAACCTTGCTAGAATCCACTTTAATGCCTTCTGCAGAGATAATGTGTCCCAGAAATGTCACCTCCTTTAACAAAAACTCACATTTTGAGAGTTTGGCGTAGACCAATATTCTCTGAGAGTCTGCAATGTTATTCTTAAATGCTTTTCATGTTCTTCTGAATCTTTAGAATATACCAAAATATCATTAATGAAAATGAACACAAATTGATCAAGATGCGACCTGAATATCCTATTCATAAGATCCATAAATGCTATTGGAGCATTGGTCAGCCTAAATGGTATAACCAAAAACTCATAATGACCATATCTGGTTCTGAATGCAGTTTTAGTTATATCATCCGTCTTTACCCTTAATTGATGATAACCAGATCTGAAGTATATCTTGGAAAATACTCATGCACCTTTAAGTTGGTCAAAAAGATCATCGATCCATGGCAATGGATACTTGTTCTTGATGGTCACTTTATTTAACTTTCGATAATCAATACATAGCCGAATTAGCTATATTATCACCCTCTTGCTCTTCGTGACTTCCCTTTGATTCCGTATCCATTAAAACCTATATTGTCAGAAGAAGGGTCCCTTATTAGAATATAACAGCTTAAAATAATACAAATACTGAAAACATGCACTTATCTTCCCATACCTACTAAATAAGAATCGTTAAAACCTATATCTCTGATACCAAAAATTGTAACACCCCCTTACCCCACTTCCGTTTAGCAAGGTAAGTGAGTATTACTCGTCTAATTGTTTTACAAAATTAATAAAGTGAAGTAAATATGTTTTTTCCCGAAAATATTTCAGAAACTGAAATAAAATTTCATACAAGCCCAAATATTCAAAATTTTATTTATTTATAAATTACATTAATTTACATTATAATTCATGTCTATAATACATACTATAGAAAATAAAACCATAATTTAATTTACATATTTTTTTATTTTTATAAAATATATCAAAAAGAAAACCCAAAACTTTTTTGCTGCTTCCTTCCAAATACCCTTTTTCTTCTGACAATTTATTTTATACAGCTACCCTTCTAAACCTACGCGAGAGGAAACCACCCGCACTAAGCTAATAGCTTAGTGGTGCTTCAATGATAAAAATTTTACATATATATATATATATTAATTATTTAATAAATAAAGCATAAAATAAAGAATTATAGAAATTCAATAAATTCTAGCAAATATTCAACATTTAACATCTTTAATTCATATAACATTTATCAAAATCACATACTTCAATATTATTATTATTATTATTATTATTATTATTATTATTATTATTATTATTATTATTATTATTATTATTATTATTATTATTATTATTATTATTATTATTATTTTCTTGTGCTCATAACACCTATAACCGAACTATCTAATAGGAATAATGGAGTTGTCATTTTCGGCTTTCATAATATAGCGCTGAGCGCTTTTATAATAATGTCATTATCGACTTTTGTTATATTGTCATTACCGGCTTAATAATTTTGCGCTGACAATCAATACATGCATTCCATATACAATTTTTGGTTCGAATAAGTCCATGACATATATTTTCTACGTGTCTAAGTATTTTACAATTGTATTGAGTTGCACATATCTGCTTTATAATCTGAACGAGGAAGACAAAAATTTAAGAATAAATTTAATAAAGAAACTTGATTGAATTGATAAAATTTGACATAGTTAATTTAACTATATTGAAGTAAATGATTAAATTGTATTTTTGTATTGACTAGTGGGGATAGATATAATAATAATAATAATAATAATAATAATAATTATTATTATTATTATTATTATTATTATTATTATTATTATTATTATTATTATTATTATTATTATTATTATTATTATTATTATTATTATTATTATAACATAAAGAAAATGAAGATAAGACAAAAAGGTTATGGCGGTACTATCTTAGATGCCTCTTTTCTTCCTATCACAACTATGCATATCAATTCTTTGCCTTATGATCGTTCTATCTTCTTTTACAACCACAACAACCTACATCTCCATAGTTTCTGATTTCTTTCAAGAATTTCAACAACAACTTTGGCTTAACAAAGGGTATTATTGGTGAGTAATTATCTCTCAATCTTGCTAATCTTGATTAGAGTTGTTTAAGGTCTGTAAACAAGCAATAATTTACACCACATTTTTTATGACAATAGAAACTGATTTTAGAAAAGTTCAAAATATGAAACTTGTAGATTTATGTCTCACACATGTTTTTAAAACAATTTTGCAATATTTGATGTATTTAAAAAGAAATCGTGATTTTACTAAAATTAGTTTTGGTTTGATTTACGATAGATTATTCTACTGTTTTTGTTTATTTTAACCATCATAGAGGTCTAATTTGATGACATATAAAATAAAAAAAGTATTAAAATTTCGTAGTAAAATTCAATATATATTAAGAGATAAATATGAATGAATCATGACTAGTCCTTTAATTAAAGCAGCTTCTTTTGCACCTATGCAACTTTGGAAAGTTTATCCTAAGTTTTGAGCCATTTATAGATAGAATTCACAAAAGTTCAAAATATGAAACTTTTAGGCTTAATTTCATCTAAATGTTATCAAAATTCTTATCGTAATATGCAGTGTATTTTGTATGTTATGTTATTAAAAAAATAAAATTGATCTTGATGTCATTCCTATATAGGATCAATCATTTGTTTCCTATTGTTTGAAGGCCTTAGATGCATAATTAGAAAATATTTTTAACTTGATAAATATTTCTTGTGTCTTGGCTAAGTGTTTGAAATTTTTTATAATAATTAAGTATACACATTGTAAGGTAAGAATTATTAAAATTTGTATCTAAAAACTGCCTAAGGATAGGAAATAGGGCTCAATTTGAAATTCCACTAAAAATAGTGTGATGCTCCAAACATTTGGAAATTATAATATGTTATAACCATATATATTAGCTTTAATTAGAAATACAAATCACATAAATTGGACTAGTATAAAAAAGAAGTTATAGGCTAATCAATCTAAAATGGTCACACTATCACATAGGAAAAGTATTAGTTATTTGCTTATGTCATATTAAGATTAAGATTCTCTAGGCATATATTGATCAATTAAATTTCCAACATAGGCTCACAATAAGTTGGTAACAAATAAAGAAGGGGTAAATAATAAGGGTTTGATATCAGAGAAAAAAGGTGAGTATAGTTATGAATGATTTCTTTAGTATACACAAATGTTGGTAGCTATGTGAAATTTGAAATGACTTATGGTTATGAAATATATTTGAAATGCTAATAGATGTGCATAAAGAGTTTTAAAACCATTGATATGTCTTCTAAGGAGTTATGCCTATAGCTCTCTATAATCAGTAATTAGAGCTCATTCCATACATGCATATAAATTCATACAATGGTCATATGATGTTTTATCATTGCATATCAGGTCTTGATGTATGTAAAATAAATTCATATATATTTAGGATATCCATTGGTGGAAGAACAAAGGGGAGAACAAGGATAAAGTGTGGTTAAGTGTTTCAAGAGGTAAGTATAGCATACAATTGAGAAATTTTGTGTAAAATGCCCAAGGTATGTGATTGTTATGTGTTTTTATTAATTATTAATGAATGATTGAACCTTTAACATGATTCTATGATGATTGACTTGGATATAAACCTATTAAAATGTTATTTGGATATACAAATTTATGATGCTATCTTGATATGAGGAAACGATGTTAGTGATCCATTTGATAACATGTATGTGTGATTGGTTTTGATTGGCTCTTGTTATATTTGTATTTATTTACAAGGTTATATATGAGAAATGTGATGTTCATATGTATATAAGAAGAGAACATTGATCACATGGTAAAATGTGCAAATGTATTATAAGTATGATTTCATTTCATTCCACTTAAAAAGGAAGTTGTGACTAGTTACGCATGATTGCAAATCACATGTTACATGGAAAATGAAGGCCGTGTGGCTAATAATATTCACATGTACATGGTAAAAAAATGGTAGCCATGGAAAATGAAGAAAAGCCTAAATGGCTCACATGTTCACACGTTACATGGATGATCACCAATACAAAAACTAGCTAGCAATATTCACATGATTTACAAGAAAATGCCAAACAGAGGGCATCCCTATGTCCATGGCTTTACAATTACATGGCAAATGAAACATGGGGCAATGCATGCTAACTCATTCACAACTAAATAAAAATGGAAACCTCATATGCATATGTGAATGCTTATTTTATATGTGTACATGTCTAGGTATTGAATTACATGTGGTAAGCTCACTACGCCTTGTAAATATTTACATATATATGACAATGCTGATTTTATTTGTTATGTTGTAATTTAGATTTCAATTGTGTGTTATACTTACTTAGTAGCGTCTCATAAAATCATAATTATTTTTCCAATTAGAGAAGAGTAATAACTCAGTTTGAGGTGTATATAGAATATATAGATCAAAGGTCACTGACTGAGCCTTACCACACTCTCTCTCTTTACATTCCATATAAGTATGAAATCATACCATCTACACTTTGGGCGTAAATGTTTGAACATGCATATTTACAATGAGATTGTAATAAGATATGAAAATAGTCTAAAACCCGTAAACTTAAACACCTTTAAACGTAATGTTTAAATTATTAATATATGTGATATATTATGTATATAGTTAAATCCTCCATATTGATTGCTAAATGATATTATGAGATATGATGATAATTTTTTTTTTACTTTCACTGTAAAAAAGATCTTTGTCTTATCACGTTCCATACATAAGGTATAAGGTTTGACGTCACAATATTCTGCATCTAGCAAAGCATATAGAATTTTCAATAAAAGAACATTAGTTGTGGAAGCACCTATACATGTTAATTTCTAATGAAATAAGTAAACTTCATCTTGGGAAAGTTAGTTATCTTAATGATATTGTCGATGAAATAGAAAACCTCAATCTTGAACATGAGGAAATTGGTGAATCATCAAAGAAAGAAGAAAAAAAATGATGATAAAAAAGAACAACAACAATAGGAAACTACTCATACCCAAGAATTTCCAAGGGGATGGAAATTCACATAAAACCATCCAAAATAGCAAATCATTGGTGATTCCACCAAGGGTGTAAGTACTCGTTCCAAACTTTTAGATAATAATCTTGCCTTTTTTTCTCAAATTGAGCTAAGAAATTGATGAGGCTCTTAATGATGAAAATTGGGTGATTGTCATGCAAGAAGAACTCAACCAATTTGAAAGAAACAAAATTTGGACTTTACTTCAAAGAACTAAAGATTATCAAATAATTAGTAGTAAATGGGTCTTTAGAAATAAATTAGATGGGCAAGGTCAAATACTAGAAATAAGGCCAAATTGCTTACCAAAGGGTATAACTAAGAAGAAGTTATAGATTATGATGAAATCTTTGCACTAGTAGCAAAATTAGAAGTAATTAGAATTCTTTTAGCTTATACATGTCACATGAATTTTAAACTATTTCAAATGGATGTTAAAAATGTATTTTTAAATGGTTTTATTGAAGAAGAAGCTTATGTAGAACAACCACTTGGTTTTGAAAGCCATGAATTTTCTAATCATGTTTTTAAAACTAACAAAACTCTATATGGTTTAAAACAAACATTTAGAGCTTGGTGAAAGATTTAGTGCATTTCTTTTAGAAAATGGTTTTTCAAAAGTGTATGTAAATATGACCATTTTCATTAAAAAGTATAAACAATATACTTTAATTGTTCAAATTTATATTGATAATATTATTTTTGGTCTAATAATGAATTTCTTTGTCAAGAGTTTGCTAAGTGTATGACTAGAAAATTTGAAAAGAGCATGATCGGAGAACTTAAATTTTTCATTGGTCTTCAAATCAAGCAAAACCAAAAAGGCATATTCATCAACCAATCCAAGTACACAAAGCAACTATTGAAAAACTTTGAAATGGAAAAATGTAAGAATGTAAAAACCCTAATGATCATATCAACTAATTTGGATAAGGACCAGAAGGATAAACCTATAAATGAAAAGCTCTATAGAGGTATGATCAGATCTCTTTTATATCTTATTGCTTCAAGGCTTAATATTATGTATTGTGTATTCTTATGTGCTAGGTTTCAATGTAGTTCTAAAGAGTCACATCTAAATGTTGTAAACAAATTTTTAAAATATTTTCATGGCACAATGCATTTAGGTTTAAGGTATCTTAAAAACACATTATTTCATATAACTGGTAGTCTTCTAAATAGAAAAAACACATTGGAACTGGTCACTTTTTAGGTGAATGTCTAGTTTCTTAGTTTAGTAAAACAATTTTCAATAGTTTTGTCCATTGTCGAAGTAGAATACATGGCAGTTTGTTGTTGTTGTATACATGTTCTTTAGATAAAACACTATAGTCATGTGGTTAATCACATTCCTATAAAATGTGATAACACTAGTACTATCAATCTTTCGAAAAATATCATTCAACATTCTAGAAGTAAACATATAGATATTAGACATCATTTTATTAGGGATCATGTTTAAAATGGTGATGTAGTATTAGAATTTATTGACACTAATAATCAATTAATTGACTTTTTACCAAACTTTTTAAATAAAGAAAGATTTTATTTTATAAAAAAGGGAACTTGGTATGTTTAATGAAAGTACATTGTTTTAATTCAACTTAATCACATTTTATAAGCCAAAATTCATATCGTGCATTTTATTTTCTAAAAGAAAAACAATTTTTTGCTTTAAAACCTATAATTCACGGTCACAAATATATTCTTGCTATTGTGAATGGTACAATCTTCATTTTTAGCAGTTAGATGCATATATGTTCGTGATAGGAAAACTCACATTCATAAAATTTGAGACTCTTCATAATCGTTGCATATTTTGATATTGTGGTCACAAAATCTAGTTTGCGCTTGTGATAGAATAATGCTTCTTTTGACCATTACAACGCTTCACCTTTTGCGGTTGTTAAACAATTCCAAAATTCAAAATTCACAATCATGACTCTGCTCCTAGTCGCGAATTGCGTGTTAGCAGAAATTTTTTGAAATTTCACATATTTCAAGATTTTGAATTTTAAACATTTTTCTAGCTCCTATTCGTTAGAAACTACCTTTCACACTATAAATATATTCCTTTTCACTATTTTAATCACTTTTATATACTCAAATTCATCTCTCATCTTTCTCTCTCTAAAAATTATCTCCTTCTTCCAACATATCTTTAACTTATTTTATTCTCTTATCACCTTCTATGGCACCTGTTAAACCTTGAGGGGTATTTTCGTCATTTTGATGATAACAAATAATATAGCAATATTGTATTTAATATATTTGGTTTCTAAGTATATTATACAGGACATGGATTAAAATAAAAAGAATGAAGAATTGGAAGAATAATCCTTTAAAGACAAAATTCAAGTAGTAGCATATTCACTGTCGTGACTCTATGAGTCACTTCCGCGAAGGAAGCTAACTGTTACCAAAACCAACATTTGAAGTTCACGGCCATGAAAGAAAAACAAACCGTGAAGTGGGCATTTTCAGTCACCCCCGTGAATAAATGTGTCACCCCCGTGAAGATTCATGCAATTTCATCCAGAGAGCTTCACGACCAGAGCCATCACTTGGATCACGGCTGGGAAGCTTGTCACGCCCGTGACTCTATATGTCAAAACATTCCAAAGAGCTTCACGACCAAGGTCACCACTTCAGTCACGGCTTGGAAAGAAATGTCACCCATATGACAAGCATAGTCACGCCCGTGAACAATGAAAGAGAAAAATGTTAGGCGTAATTTTTTGGTTGGTACGACGGTTAGTTTCATATTTAATGCACCCCAACGGCTATATTCAGCCATGAGAGTATAAGTGGAAGTCATTTATACATTCAGAACAAGAGAATGAAAAATATAACAATAGAATAGCACATACTTCGAATTTAATTCTTATTACAAGCTATTTGTACTTTCATACTTTGAGAACAAATCTATTTTCTGTAAAAATCTTTTTGCTCCTCATATTTGAGCAATTAAGATTTATAAATAGTTCTCTCTGTAATCTTTACTAAAGTGAGCTTTGGGTATTTCTGGGTTAAAAGTAGAACACTTGTAAGGGTTAGTTGTGTGAGCCTCCAAAACACAAATTAAAAGGTTGTTTGTGTGAGCCTTTAAAAAACAAAGTGAAGGTTGTTTGTGTGATCCTGTAAAAATACAAAGTAAAGGTTGTTTGTGTGATCCTGTAAAACATAAGAAATTGGTTATTGTGTGAGTCATTAAAACACAAGGAATTTCTGGGTTAGGTGTGAGTCATTGTGAGAAACACCATAGTTCGGAGTGAGCTTGTAAAACTCCATTGTAACACTTAGTATATTAGTGAAACTCCCAATTGCGATTGGGGAGAGGAGTAGGGTTTGTTAACACCCGAACCTCTATAAATCTTTGTGTCTGATTTTCTCTATCCCTCTTAAAATTAATTATTTATTTCCGCACTTTAAAATTTAATTTTTTTTGAAACTCCAATTCAACCCCCCCTTCTTGGTCTAATATCTGGGCAACAATTGATATTAGAGCCTTGTCTAGCATCGAAGCCTAAAAAGCGCTAGTAAAGAGTAAGATATGGCCAGTGAAGGATTCCAAAGTCTCAAACCTAACTTTGATGGAGTAAATTATGCCTATTGGAAGTTTAGGATGGAGACATACTCGGATAGTGAAGGAATTGAAGTCTTGGATAGTGTACAAAAAGAATGGACACCACCAACCAGAAGAGGAGCTGATGGTGAAGAAGAAATCCTATCAAGAGATAATTGGACAGAGCCTCAAAGAAGAGCAAATTTCAAAAACAAGAATGCAATGAAAATCCTATCAAGCTCATTATCTATTGAAGAATGTGGGAGAATACAACACTGCTCAACAACATATAGCATGTGGAAGACATTGGAGAACTATCATGAGGGAACTAAGCAAGTCAAATCCAAGAAGATTCAACTTTTAACCTCAGAATATGAGCTCTTTAAGATGAAATCCAATGAGTCAATCACTGACATGACCAACCGACTTCTATCCATTATAAATGGAATGAGGAAACTTAAGAAGCATCTGAGTTTGGAACATGTAAACAATAAAATCCTGAAAAGTTTTCCTCTTAAAGACTATGGTTCAAGAGTTGCTAGCATAGAAGAAGCAAATGAAGATATGAGCATCATGAATACTGATGTGCTGATTGGCAAACTTCTCACACATGAGATGGCAGTGAAGAGAGATAGAGAGCTTGAAGTAGAGCCAGAGAAAAGAAAGCCCTTAGCACTCAAAGCCTCTACTTCAAAATCTCAAGAAGAAAGTGAAGATGATGAAGAAATGAATGATGAAGAAAATGAGGACATCGTTATGCTTTCAAGGAGATTAAAAAGAATCATTGAGAAGAAAATGAGCAATTCCAAAAAATTCAAGCAAAGAAACCTCAAACAAACTTCTAATGACACACATAGAAGTAAGGAAGAGGTAAAATGCTATGAATGACGAAAGCTCTTCAAGTGAAAAAGATAATAATGAAAGTGAAGAGGTCAACATATGCTTCATGGCTATTGAGGATCACGTCTCGAACAAAGTAAGATCACTACACTCATACTCTTTCAATAATGATAGTAGTGATAATGATAGTAATAGTAATAGTGATGATGATGATGATGAGCAAAACCTAATAGAAGAGTTAAATATAGAATTAGAGAAATATAGAACTAAATTCAGTACCTATAGAAATAATATCTCTAATTTGAAAAATAAGATAGATGGTTTAGAAAAAGAGAACATAAAGCTTAAATCATCTAATGAATCTTTTCAAAAGTCATTAGATGAATATTCATCAAGACCCTCAACAGCTTCATTGTTAAAAGAAAATAATACTTTGAAAAATGAAGTTGAGGAACTTAGAAATTCCATTTCTAAATTTTACAAGGGTAAAGAGAGCTTAGATACTCTCATTGTGTCTCAAAGATCACCCTTAATTAGACATGGTCTAGGATTTAAAGACACATCATCATCTTCTCATAAAACTATATTTGTTAAATCTAAAGAATCTCACATCTCCACACTTGCTAGAACTGCACCAAGAAATAAGAATGTTAAACCCTCTATACAGAAAAAGAATAATCATGCCTTTATGTATAGGAAGCATGCATCTAGAAAAATGCAAATTAATCATGATTGTGCATGCCATTGTTCTCAAAATAAGTCTAATAGAATCATGGCATTCAAATACATTGTAAGACCAAAAAGCAAGTTTAGACCGAAACAATGTAATTATTATATGAAAATTGGTCACATCAATAAACATTGCTGGATAAGGAAGGCTCATTGGGAACCTTCATGTGCTAACCCTCAAGGACCCAAACTCATTTGGGTACCTAAAAATCATATTTGATTTGTGATTCTATAGGTATGCCTCAAGTCCACAATAAACAAAAATGCTTGGCTAGTAGATAGTGGATGCTCAAGGCATATGACAGGAGACAAAGAACTTTTCAATGAAATCAAGAGTATTGATGGAGGTAAAGTTACCTTTGGAAACAATGTAAAGGGTAAGGTAATTGGTATTGGTTCTATTGGTGTTAATGGTACTACTTTTATTAAGGATGTCTTACTTGTTGATGGCTTGAAACATAACTTGTTAAGTGTAAGTCAATTATGTGATAAATGAAACAAAGTAATCTTTACTTCAAATGAATGTCTTATCATCTCTATCGATGGTCAAGAAATATTTAAAGGAAATAGAGATATCAATATGTACATAATAAATTTACATGAACTATCTAACCATTCCTCTAAGTGTCTTGTGACTACTAGTGATAAATCTTGGCTGTGGCATAGAAGACTTGGTCATGCTAACATGGACTTAATACAAAGTCTCAGCACAGAAGAACTAGTAAAAGGACTGCCAAGAGTTAAATATGAAAAGGGCAAGACATATGATCCTTGTCAGAAAGGAAAGCAACACAAGTCATCTTTCAAAGCCAAAAACATAATAAGTATTTCAAAACCTCTTCAACTCCTGCATTTAGACTTGTTTGGACCTACTAGAATTGCTAGCTTAGGAGGAAAACATTATGCATTTGTCATCGTAGATGATTACTCTAGATTTACTTGGGTAATTTTCTTAGCTCAAAAGAGTGATGCTTTTGAAAATTTCAAAAACTTTGCTAAAAGAGTTCAAAATGAAAAAGGGTAATGTATTTCAAAAATAAGGAGTGATCATGGGAAAGAATTTAAAAATGAAAACTTTGAAAGCTTTTGTCTTGAACATGGCATTTCACATAATTTCTCATCTCCTAGGACACCTCAACAAAATGGGGTAGTTGAAAGGAAAAATCGAACCTTAATTGAAATGGCTAGAACAATGCTTAATGAATATGAATTACCAACTTATTTTTGGGCAGAAGCCACAAACACTGCATGTTATATTTCAAATCGAGTTTTCAAAAGACCTCTTTTAAACAAAACCTCATTTGAGCTATGGAATGGAAGAAAGCCCTTGATATCATACTTTAGAGTATTTGGATGCAAGTGTTTTATATTGAACACCAAGGACAATCTTGGAAACTTTGTCTCTAAGTCTGATGAAGGTATTTTTTTAGGATACTCTACAACCAGCAAAGCTTATAGAGTATTTAATAAAAGATCATTAACGGTTGAAGAATCCATGCATGTTGTTTTTAATGAATCTAGTAGACTTGATCTTGTGAAAGGTAGTGTTCTTAATGATATTATAGGTAATATGAAAAAACTTGATATTGGAAATGGAAAAAAGGAAAATGATCAAGAAAATTTACTGCAAAATGACACTCCACCTCAAAATCAAGAACAAATTGATCAAGAACTTCCAAAAGAATGGAGAATGACGAAAGATCATCCAAAAGAGCAAATAATTGGTGATATATCAAGGGGAGTAAGTACTAGATCTCATTTCAAGCATTTAGTCATTGACATTGCTTTTATTTCACAAATTGAGCCTAAAAATATTGATGAGGCTCTTAATGATGAAAGTTGGGTAATTGCCATGCAAGAGGAACTCAACCAATTCGAGAGAAATAAGGTATGGAACCTAGTACCTAGACCCAAGGATCATCAAATCATAGGTAGCTCATGGGTATTTAGAAATAAATTAGATGAACAAGGGTTAATAACCAGGAATAAGGCAAGACTAGTCACAAAAGGATATAATCAGGAAGAAGGTATAGATTATGATGAAACATATGCACCTGTAGCTAGATTAGAAGCTATAAGAATACTCTTAGCATATGCATGTCACATGAATTTCAAACTTTTTCAAAAGGATGTGAAAAGTGCATTTCTAAATGGTTATATAGATGAAGAAGTGTATGTAGAACAACCACCAGGTTTTGAAAGCTATGATTGGCCAAATCATGTTTTTAAACTTTCAAAAGCTTTGTATGGTTTAAAACAGACTTTAAGAGCTTGGTATGAGAGACTAAGTTCTTTTTTATTAGAAAATAGCTTTACAAAGGGAAATGTTGACACTACACTATTCATCAAAAAGTATAAGCATGATATACTAATTGTTCAAATTTATGTTAATAATATAATATTTGGTTCTACTAATGAGTTGCTTTGTCAAGAATTTGCCAAGTGTATGACTAGGGAATTTGAAATGAGCATGATGGGAGAACTTAAGTATTTCCTTGGTCTACAAATAAAGCAAAGCAATGAGGGCATATTCATCAACCAATCCAAATATGCCAAAGATTTAATCAAGAAATTTGGTATGGAATGATGCAAAAATGCCAAGACTCCTATTAGCACATCAACAAAATTAGACAAAGATGAAAAGGGTAAGAGCATTAATGAAAAGCTTTATAGAGGTATGATCGGATCACTTTTATATCTTACTGCTTCTAGACCCAATATTATGTATAGTGTTTGCTTATGTGCACGATTCCAATCATGTCCTAAAGAATCTCATTTAAATGCTGTAAAAAGAATTTTAAGATATTTACATGGATCATTGCATCTAGGTTTATGGTATCCTAGGAATTCATCTTTTTATATTATAGGATATTCAGATGCAGATTATGCTGGTAGTCTTTTGGATAGGAAAAGTACTTCAGGTACTTGTCACTTCATTGGAAAATGTTTAGTCTCTTGGTTTAGCAAGAAACAAGTTTCAGTTGCTCTCTCAACTGCTGAAGCTGAATATGTAGCAGTTGGATGTTGTTGTACACAAATTCTTTGGATGAAACAACAACTTAAGGACTATATTCATGACATGAACCATATACCTATAAAATGTGACAACACAAGTGCTATAAATCTTTCAAAGAATCTTATTCAACACTCTAGAAGCAAACATATTGACATTAGACACCACTTTATTAGAGATCATGTTCAATATGGAGATGTTCCATTAGAATTTATAAGCACAGAAAATCAATTAGCAGATATTTTCACTAAGTCTCTAAATGAGGAAAGATTTAATTTCATTAGAAGAGAACTTGATATGATTGATGGATTAACCTTGTGATTGCAAAAATATGAAATTTTAATTGTTGATCTTAAATCATATCACAAGTTATAAGATAGAAATTTTGATGAGAATTCATGTTTTAAGGAGTAGAATCTTTGTTGAAATGATTTAGTCTTGTTTTAGGACTTAATTTTAATTTGATGAAAATTTTAGAGGAGTCACGCCCGTGACATATGTTCACGCCCGTGACTTAAATGGCCCAAAGAGGCAGTGTCATTCACGACTTGGTTCATGACATGGTTCACGGCTTCAAGTGGTGAAACTTATTTTCACGGTTTAAGGCACGCTCGTGAAAAGAGACTTTCACGCCCGTGACGAATTTTCACCCCCATGACGAATTTTCACTCCCGTGAACAATTACACCCCAAAACTCACAAAAGCATTCATGTCTTGAGTCGCGGCTTGCTTCACGGGCATAAGTGGTGAAATTCAATATTTCACGCCCATGACCATTGGTTCACCCCCGTGACTGATGATCATTCACGCCCGTGATATTCAAAGATCACGCCCGTAAACTTATTCACACCTTCATTCACGGGTGGAACACTCCTTCAGCAAACCGTGAACACGACCATTCATGTTCGTGAATACTTACTTCACGCCCGTGAATGTATCGAATATATAAGAGAACAGTCGGTTACAACCTTTATTTCAACTCTCCAACTCCCAAAACTGCTCTCATTTACTCACATTCGTTGAGACATTGAAGATTCCGGCCCCAAAGACTTAAACTTTGCCTATAAATACCACTAAAAGTTTGAATCTTCAGCAAATATCATACATTTCTAGGGTTTTCCATAAATTTTTTGTCAAAAACCTTTCCAACTTCATCTTCAACAAATTTCTTCAAAAATGGAGTCTGCTTCATCCAAGGGTAAGAGAAAGAAGTCCCATGCTCCTAAGAGGTATGCAGATTACCTCATGAACTGCATTCCGGAGAATTGTCATCCTCGGTATGCAACTTTGAAGAAGAGACCTCTTTTGTCATCAAGGTCCTTCGATTGGCAGACAGTCCGAAGTCTCGGGCTTGAGACGGCTATGACAGAGCAACTGCAAGCCTGTCATCTCAAAGATTTTGTTGAAATTCATCAGTCGACTCTGAGGGAGCCAACACTGGAATTCCTCAGCACCTTACAGGTTTCACCTACTGGAGTGGTGAAATTCCAACTCTGCAACAATCCTAACACCCTCAGTGCCATCAAATTTGGGGAATTGTTAAGCCTACCATCTGATGGCATCCTGAATGATACTGAGGTAGAATTCTCTGCCCCTCAAGCCTGGACACATTTTGGCACCAATTGCAGCTGGGATGTCAAGAAAACAAAGAGCACACATTTCAGGGCCCCAGTGCATAGGTATTTGCATAGGTTCCTGACCTATAGCATATTTGTTAGGGGAGAAAGCAACGGGACTATCAGGAAGTCAGAACTCTTCCTATTTGAGATGGCTCAGAGAGGACTTACAGTGGCACTTTCCAGATGGTTTGCTAACCATCTTCTCTCCATTGCCACCAAGCCCACAGGAGATATTTTGATTGAGGCATATGTCTCCCATATCGCAGTGAAGCTCAATGATTTGAAGCTGGATGCACAACACTTCAACATCATCCCTGCACATCCTAGAGATCGCTTGGATGGCAAGTCGTTCATCAAGATGGGAGCGGCTGTCAGAATCGTTTTCCAGAATGATATCTTCTACCACTTCACTGACACTGTTGGGGAGATTATCTGGGAAGATAATGACACGGAGGATTTTAAAGCATGCCTCCAGGGAGTCCAGCAGAAGAAGAGGGCTCGGATTGAGGAAGCACCTCCAGCAGCTGAGCAAAACATCAGACAGTCTTCAGCTTGCACACCGTCCTTAGCGCAACAGGTGGTTGACCTCTTGGCACCACATTTTGAGCAGCTGCAGACTTCAATGGATGAGAGGTTGGAGAACCTCAAAGACTTCATGGAGTCTCGGATGGACAGCCTTGAGGCTGAAGTGGCTAGGCTTCGTGATAGGATGTCTGGCTAGGAGATAGGCTAGAGTGTAGCCTAAATTTGATTGTTTTTAGCTTGTTTGTTATATTTATGTTTGCTTGTGAGTAGGAAATTTTTAAATTTCCTTTCTAAATATTTTAACTTAGTTTGTATCCTTTCCATTATGCTATATATATTTGCTTTTGTTTACTTCAATCTTCATATCCTTTTTGATTGATGACAAAAGGGGGAGAAAACTAGCAATATATGATAGGGAGAATGGTATCAAACTAGCAATATATATTAAGGTAAATGAATTTTGAATCAAATAATTAAAATTGAATTGACTTTGAAATGGATTAAAAATCTTGATTCAAAATTTCATATGCAAAGTATATAATTGGAAAATTGAGCTTTATAAACCTTAGATATACCTTAAGTATACCTTAAAGCAAGTTACAAATATAAATATGCCATGATATACCTTAAATATACCTTACATATACTTCATGTCTTAAAAAGGAATTATGGTATATATAGGATATACTTCTTATATAACTTGCATATACTTAAACTCTAGTTTAATGCTACATCATTATTTACTATTCTTGCACATTATAATTTTTATCCTAAGTATATTTTGAGGGGGAGACTTCTCAAAATCACATATTGCTAGATTATTTGTCACTATCAAAAAGAGGGAGATTGTTAAACCTTGAGGGGTATTTCTGTCATTTTGATGATAACAAATAATATAGCAATATTGTATTTAACATATTTGTTTTCCAAGTATATTATACAGGACATGGATTAAAATAGCAAGAATGGAGAATTGGAAGAATAATCCTTGAAAGACAAAATTCAAGTATTAGCATGTTCACTACTGTGACTCTATGAGTCACTCCCGTGAAGGAAGTTAACCGTTACCAAAACCAACATTTAAAGTTCACGGCCATGAAGGAAAAACAAACCGTGAAGTGGGCATTTCAGTCACCCCCGTGAATAAATGTGTCACCTCCGTGAAGATTCATGCAATTTCATCCAGAGAGCTTCACGACCAGAGTCACCACTTGGATCACGGTTGGGAAGCTTGTCACGCTCGTGAATGAGTATGTCACCCCGTGACTCTATATGTCAAAACATTCCAGAGAGCTTCACGACCAAGGTCACCACTTCAGTCACGGCTTGGGAAGAGATGTCACCCCCGTGCAAGCATAGTCACGCCCGTGAACAATGAAAGAGAAAAATGTCAGGTGCGACTTTTTGGTTGGTACAACGGCTAGTTTCTTATTTAATGCACCCCAACAGGTATATTCAGCCGTGGGAGTATAAATGGAAGTCATTTATACATTCAGAACAAGAGAATGAAGAATATAACAATAGAATAGCACATACTTCAAATTTAATTCTTATTACAAGCTATTTGTACTTTCATACTTTGAGAACAAATCTATTCTCTGTAAAAATCTTTTTGCTCCTCATATTTGAGCAATTAAGATTTATAAGTGGTTCTTTTTGTAATCTTTACTAAAGTGAGCTTTAGGTATTTCTAGGTTAAGAGTAGAACACTTGTAAGGGTTAGTTGTGTGAGCCTCCAAAATACAAATTAAAAGGTTGTTTGTGTGAGCCTGTAAAACACAAAATGAAGGTTGTTCGTGTGATCCTGTAAAAACACAAAGTGAAGGTTGTTTGTGTGAGCCTGTAAAACACAAGGAATTGGTTATTGTGTGAGCCATTAAAACACAAGGGATTTCTGGGTTAGGTGTGAGCCATTATGAGAAACACCATAGTTGGGAGTGAGCTTGTAAAACTCCATTGTAACACTTAGTGTGTTAGTGAAACTCCCAATTGCAATTGGGGAGAGGAGTAGGTTTGTTAACACCCGAAGCTCTATAAATCTTTGTGTCTGATTTTCTCTATCCCTCCTAAAATTAATTATATATTTCTGCACTTTAAAATTTATTTTTTTTTGAAACTCCAATTCAACCCCCCTTCTTGGTCTAATATCTGGGCAACATCACCCAAGCCTTCAACTTGTGCTTCAAAAGGATAAACATTTGCCTCTTCTTCATAAGCTCAACGTCTTTCTTATGATGACATTTTCAATCACTTTTCTAAAGAAGAAAAAGTGAGACTACAAATGGTGATGGGGAAAAGAGTTTATTCGAAACAAAAATGTCAATATTGATGATATAGAAGTACTAGGGTTGAAAGAATATCTAATGAATGCTCTTGTTGAAGTTGGATGGATAAAATTTGTGATTCCCAACATCAAATGCTACAATGAACTCACTACATAATTTCTCTCCACTTTCACCATTGAAAAGGATGCCAATAATGAAATAGGTTATTATAGGGTAAGTGTAACACCATCTTACCCCACTATAGTTCAGCAAGGTAAGTAAACATTACTCGTCTTACTATTTTATAAAATTAATGAAGTGAAGTAAATTTTTTTTTTAACAAAAATATTGCAGACATTGAAATAAAAGTTATTACAAGCATAAATACTCAAAATTTTATTTATTTATAAAGTACATTGATTTACATTCAAACTATGTTCTTTTACATAGTGACTCACATATTTAATACAAATTATATGAAATAAAAACGATACTTTAATTTACAAAGTTTTTAACAAAATATACCAAAAAAAAAACTAAGCTGCTAGCTGCTTTCCTCCGGGTACCTTACAGCTACCCTTTTAAACCTGCACGAGAGGAAACCACTCGCGCTAAGCTAATAGCTTAGTGGTGCTTCAATGATAAAACTTTTACATACATATATATTTCCTCACATATTAATTAACTATTTAATAAGTAAGACATAAAATAAAGAATTATATACAATCAATAAATTTCAGCAAATACTCAATATTTAACAACTTGAATTCATATAACATTTATAAAAATCACGTACTTCAATTTTATTATTATTACTATTATTATTTTCTTGTGCCCATAATATTTATAACCAAACCAACTAATAGGAATAACAGGGTTGTCATTTCTGGCTTTCATAATATTGCGCCGAGCGCTACATAATAATGTCATTACCGGCTTAATAATTTTTCACCGAGCGTATTTATCAATTTACCATTACCGGCTTTTATATTTGGTACCGAATGCCTAAATTTCCCTGATTGACATGTCAAACTATTCTCTATTATAGTTCTAGCCTAAGTGTCTTTAGGCTTAACTATTTTTATTTTAATTCCCAAAATTATTGCACTAAATTCTCACATATAAATAATTTATTAAATATTTATAATTATCAATAAAGTAAATATTGATATTAATTATTACATATAATAATCACAACACATGCAAAAGCCCAAAATTTCATATTTTTACCCATAGTAGATTTCGGACCTATTTTTGGGCTTCATTTTTAGCCCATTTATAATTCGAATTGGGAGTTGTAGTCTTCTAACCATTTTTAACTTATTGTCTTATCTTTCAGATGCATTAAAAAGAACTTACATCACAATTTTCTATCAAAAGTTATGATCAATTGAATATGACATCATCACCAAAAGTTCTGCCCAGATTTTTCTTGACAGATTATAGGTTTGAACTTCATGTATTTTTCTGGGCAAATCTAGCCATAATTAAATTTTATGGTCTGAATAACAATTAAATCCCTATGTCTTAACTTTCATTTCTAATAAAGAACATACAAAATGGAATTTCAGAACTCAAGTTATCATCAAAGTAGTTAGGGATGTTCCTGGAACTCTGTACCCAAGCCATCAATTGGCATCCATTCACATTTCAACCACATTCATCATTTGCATTCGTTTTGATACTAACATTTCCAAAATTATAACTACATTAATATGTTTCAATTATTTCACACCATTTAATTTCATTGTCATATAAAATATCATAGGCCACAACAAATCACACAACATATTACAAACACAAACATATCAAACCTTAATATATAATTTCATACATATTAACAACATGTAAGATTTTTATCAATGAAGCACATATCTAATCAGTCTTGGTTCTTTCTTTAATCCTTATTTTTCTTCCCTTATTAGCTAGCTTTCTCCTTGTCTTTGTCACCCTCTTGAGGGCCTCTCACTTGTTCACTTATTTTTCCTACACAATCATACCACATCTCAATTCCAATATCCATTTTCAATGCTTTTCATGTCTACATAGTATGCTAATGCTCCTAATATGTTTTACACCTTAATTAAGCTAAAATGTACTAAGGTTAAACTTCCTTCTTATTATGTCATGGCTGCCCAAAACCTATATCCTACTTCCCAATTCATTTTCTTCAATTCAACACTCAAATCATGTTTCACTTATCACCAATTGTTGTGCTTCTATGCTAATTTCAATTTTCCCCAAATTTCTTTAACTATGGAAGCCCCTCATTCATCCATTAACATCATATTTTCTTTAGTTTTTAAGCCATAAAACAATTAACTAACTTCAATTATCATTAATTCAAAGTTTAATTACACTTCCATCAACTAATCACAAACTTAAATTTCTACTTTCAATCTTGCAACATAAGCTCAATCTACCAAACCTAATCACATCTATCATCATTATGGGTCTCAAATAGAAGGAAAAAATGCTGATTTTAAGAAGAATAAACTCACCTTAAGTGTTCTCCAAGGTGGGCCGAAATTGCTCCTAACCAATCTCCCTTTTCTTGTCTTCCTTCTTCCTTCTTTCTTGCTCCTTTTATGGCAAGAACACCTTAATTCCGAATTTTACTCTCTTAAAACTACTTTCTTTTCCTCACTTTCTCAAGCTTGATTTGAAGAGAAATGGAGGTTTTTGGGAGAGCTATGGTGGACAACAATGAGAGGAGAGAAGATGAGGGAAATGGGTTTTTAATAGGTGGAGAAAATGAGATATTATTATTTTTTACGTGAGTATTTGTTGGTCCTATGACTACATTAAGCTCTTCATCCATTGGTCTAAAATACAAATTAATTTTAATGAATTTTAAAATTTAAGAAATTTCTTATTTGCCACATCTTTCTCCATATTTACACTTTTTCCCCAAACAATCTCTATAATACCGATTTTGTCCATAGAAAATTTTATTTTTTTCCTAATTCTACCACTAATCTTTTTAATTCCTAAATAATAATACCCTTAATTATTTTTCCTTATTATTAGTCATTTTTTATGGGTTCAAATTTAGATTCCGATTGAACCTGCGCGCCTCACTACGGTCGCGCGCAATTGGGGCCTAAATTACTGGATGTTACAATTCTCTCCCCCTTAAGAAAATTTTGTCCTCGAAATTTACCTGATTAGCTTGAGTCGAATAGCTGAGGATACTGAGCTCTCATCATTTCTTCACTCTCCAAGATGGCGTCTTCTACTGCATGATTGCGCCATAGAACCTTTACCAATGGTACCTTTTTGTTCCGTAGTTCCTTGACTTCTCAAGCTAAGATTTTAACTGGCTCTTCAATATATGTTAGGTCTGGTTGTACCTCTATTGATTCCACAGGTATTACATGTGTTGGATCCGATCTATATCTCCTTAAGATTGAGACATGAAACATATTGTGGATCTTATCCAATTCTGGGGGTAAGGTCAACCAGTAAGCCACTGGACCCACACGTTTAAGTATTTCATATGGTCCAATAAATCTAGGACTCAGTTTCCCCTTTCTACCAAAACGAAGTACTTTCTTCCAAGGTGAAACTTTCAAAAATATCTTGTCTCCAACGACATATTCATTATCTTTCCTTTTCAAATCAGCGTAAGACTTTTGTTGATTAGTTGCAACTTTTAATCGATCTTGGATTAATTTCACCTTCTCCTCTGTCTGTTGCACTAATTCTGGCCCCATTAATTTCTTTTCACCAAGTTCTGTTCAGCATAATGGTGTCTTACATCTCCTTCCATACAAAGCTTTGTATGGTGTCATGCCGAGACTAGTTTGATAGCTATTGTTATATGCAAATTCCATCAATGATAGGTACTTATCCCAGTTACCCTCAAAGTCAATTACACAACTTCGAAGCATATCTTCCAACAATTGAATAACTCGTTCGGATTGCCCATCTGTTTGTGGGTGAAATATTGTACTAAAAGTAAGTCGGGTTTCCAATGCTTGCTGTAGACTTTTCTAAAATTTTGATGTGAATCGTGGGTCTCGATAAGAAATAATAGAAACTGGCACCCTATGCAGTCGAATTATCTCATTGACATATAATTCTACTAACCGACTTAATGAATAATCCATCCGAACTAGCAGAAAGTGAGCCGACTTGGTAAGCCTGTCAACAATTACCCATACTGCATCATGCTTCTTTTGTGTCAAAGGCAACCCAGATACAAAATCCATTGTAATCCTTTTCCACTTCCATTCTAGAATTGCAATAGGTTGCAACAATCCAGATGGTACCTGCTGCTCTGCTTTCACTTGTTGACATGTCAAGCATCTTGTAGTGTATTCGACGATATCTTTCTTCATTCCTGGCCACCAATAATGAGTCTTCAGGTTCTATTATATTTTATTGCTCCCTGGATGCATGGAATAAGTTGTATTATATGCCTCTTTTAGAATTATTTGCTTGATCCGTTATCATTTGACACGCATAATCTTCCTCTGTAACTTATGCTTCCATTATCTTCAATCCTAAATTCGGGTCTCTCCCCCTTTTTCACTGCCTCAGCAATTATCATTAATTTCAGATTTTGCTTTTGAGCTTCCTTCACTTGTTGCCTCAAGGTAGGTTGGACCCGTAACTCTGCCAAAATAAATTGTGAGTCTAATTTTTAATTTTACTATTACTTTCTATATATTATATTATAATTGAGGAAAATTTAAACTATACCTGCCAGTGTTTTTCTACTTAAGGCATCCGCTACTACATTGGTTTTTCCTGGCTGATAATCAATAATACAATTATAATCCTTGATTAATTCTAACCAGCATATTTGCCTTAAGTTCAACTCCTTTTGTGTGGGCAAATATTTGAGGCTCTTATGATCTGTATATATGTAGCACCACTCACCATACAAATAATGTCACCATATTTTTAAAGCAAACACTATTGCTGCCAACTCCAAATCATGTGTAGGGTAATTTAGCTCATGAGGCTTCAATTGCCTAGATGCATAAGCAACTACTTTACCCTTTTGCATTAATACACAACCTAGCCCATTATGAGAGGCATCACTGTATATCACAAAATCTTTCCCTGGCATAGGTTGGGTCAAAACAGGTGCTTCGGTTAACATGGCTTTTAGTTTCTCAAAGCTTGTCTAACACCGATCTGTCTACTCAAACTTAGTTTCTTTTCTGAGCAACTTGGTAAGTGGTGCGGTTATACTTGAAAATCCCCTCACAAACCTTTTATAGTAGCCAGCTAATCCAAGGAAACTCCGAACTTCTGTTACATTACGAGGTGGCTTCCAACTTAGAATTGCTTCTATTTTGTTAGGATCATCACGGATTCCTTCAACTGAAATAACATGTCTTAAGAATCCCACTTCTTCCAACCAAAACTCACATTTTGACAACTTTGCATACAATTGATTTTCCCTCAAAGTTTGTAGTACTATTCTAAGATGCTTGTCATGTTCTCCCTTGTCCCTCGAATACACCAGGATATCATCTATAAAAACTACCACAAACTGATCAAGATAAGGCCTAAAAATCCTATTCATCATATCATAAAGGTAGCTGGAGCATTCGTTAAGCCAAATGGCATAACCAGGAATTCATAGTGGCCATAGCAAGTCATAAAGGTTGTTTTGGATACATCTGATTCTTTGATTTTCAGTTGGTGATATCTGGATCTGAGATCAATCTTAGAGAATACTCCTGCTCCCTTCAATTGATCAAACAAATTATCAATTCTAGGTAATGGGTATTTATTTTTAATCGTCACCTTGTTCAATTGTCGGTAATCAATACATAACTGAAGGGTGCCATTCTTATTTTTCACAAACAACATCATAGTGCCCCATGGTGACACACTGGGCCTTATGAACCCTTTATCGAGCAATTCCTACAATTGAACCTTTAACTCTCTTAATTCTGTAGGTGCCATTCTATAAGGAGTAATTGATATCGGGGTTGTACCAAGAATCACATCAATAGCAAACTCTATCTCCCTATCTGGTGGTAACCCCGACAAATCCTCAAGAAACCCATATGGGAACTCACATATTGTGGGGATGTCCTTGAGTTCCGGGCTCCTCTTTTTGGTATCTATCACATGGGCCAAATATGCTTCACATCATTTCCTAATGTATTTTCGAGCTTTTAATGCAGAAATAACACTGGTCAAACATGTTTGACCTTCACCTTAAATGATAGTGTCATCCTGCCCAGGAATTTTAAGTACGACTTTTCTAGATCGGCAGTCGACTATAGCTCCATGCTTTTTCAACCAATCCATACCCAGAATAGCATCGAATTCATGAAAAGGTAATTCTATTAAGTCTGCTGGAAATTCTCTACCCTGAATTATTATTGAACTGTTTCTATAAATATGATTCACTTTCACACTATGTCCCAGCGGATTGGTCACAACTATCTCATATTCTAAGGTCTCAGGTTTCATGCTCCCTTGTCTAAGTGCAGCTGTGCTTATATATGAATACGTGGAACCAGGATCTATCAATGCATGTAAATCAAAATCAAATAAAGATAATTTACCAATTATGACGTCTGGTGCATCCTGGTCCTCACGGGCTCTCATCATATAGGCTCGAGCTGGAGCTCTACTACCTCCGGGTCTATCAACTGTCTCTGATACCCACTGACTTTGTCTGGTACGACCACTTCTAAACTAGCCTCGACCTCTACCACGGCTCTGTACCGGTGTCATAGTCTGTGCTGGTGCCATACTGTCTGTACTAAGTCTGGGACAATCTCTCTTCATATGGTCAGTAGCTCCACATCTCAAACATGCCCCAATTAACCACCAACACTCTCCTGCATGAGCTCTACCACAATGCTGACACATAAACGGAGCTGGTCTCTTGGGAAATGATTATGGTGAACTAGCAGATGATGCGCGGGACTAAAATGCTGACCCCGCCTACCAGAAAATATCTGCCAAGCAGCCCATGGCTGAAAGGGTCTGGGTACTATCCGTCCTTTCCTACCCAATGTATGGGCCACACTAGCTGTTGATTTCTTGGAGAACTCTTCTGTCTTCAGCTTTTTCCTTCTTTCAACACTAATAGCAGAGGACACTAATGTAGCAAAATTTGTATGCTAGTGGGAAGCCACTAAATATCCAATCTCCTCATCGAGGCCGTCTTCAAATCTACGACATTTATCAGCTTCATCTCCAATAATCCCAGTAGCATACTTGCTCAGCCTGGTGAACTCCATCTCGTACTCAACTACTGTCATACCCTTCTGCTTCAGATTTAGAAATTCTCGCTTTTTCTCATCCACATAAATTCTTGGCACATATTTCTTTTTAAACTCTGCCATAAAGAAATCCCATGTTTGAGGGTTCGGAGTCTGAGATTTCGCTAACACCAATTTCCACCAGTCATAAGCATGCTCTTGAAGAATGGATACTGCATATCTAACCTTATACTCCTTCGGACATTGCAGCTCCTCAAAAACCCACTCTGTCTTTTCTAACCAAAATTTTGCTGCAGCTGGGTCATCCTCTTTCTTTCCCATAAAATCCGTAGCCCCATATTTTCTTAATTTATCAATCTAGGGTTTCGATTGTGGTGGGGGAGGTGGTGGAGCTAGTGGTGGCACAACTTGTGCTATTTGCTGACCTTGGTTAACCTGTTCTTCAGCATGTTGTGGAGCTATCACACTGGGCTCCGAAGCTCTAATTGATGTTAACTGCCTATGAGTAGCTGAATTAGCTATATTATCACCATCTTGTTCTTCGTGACTTTGTCTTGATTCCGTATCCATTAAAACCTATATTGTCAGAAGAAGGGTTCCTTATTAGAATATAGCAACTTAAAATAATGCAAATACTAAAAACATGCACTTATCTTCCCATACCCACTAAATAAGAATCGTTAAAACCTATAACTCTGATACCAAAATTTATAACACCCCCTTACCCCACTGTAGTTCGGCAAGATAAGTAAACATTACTCGTCTTACTGTTTTATAAAATTAATGAAGTAAAGTAAATATTTTTTTTAACAAAAATATTGCAGACATTGAAATAAAAATTATTACAAGCATAAATACTCAAAATTTTATTTATTTATAAAGTACATTGATTTACATTCAAACTATGTTCTTTTACATAGTGACTCACATATTTAATACACATTATATGAAATAAAAACGATACTTTAATTTACAAAGTTTTTAACAAAATATACCAAAAAAAACTAAGCTGCTAGCTGCTTTCCTCTGGGTATGTTTCTTCTTCTGACAATCTATTTTCTACGGCTACCCTTCTAAACCTGCACGAGAGGAAACCACCCGCGCTAAGCTAATAGCTTAGTGGTGCTTCAATGATAAAAATTTTACATACATATATATTTCCTCACATATTAATTAACCATTTAATAAGTAAGACATAAAATAAAAAATTATATACAATCAATAAATTTCAGCAAATACTCAATATTTAACAACTTGAATTCATATAACATTTATAAAAATCACGTACTTGAATTTTATTATTATTATTATTATTATTATTATTATTATTATTATTATTATTATTATTATTATTATTATTATTATTTTCTTGTGCTCATAACACCAATAACCGAACTAATTAATAGGAATAACGGGGTTGCCATTTTCGGCTTTCATAATATTGCGTTGAGCGCTACATAATAATATCATTACCGGCTTAATAATTTTGCGTCGAGCATATTTATCAATTTGTCATTACCGGCTTTTATATTTGGCACCGAATGCCTAAATTTCCCTGATTGGCATGTCAAACTATTCTCTATTCTAGTTCTAGCCTAGGTATCTTTGGGCTTAACTATTTTTATTTTAATTCCCAATAATATTGCACTAAAATCTCATACATAAATAATTTATTAAATATTTATAATTATCAATAAAGTAAATATTGACATTAATTATTACATATAATAATCACAACACATGCAAAAGCCCAAAATTTTATATTTTTACTTATGGTAGATTTCGGACCTATTTTTGGGCTTCATTTTTAGCCCATTTATAATTCAAATTGGGAGTTATAGTTTTCTAACCATTTTTAGCTTATTGTCTTATATTTCAGATGCATCAAAAATCAGTTACATCACAGGTTTATATCAAAAATTATGATCAATTAAATATGACATCATCACCGAAAGTTCTGCCCATAATTTTCTGGACAAATTCTAAGTTTAAATTTCATGTATTTTTCTAGGCAAATCTAGCCATAATTAGATTTTATGGTCTAAATAACAATTAAAGTCATGTGTCTTAGCTTTCATTTCCAATAGAGATCATACAAAACAGAATTCCAGAACTCAAGGTATCATCAAAATAGTTAGGGATGTTCCTGGAACTCTGTACCCGAGCCATCAATTGACATCCATCCATATTTCAACCACATTCATCATTTGCATTCGTTTTCATACTAAAATTTCCAGAATTACTACTACATTCATATGTTTCAATTATTTCACATCATTTAATTTCATTGCCATATAAAATAGCATAGGCCACAATAAATCACAACATATTACAAACACAAACATATCAAACCTTAATATATAATTTCATACATATTAACATGTGAGATTTTTATCAATGAAGCACATACCTAATCAACATTGGTTCTTTCCTTAATCCTTCTTTTTCTTCCCTTATTAGCTAGCTTTCTCCTTGCCTTTGTCACCCTATTGAGGGCCTCTCACTTATTTACTTATTTTTCCTACATAACCATACCACATCTCAATTCCAATATTCATTTTCAATGCTTTTCATGTCTATATAGTATGCTAATGCTCCTAATATGTTTTACACCTTAATTGAGCTAAAATGAACTAAGGTTAAACTTCTCTCTTTTTATGTCATGGCTGCCCAAAAACTATATCCTAGTTCCCAATTTATTTTTTTCAATTCAACACTCAAATCATGTTTCACTTATCACCAATTATTGTGCTTTTATGCTAATTTCAATTTTCGCCAAATTTCTTTAACTATGATAGCCCCTCATTCATTCATTAACATCATATTTGCTTTAGTTTTAAGCCATAAAATAATTAAGTAACTTTAATTATCATTAATTCAAAGTTTAATTACACTTCCATCAACTAATCACAAACTTAAATTTCTACTTCCAATCTTGCAACATAAGCTCAATCTACCAAACCTAATCACATCTATCATCATTATGGGTCTCAAATAGAAGGAAAAAGGTTGAATTTAAGAAGAATAAACTCAACTTAAGTGTTCTCTAAGGTGGGCCGAAATTGCTCCTAACCAATCTCCCTTTTCTTATCTTTTTTCTTCCTTCTTTCTTGCTCCTTTGCTCCTTTTATGGCAAGAACACCTTAATTCCGAATTTTACTCTCTTAAAACTACTTTATTTCCTCACTTTTTCAAGTTTGATTTGAAGAGAAATGGAGGTTTTTGGGAGAGCTATGGTGGACGGCAATGAGAGGAGAGAAGATGAGGGAAATGGGTTTGTAATTGGTGGAGAAAATGAGATATTATTTTTTTAGGTGAGTATTTGGTGGTTCCATGACTACATTAAGCTCTTCATCCATTGGTCAAAAATACAAATTAATTTTAATAAAATTTTAAACTTTAAGAAATTTATTATTTGCCACATCTTCCTCCATATTTACTCTTTTTTTTCAAACAATCTCTATAATACCGATTTTGTCCATAAAAAATTTTATTTTTTTCCTAATTCTACCACTAATCTTTTTAATTCCTAAATAATAATACCCTTAATTATTTTCTCTTATTATTAGTAATTTTTTTTATGGGTTCAAATTTAGACTCCGATTGAATCTGCGCGCCTCACTACGGTCGCGCGCAATCATGACCTAAATTACTGGATGTTACAGTAAGGTTTTCTATGTTCAGTAAAAGACATTCTATGACTAGAAAATAATTTGCCTAAGCCTTTGATTTTTTCACTACTGATTATCTAAATGATACCAAAATGACTATGACCTATTCTCATTTTTGTGTATCCATCTATATTGAAAAATCTTTAGATAAGTACTCAAACTTCAAACACATTAAGTCCTTCCTTCATTGGGTACTTCATTGAATTGTGTCTTTCATTATTAATGCTAAAAGGGATGGAAATGAAAAATAACCTAAAATGACATCTTTTATTTTTATGCACTAGTAAACAAAAATCCAATTGAGACTTCTACTTTTTTCATTGATCAATTTCACCACATAGTCACTACTAGAAGAATGGTTGTTCTTTTCACTTCTCAAGCCACTCTTCTTTCTCAACATCTTAATCTTCTTATTGAAAATCTTTAACTCCTAAACTAAAAACATGAACAACATATCAACCTCAATGACATACCTTATCCTCTCCATTGCGAAGCCATTCTAAAGATTGGTGAAGATGTCTTTGAGTATGCCATGGGTGAACAAGGAGCACAAGCTTCTACAAGACAAATCTCTAAGAAAAGAGCTAGGCTTGCTATTAGAGAAAGTTCTCAAATTCCCAAAGAAGAAAAAGCACTATCTCTAGTTCCACCTTAATCACAAGTTCCAATTCCTTCTCTAATGTATGAATTGCACTTAAAGACTTTTGAGATGAGAGACCTTCATGTTGATTTCCAAAATATACAAAGGAAAATGGGATAGGAAGTTTGTCCAAAGAAATTTAAATATGAACCTCAAGTTGATGGGGGGAAACCAGGGAGAGATTAAGGCCATGATGAGGAGTACCCATAACTTCCATCGTATCAAAAATCTTAATTTTCATCTTCATACATTTTGACCAATATTCCATATTTCCATCTTATTTTTATGTTTTTTTTATTATGTATTACATAATCTATTTGCATACTCTATATGTAATGCTTATTAGTTTTATTAAATAAAATTTATTTTCTATGATAATTGCTTATTCCTTTTTGATCTTGCCAAATGGGGAGAAATATATAAGTACATAGTATAAAAATGAAATTAACAGAATCATATAACATAATCATAATAATTGGTATTACTTACATTTCTATTTCTAGTGACTTGAAACTTGGTACATTTATATTTCAATACCTTAATTTAATTTCTGTAACTTCAATTTCAAAATTTTTCTATATTTGATTATCAAAATTAAAAAGGGAGGGATTGTTAGCCTTATGGTAATTGATCTCTATTTTGATCTTGACAATCAAATTACACGTTTCTGATGTTTTCATCTTGTGTTGTTTTGAAAACAAATAAAGTTTCAAGCCCATTGAAAGTCAAACATTTGATGAAATGTCGAAATTTTTTTATGTCATGTAATTCACGACCGCGACCTAAATATTCTCAATTGCGACACGCAAATACCAAAAACTCACAACTGCAACTATAGAATCACTACAATGAGTTTTCAAAAAAATGTTACAGAGAGGTTTACGGTGTTATTTGCCCCCACAAAATGGACTACGATAAGGCTTTTGTCACCATGATTCTAATTTCGTGAACTCAAAGTTCATAGTCAAGTTACCATCGATTTTTAGTCCAATAATATGTTGACATATGTCATTGGATGAGCTAGAAAATTGGAGGGATTCTATACAATCAATAGTCGCAATAGCGACAAGTATTCTACGATTGCAAAATATATGCCACAAAATATTATTCATTCTAAAGAGGTTCGCGACCTCATACACAACCATGAATCTCATCAAGAAAGATAGTTTATCGACTATGAGATTCAATCCAACATTACCGTTATGTATGCAGCCAACCAAAATCTACCACATATCATATGAGTATAAATTATTCAAAACTCGCGACCACAAGAAGGAAACTTGAGACTGCAAATTAGTGGCAGCCAACTTTGTTATTTAGAATGTTAGAAATAATTATAGCCACTATTTGTAATGGCTAATTGGTAAGAAAAATCTATAAATAACTTACCAAATGGCCATTGAAAATAGAAAAATTCTTTCTAACCATTGAAAATAAAACAATTCTTTCTAAGTGACTGTACTTTTTCAATTCTATTTCCCAACATTTTTTGTAACATACTTCAATACAATTAAGAACAAACCCAATTATAACAAAGAATGTAACATGCATATGATTTAAAATGCCATAAATTTAAAACTTTGATGCACCATGACTATGATGAGTTATGAAAAATATAAAACATCATACAACATTAAAAGACTTGATAAAATTAAAATATTTAAATACAATATTTATATGGGCATACACAAGCCCAAGGTTTTACAAAATGAATAGTTACAAAACTATATATTTCTGAAAATAAATATATATAAATTTGTAACTACCAAAACCTAACAAAACCCTGTGAGAGTTATGATTAAGCTAGAAGATCATGGGATTATATGTTATGAAATTTAATGAAGAATATAAATGTGAGAGTTATGGATATCCAAAAGACATTATAATATTCATAACACTCTTCCTTGAATGTCCATTAATAAGAACATGCCTCGTTAAAATTTTACTAAGAAAAACCCTGTGAGAAAAATTCCAGTGAAGGAAAAAGAGTACATGTCTTATGTGATATGCATATGAAGCTACCTCATTAAAAATCTTACTAGGAAAACTTAGTTGGACAAAAACTTAGTCAAGGAAAAGAGTACAATGCATATTTTCTCCCCCTCATAAAAATATCACTTCAAGTCTCTAAGTCGATGCATTCCAATACTCCACACTAATCTTTCAAATGTTGTAGTAGGTAAAGTTTTTGTGAATAAATCTTTTAGGTTATCACTTGAACGTATTTGTTGAACATCAATTTGTGCGCTTTATCAAGATCATGTGTGAAGAAAAACTTGGGAGAAATATATTTTATCTGATCTCTTTTAATGTAACTTCCTTTTAGTTGTGTTATACATGTTGCATTATCTTTATATAATATTTGTGAAGTTCCTTTATTGACAAATAAGTCGCATGTTTCTCGAATGTTTTTTGTCATTTGTGTCAACCATACGCATCATCATCTTGCTTTGTAAATTACAATTATTTTAGCATGATTTGAAAATGTGGCGGTCAATGTTTGTTTTATTGATCACTTTGAAATAGTAGTTTTACCATTCATAAAAACATAACATATTTGAGATTGAACTTTATATGGGTGAGATAAAAATCCTACATCAACATAACCAATTAGTTTCAATGCAAATTTATTTGAATAAAACAATCACATGTTAATTATTCGTTGGAGATAATGAAAAATATGTTTAACTTTATTCTAATATTTTCGTACTAGATAAGAACTATATCTTGCTAATAAACTTACTAAAAATGTTATATCAAGTAGTGTAGTATTAGTAAGATATATTAATGCACCAATCGCACTCATATATTGTTCTTCAGAACCAAGAATCTCTTCTCTATCCTCTGAAAGTCGAAAAGGATCATTTTTCATATCAAGTGACCTCACATCCATTGGTGTATTCAATGGATGTGTTTTATCCATATAAAATCTTTTAAAGACCTTTTCTATATAAGTTGATTGATGCACTAAGATTCTATCAACTAAATGCTCGATTTGTCAACCAAGATAAAATTTTATTTTTTCGATATTTTTCATTTCAAACTCATGATCAAATAATCAACTGCTTTAGCAAGATCTTCAGGAGTTCTCATAATATTTAAATCATCAACATATACAACAACGAGAGTAAATCCAAATTATGATTTCTTTATGAAAACACATGAGTAGATAGGATCATTTTTATATCCTTCTTTCAATAAGTATTTACTCAAATGATTGTACCACCCTCGTCTTGATTGTTTTATGCCATATAATGATCTTTGTAACTTTATAGAGTAAATGTCTAGGGATTTTGAGTTTTGTAATTCAGGCATCTTAAATCCTTCAGGGATTTTTATATAGGTATTGCTATTAAGATCACCGAATAAATAGGTCATAACAATATCCATAAGACAATATTAAGTCTTTCATGTATTGCAATACTAATAAAGTATTGAAATGTATAGCATCCACCACAGGAGAATATGTTTGTTAATACTCAATATCATGTCTTTGTGAAAATCCTTGTGTCATAAGTCTCATTTTATATCTTACAACTTCGTTATTCTTGTTTTGTTTTGCACAAATACCCATTTGTATTCTACGGGTTTAACACCTTCAAGTGTTCAAACTGTTGGCCTGAAAACTTTACGTTTATTAAGTAAATATAATTGTTTCATTAAAATGACAATTATTGAGATGTGTTCATTGTTATTATTTTCAGGTATCAGAACCTCTTTTGGAGATTTATTCTTTATTATATCAATAGACTCTTTAACAAATCTATCTTCTCACTAAGGTCATCTTGTTGGCTAGCTTTTTTTCATTTTCTAGCAATTTTTTCTTTAGAACCAATTTGTCTACCATGCTTCAGGCATGTTTTAGACTCATTAGCTATAGTACATTGTCCTATGAGGACATCAATTAGACCTGGAGTATTTTGCAGTTGGTATATGTGATTTGGTTACTTTTTAAGGTCAATAAATGCATCAAGCAATTGATTTGTCATATTTTGTAAATGTCTTATTCTTTGTACTTCTTATTCACATTATTAGGTACGAGGATCTAGATATGTCAAAGATGATGCATTCCACATAATTTCTTGAACCATCTATTTCATTTTTCCCCTAATATTAGGAAAATTGTTTTATTAAAATGACAATCTACAAATCGTGTTGTATACAAATCACCAATCAATAGTTCAAGTTATTTAATGATGGAAGGAGATTCAAATCCAACATATATTTCCAACATTTTTTGAGGTCCCATTTTACTACATTGTGGTGAAGCAATAGGAACATAAACTGCATATCCAAAAATTCTTAAATGAGAAATATTTGGCTCTTAACCATAAACCAATAATAATGGAGAGAACTTATGATATGATGTTGGCCTAATGTGTATCAGTGTTGTTGCTTGCAAAGTAGCATGTTCCCAAGCCGAAATAGGGAGTTTTGTTCTCATAAGTAATGGTTCTGCTATTAATAGAAGGTGTTTAATAAATGATTTTACAAGACAATTTTGTGTATGAACATAAGCAATAAGTTTTTCAATGGTTATCTCAATTGACATATAATAATCAATAAAAGCTTGGGATATAAGTTCACTAGCATTATCAGGATGTATAAACTTGATAGAATAATCTGGAAATTATGCATGTGATTTAATTATTTGAGCAAGCAATCTCACAAACATCAGGTTATGAGTTGATAATAAATACACATGTGACCATTGAGTAGGTGCATCTATCATTACCATAAAATATTTAAATAGTTTACATGGTGGATGAATGAACCCACATATATCACCATGAATTCTTTCCAAAAATGTAGGGGATTATAATCTGACTTTACTAATAAAGGTTGAATAATTCATTTGCCTTGAGAACAAGCAGTGCATGAAAATTCATTGAATTGAAAAATCTTTTGGTTCTTTAAGAGATGTCCATTTGAATTTTCAATTATTCTATGCATCATTATTGATCTCGGGTGCCCCAATCGAACATGCCAAATAGTAAAAATATTTTGATCAATTAAATTTTAGTTCATTATTCCATGTGCTTCGATTGCACTAATTCTTGTGTAATACAAACTAGAAGATAAGTCGGATAGCCTTTCCAAAATTTATTTTTTATTTTAGACTATTGATGTGATATAGAGATATTCTATATCATTGTGATTATAAGTCTCAATATGGTACCTATTATGACGTATATTTTTAAAACTCAGCAGATTCATCTTTGATTTAGTAAATAATAAAGCATTATCAATTATGAATCGTATTCCATTACTTAGTAGGATATAAGCTCTTCCAAAGCCTTTTATCAAGTTTGCACAACCTAATATTGTACTAACATTTGCTTCCATCATAATCAATTTATATCATTGTGATTATAAGTCTCAATATGGTACCCGTTATGACGCATATTTTTAAAACTTAGCAGATTCCTCTTTCATTTAGTAAATAATAAAGCATTGTCAATTATGAATTGTGTTCCATTACTTAGTAGGATATGAGCTCTTCCAAAGTCTTTTATCAAGTTTGCAGAATCTGATATTGTACTAACATTTGCTTCAATCATAGTCAATTTAAAGAAATTTTCCTCTTACTTAATATAGTATTGCACTATCTGCTAAGCATATATGTTCATCATTGTTCTTGAAAGTTCTCGATGATTGAGAAAATTCTATATTTCTTAAGAAAAAAATAAATTACAATAAGTAATTATAAAGGTATAATATATTATGTAATAACAAAAACTGATAACAACCTTAAAAAAAAAGCGTAAAAACAATATTGCACTTAAATACACAAATAAAATTCATGACATAAATTATTTTTCCTAATATGGATGCTTCATTTTGTCGAACATTTTTATGGATCAATTTTCTCATTATCATGTTCGAAAAAGTCTACATCTAATTGTGTCTTGCCTAATTGGTCAAAAAATAAGTCATCATTTTGGTATGCAAAGTTTACTTCTGTATTTTCTGCCAAGTTTGCTTCAACATGCTTTTTTTCCTCCTTTAAAGAGTTTTGATATAAATCAACTAAATATTTAGGTATATGACATGTATGCGACCAATCTCGTTTCATACCGCATCTAAAATATAAAATTACCTTTTGTACTATAAAGAATTTATCTTTCCTTTTTTTCATCTCTTTGCACATTTTTATAGAAAATGACCACCATTACATCGCTCTAGTCCACGACCATGACCACTGCCACAACCACGACTACAACCACCACTATTAGATGTTGTTGGATTCACTTCAGAGAGTGCAACAGAACTAGTTGAATGAGATTTATGATTCTTCATTAAAAGTTTATTATTTTGTTCAACCACAAAAAGACAGAAAATCAACTTATAATACTTTTTATAGTCTTGTTCATTGTATTGTTGCTTTAGGAGCATATTCGAGGCATAAAATGTAAAGAAAGCTTTTTCTAACATATCATTATCAATAATATTTTCTCTATATAATTTCATTTGAGAACTTATTTTAAATATTGTAGAGTTATACTCACTGGTTTATAAATTTGCAGCCACAAGTGCATCCAAACATTTTGAACTTTTGGAAGGATGACAATTTTTTGGTTATCATACATTTCCTTCAAATTATTCCAAAGAATATGAGGATCTTTAACTGTTACGTATTCGGATTTTAAACCCTCATGAAGATGACGGCGAAAAATCATGGATTTAGCCTTATCTTGATTAGATGTTTTATTTTCTTCTTTGATAGTATTACCAAGATCATTCACATCTAGGTGAATTTCTACATCCAATATCCATGACAAATAGTTTTTTCTACTAATATCAAGATCCATAAACTCTAATTTTGCAAGATTCGTCATTAATACTATCATTAAAAAATTAATCAAATTAGAAAATAATATCATATATGTTTAGTCATATTATTGATTACCATGTTATGATTATACTTGTATCGAATATGTAAATATAATAGTTGATATTAATATAAATAAACCAATTATAATATGAATACAAATGACTTATTACAATTAAAAAATAATTTATAATATTAAATAATATTCATATCTATTCATAAATAGAAATGTTTAATGAGTATTTATAAGTGATAACATATAAGTTATAAATAATCAAATATTAATTATTAATATCATATTATAGAGTTCTGCAACATATTGAGAACTTACAAAAAAATTGCCTAGTACGAACTGTGCCAAGTTACATATGTCACGATAAACTGCTAAGGTTCAGATATATATATATATATATATATATATATATAACCAACTAGACCGTCATCCAAAATAGACAAACCTTATCAAATAGACAGCAGTACAAGCGAAAAGAGCACATACAAATCTCAATAATTTACCTCAAAGTTTAAATAATTTCTTTTTTATTATTTATTGAAACAAGAAAAATAAACAACTAGACTAGCAATTAGACAAGACTACCATCACAACAAACCAAAACACTGTGACGTACAAATTATACTTTAAAAAAAAAAAACCTGAGATTCAGAACATTGCCATTTTGGTTTGCTAATAGCAAAATAAAAATAGCAATATTTAGTTATTTATGCCACAACCCATATCCAACAGTAAACTTGAATTTTTAAGAGAAAGGTTTTATCTGACCAACTTCATTATTTAAAAGCAAATTACTCATTCCACAATAAAAATCATAATTCTTAAAACTAAAAAAATTATTATTAGAGCTACTTTAAAAATTATTTTTAGAAATCCTAATAACTAGTTATAAAATTAGAGAAAATAAGGAATGTAATGAAAAATAGAAGAGAGAATAGAAATGAAGAAGAGAGTAAAGAATAGAAAAAATATATTCACTTGTACTTTATTCATTCATCAAACCTCTATTTATAAGTTTATATGTGTGCATCAAAAAACATGAGTTACAAGATTTAATTGTAAAAATAAATTACAATTAAACTATTCAATTAAGCTAGAAAATCATGAGATGCAAGTTTACAAAATTTAATGAAGAACATGGGTGTGAGAGTTATGGACATCAAAAGACATTATAATATTTATAACATAATAACGTATTTGGCTTTTTATTTGTTTTTAGGACTCTAAATGAAAGTATTTTCAAAATGAAAAACAAAAATGTGGTATCCTAGTTCCCATTTACTATTTTTGTTTTTAATATGTTCATTTAACCTAAAAAAATGTTTCATGTTTAAAATTTTATCAAACTTAAGCCCGTTTGTTTATATTTGATTTAATAATATAATATGTTTTAATCTTTTTTAGGAAAATAACACGATTTGATCATATTAATTAAAAATTATCAAAATTAATTTTTCTAAAAAATTAAATTAAATTAATTTATTTATGTTTATCTGATAACAGTGTTCATATATATAAAAATATACAATAGTTTCGAAAAATAAATAAAAAAAATATAAATATAAATATAATTTTATTTATAAAAAATTTAAAACAATAAACATGTATCAAACACATCCTAGAATAACGGATTAATTTTTTCGACGATCATTGTAATTTGGATTACTTGTACAAAATAAGTATTAAATTTTTTTCCTTAAAAATCACTAAACTATTTTTTTCCCAATAAAATCACTTCCTGCAATTTTACCAGATTGTTTATGTGGTCAATGACTTGGTGTCGGAATCCTGACTTGTCATGTTACGTCGTCGTCCATGTAAACAATACATCAACAATTTCAAAAAAAATATGTCATGTTGGCAATCATGTGACAAACCCAACTAAATGTTAGGGTTAATTTCACTTGCGATGACTTAACTTTTCTTTTTGCAACAAAATTGCTAAACTTTTTTGTTTCAAAAAATAATAAAATTTTATTTTTCTTTAACTTCCAGCTAAATTTAATGAATAAGTAACTATAAATCTAGCTTGACAACTGATGTAGCACCAGATTTTTGCCAAAAATTTGAATCTGCTTTTTTTTTTAAAAAAAATTATGATTAACGGTAGCTCTAACATTTGGATTTCTTTGGTAGTGTTAAATCAATGATCGATTCTTTTCCTATAACTATTAATAATGGTAAAGTGATTATTGGGTTTAGGTCTAACTCGAATTTTGTCCAAAATGGGTTACTCTAGTCTTCTAAACCGGTTGCCCAAGTGAAGAAGAATCAAGTTGCATAAGATTATAGTCATAAAGTTCATACAAAAAATCAAGTGTCATATCAACTACCAAGTGAGATTTTCAATTGTCTATTTATTACATTTGATTAGAAATTATTTAAGTAAAAGAAAAAATTTGTTATTTTTTCAGAAAAAAAAATTAATAATTTTATAGCAAATAAAACAAAGTTTGGTGACCATTGATAAAATTAAAACTTAACATATTATCTCTCAAATTGGATATATCACGTGACAGCTAATGTGACATAATTTTTTTGAAATTGTTGATATGTCATATACATGGACGATTACGTGACACATTATTGGCGACATAACATTATAAGTTAGCATTCTAATGTCAGGTTATGGTACAGTTCAGCAATCTGGAAGAGAAGAGAACAGTTGAAAGTGATTTTATTAAAAAAAATTAAATTTAGTGATTTATAAAAAAAATTTAATTTATTTTTAAATAAATAATAAAAAATATAATTACCGTCATTAAAATTAACTCCACAATAATTTACACATCTATTAAGCCAATTTTTAAATCGTAAATCCACCAACTTATCACGTGGAATGATAAAACAATGGGCCAAAGCCGAACATATATCCTACTTCATCATCATGTCATGTCACCAACACCAACACCGATCTTAATGCAAATTGCAAAGCATTTTCAGCAACTGACTGTTAGGTTTGGATTCTGCATGCATTAAACAAAATCTATCCAATCACCAACCTACATCTCATCTTACAACACATTCACACCGGAACTTTTTGTATAAGTGTAATGCGTTTAGACCAGGCCTGGCCAAACCTTTTTCTCTGCTTGCTTGGCTGGATACTTTTAAGTGCCAGGCTGGCAACCGTTACAAACTTATAATCCAACGTGAGAATGATCCTTTGATTCCATTGGTATTTAATATCAACGGTCCAAATTTCACCATTTCTGTCTGAGCTAATTATACCAAAAATTTATCTTCTCACGACAAGTATATTAGAGTTATTTGATATTAATTCCACTGCACTGCCACCCCTCCTTGTCTCTTTTCCTCCCTCATTTCCTCTCTTTCGCTCCCTTCATTAGCGAACGAGAAAAACACAAAAAGACCCAAAAGAGGGAGAAAACAACAAAAGCACCGCAACTCGGCTGTAGTTGTGGTGGTTTTGTTATTTTCAGGAGATAATTAACGGGGTTGGCCCATATTAAGAACAATTCTGTAACAAGGGGAAGCTTCTCGCTGTTGGATCCGTCTCGCATTTCCTCTGGGTTAGTCGCCTCGTTCAATTTTGACTGATTGCATGTTTTCCGTGTCAAAATTTGAGATCTGAGAGTTCTTTCTCTCTTTCTTTTTTGTTTTAATGGTGTTTTCTTTCTCTTGCTCGTTGCATTGTGGGCTTTCATTTTATTTGTTTGGATGCGGACAATAAATTGAAGAAATGATGAATTTCTTGGGAATTATATTTTTGACTTGATAAATGGAGCGGATTTTGTAGGGTACATTCTTTATTTCTTTTTTGCTTTCTTGTGCTGAACGTTCTGTTCGTTAAAATTGGAAAATGGAAAAGGCAAATGTTATGCTTAGATTTGTATTTTATGTTGTTGATTCCATTAAAATTAAGAATTTTTTTCATGAGAATTGATATATTGGTAAAAGGTGCAAATTGCAAGGGATTTACAGTTTATATATGAGCTCTATAGTTGGGCTTATTTAAGGAATGGAAACGGTATATGTATTCAGATATAAATTGTGAAATTCAAGACTTTACTGAGAATGTTTCAAAAAACATTTCAACATCTGAAGTTATAATCTTTATAGTGCTTTCCTTTCTCACATATCCAATATTTTGACAAACTCTTCTATCTTGTGCAGTTGGAGTATGAGTTTGGTTTATTTTTTTGTAAAAGGAACTTTTTTTGTTTTAGGCTGGAATTCATTGTCATGTGGGGCCAAGGTCTTTTAATTGTGATTTGCTATCCTAGTAGGAATGCAAACCCAAGCCCATAGCCAACTGTTGATAGTGATTGGAAACTTAATCTATAAGAATTGGTATTATTACGTTCCATATAGCCCATGTAACCTATAATGGTAAAACTACATTTGTAAATTTTCGAGTCAAAGAATGAACTAAAACTCCTATATGTAATTTATCAGACTATTTATATAGTTGATTATTTATTCCGTTCCTCATCTTTTGTTTTACGTTTTCCTCCAGTTTCAACATAAATTGCCAGTATGGTTGCACAGGGCTTCACTGTTGATCTCAATAAGCCTCTCGTCTTCCAGGTAAAGTTGCACTATATATATAATTCTTTGGATGCTATTTTAGAATGTTTGTTCTAGTAATCATATCGCTATCGTGAGTTCTCTTGGTGATTTTAATTTCTTGAAACATTATCACAGGTTGGCCATCTTGGGGAAGACTATGAGGAATGGGTTCACCAGCCTATCGTCAGCAAGGAAGGACCTCGATTTTTTGAGAGTGATTTTTGGGAGGTATGACCTTTGACCTCTTTCCTTGTAAGTGGAAATTTCAACCAGCTCGGAATCATGGGTCATTTGTACATATTTACATGAACTTTCCTTGTATATTGACATTTTAATTGAGGATTATAAGAAGCAGCTATTGAGGATTAATGGCTGGATTGTTGAGGTTTTTACTCGTTCTTGTAACAGTTCCTTACTCGCACAGTTTGGTGGGCAGTTCCAGTTATCTGGCTGCCAGTTGTATGCTGGTGCATCTCAATGTCTGTACGAATGGGGCATACACCTTCTGAAATAGCCTTAATGGTGGGTTTTGGCATTTTCATCTGGACATTATTGGAATACAGTTTGCACCGCTTCATTTTCCACATCAAAACAAAGACTTATTGGTTAGTTTTTTGCTCTCTCTTCCTCTCGTAGACAGTCAGATACAACAGCATGTCTGTTTGACCACACACATACTTGAACACACCAGGACACTTGCTCATTTTTATTTAAATGCTTTACATTTGTCTACTCTAAGATCATGTGGTATATTTGGACTTGACTTTTCAGGTGGAACACCATACACTATCTTCTTCATGGCTGCCATCATAAGCACCCTATGGATGGTTTGCGGCTTGTCTTCCCTCCAGCTGCAGCAGCTGTCCTATGTGTGCCAGTATGTATATTCTATCCATTCCTTCACTTCCTATAACTCTAGATGATAAAAAATGTAACTTCTGGCGAAAGCCGAAGGCACTCTTCTCTCTTGAATTGCTCTCTTGAATTGTGATAATGCTTTAGTAGATTTCCTTGAATTTTTCATCGGCATGGTACTATTTAGATCATCTGACCATCTACCTTTCATGTGCAAGTGAAACTAATGGAAAACGCTTATATTGCAATGAGCTATTGGAATTTTCATGATAGAAATATTTCCGAAATTAAATTGCCATTCAGCAAATATTTTTGGGCTTCCATCTGTTTTGTGTTGGAAGAAGCTTTCTGTATCCCTAGTAGAGCAGGAAGCTATCTTTTCCAACCACATTCAAGGATGAAAACCCTGGTTAGAATTTGCTTGTAGAAGTCAAAATGAGAAGTCTCTAGCAGTTGAAACTGTAACACTGAGTTTTTTGTTTTGGGTCCTGGTTGAGTTATGCAATCATCTTGCATTATGAACTGTTTTCATTCTTTTTATGTTAGTTTTAACTGCAAAATTGTGTTTGTACCAGTTCTGGAACTTGGTTCAGCTTATGGCCACTCCCTCAACTGCTCCAGCTTTGTTTGGTGGTGGTCTATTGGGTTATGTGATGTATGACTGCACTCATTACTACTTGCACCATGGTCAGCCATCAAGTGGAATATCAAAAGATCTCAAGGTAAGAAGCTAGGACTCATCTGCTTGCCAATCTGTAATTATTGACGAGATGATCATTTATGGATTTTTCTTCTTTGGTTCATCCTTTTGTGTAAGGGATGGGATTCAATATTCAGTGGAGGAAATTTTGAATCTGAAGTTTCTGCGTTATATGAGTTTTTCTTTTTAATTTTTACTTGAAAGGGTAATTATTTCTGTTTGTTGATTGGATTTTTGAATCTGAAAGAAAGTATTCTGCTTACCATAATTTTGCAGAAATACCACTTGAATCATCACTTCAGGGTGCAGAACATGGGCTTTGGAATCACTTCATCCCTATGGGACAGGGTGTTTGCAACACTTCCACCATCAAAAATGTCCGAAAAAAGTAGATAATTAATTGGAGGTGCAGCAATACAGAGCTAGTGAGGGATAGGTTGGCTTGAAGTCTCATTTCTTTATTCCTAAACATTCTTTCTTAGCCTATCGATTAACTTGTAGCATGTTAAATTATCTCTACAGGGTTTTAGCATATTGATGGATATTCTGAATTTTGTGGTGTCCATCTAGTATGAGAAATGCTGTGTAAATTAATTCGTATGGCAATTTATTGTTTGTTTGTGGAAGAGAAACTCAGCCTCTATACTGCCTCGAGGATTCATTCTATTATATTTGTTGAAACAAAGCTACTTTGGTCTTGGTGATAAGTGCTAAATGGTCTCTATCAGGATTTAGGACAGGAAGTCCTGGGAGTAGGTCTGGTCACGGGCTGATTGGGCCTGTGGAATCGGCCTGGTCCAATCCGGATCGGACCTGGTTAGGATAGTTACGGGTTCGGTCCGGACTATAGCCTGGTAGGGGAAGGGTCTGGTCAAAACTAGCGGTTTCCGATTCCAACCCAAGAAAAGAAAACGAACAACTTTCATGATACCATTATTCCCAGCTCCCTTGCAAAATATAAATATAATAAAAATATAAAAATATCGCTTATAATATGAGTATTATTAAAATTAAAATTTTTAATTTTTTCTATAAATATTAAATTTTTTTCAATTTTTTTTATTTTCTATACATTCTAAATTAATTTTCAATATCTCTCAATTTCTCTACAATTCAATTTTAATTCTCTATATATATACTCTTAATTTTTTTCTAATTACACTTTCAATTATTTTTTCTCTAATTTCTTTCTAATTATATTTCTACATAATCTCAATTTTTTTCATTTTTTAATTCTCTCTAATTTTCAAAATTTCCTTAATATTACAATTCTTTTTTTATTATCTTTCTTTATATTTTTTTAATATTCTCCAAATGTTTTTACAAAATTTAATCATAAATAATAGTAAGCCATAATGGAATGAGCAATTTTTTTGATGAAAATATTGTTGAATTGAAACATTTTATTGAAAATTTGGATGAGTAGAGTTCAAAATTTCGATTGAAGAAAGTCAAAGAAATAAGGGTGAAGAATAACTAGGTCTGAGTCTAGTAACGACAACATCATTTAAAGCAAAAATTCAAACATCTGACATTTTTTAAATTCAATTGAAAAAAATTCAAAAAAAAAAATAAGTCATTTGATATTATATGCAATTATTGTGTACAAAAATCCAAATTTAAAGTTGAAAGTGTTTATAACATATTTTGAAAGCACTTGTAAAATAAACATATTTTTCAAATTGGAATAGAAAAAATGTAAAGTCAAAATTTTCAAGTACGCAACATTTTATTCTATTTCTCAATTATTTCAATATAATGATGAAAAAATTTTAAAAAAATAGCAAAAATGATAAATATAGAACATTTATCTTTTAGTTTTGGTGAAAAATAGGTTTTGTTAATTATTATTAAAATAAATTAAATTCATCTGGTAAATGTGTACCTAAAAATACTATTAAAAAATAAAAAAAATTATTTAAAATATTTTCTTCTTTAAATGGATATGTTTGTATTTATAGTAATATTTGGAGTAATCATTGACAAATTCATTTTTACCTAGATATTATATCATTGAATTAATGGTGAATGATAATTATAAAAAAATAACTTATATTTAAAAATTTTGATGATCGAAATACTACCGATAATATTTTTAAAATAATAAAAAATATTTTGAAAGAGTATGGATTAATTAATAATTATTTTTCAATTTCTTTTGAGAATGCCACAATAAATATCACCTTAATTCATAACTTTCAAGTATTATGTTAGCCTAACATTAGAAGTAGATTTTTTTATATTACATGTGCATATCATGTATTAAATTTATATGTTCAAGATTGTTTGAAAATTTTTGAGTGATATAATTACTCCAATTAAAGTAACAATATCAATACACAAATAATGAAATTATGGACTCGATTTTATTGTGAAAATAACAAAAATCTAAAAGATTTATAATAAATGTTCATACTCGTTGGAATTCAATTTATGAATTACTCAACAAATTATATGGATATAGAGAATTATTATATACATTTATTTCCAATAATGTGCCATAAATTAATTGATATCCATAATATTGGTATGTTTATTTACAAAATTAGATATTTTAAAAGTTTTTAATGATGCAACATATATTTTAAACATTTTTAAAAGTTTTAAAATGGTTTATTTGATTATTTGAATTATTAAAAGTTTTTAATGATGCAACATATATTTTAAGTGGTATTTATTATCCAACATATCATTTTTATTGTGTGAATGTTTTAATATTATTGATGCATTTTAAGATTATATTAATGATCTAATTTTGCATTATTCTATTTGTATGATAAAAAAAAATAAATGGTTGAATTATTCTAAATTTATTCATTTGATTAATCTTGTATATTGTGTTTTTGATCCTAGATGTAAATAAATAATTTATTTAATTATTTAAATCTTTATTATTTATTGTTAGGTTTAAGTAATGATATTAGTATTGATTCTATTATTAATAATGTAAAAAAATTAACTTATGATTTATTTATAGAATTTAGTTGTTTTATAATATTTCTACTAAACTTAGATGGGTGATCGTTTGATAATGCAAAAATATATATAAAAACAATTAAGAACATTATCTAGTTCACATGAACTTGACATTTATCCAACAATTATATTTGAGTTTGATGATAGTAGGATATGTAAAGATATTCAAATCATTGATTGGTACCGTCGATATTAAAATACTTATTTGTTTCTCTCTCAAATTGCAAAATAAGTTTTTCAAATTCAGTCTCAATTATATGGTTGAACAAATTTTTAGTGCAAAAGATAATATTTTAGATAAAACAAAATCTAACTTAACTCTCGAATCACTAGAAGCTCAATATATGCATTGATAATTGAACCAAAGTGACATTAAGACAACAAGAAATATAGAAAGATTAATTTGATGACTTATACAACTTTACCACTGAATGAACGACTGACACATCAAATAACAGAGGGTTCCGATCAAAAAAGTTAAAATTGGTCAACAATTAAAATTTAAAAGGTAAGAGATTTATATAGGTTTTGATTCTTCTAAACCTCAAGATGATATTTAGACAACTTAATTCATGAAGGAACGTATTAAGTTCAATCCCAATTATTAATATAATAATTTGTTAAATATAATAATAAACTCAAACTTTTATAATTAAATTATTTTTTAAAATAAAAAATTAAATTGATTAGATTTTTAGCCTAGTTATAATTTTTATAATTTATTAATTTATCAAATAAAACAATATTTTCTAAATTTCAACTTATATTTTCTCAAAATCAAATCTTTTTTTATAACAATCTTACTTATTAGTTATTACACAAAATCACAAATTAATATTCAATAAGTTATTTTTTTCCTCAAAGTTTTTATTTTTTTTATAACTTATTAGGTGTAAAAATTTATAATTTATACAAATTAATATTTTATAAGTTAATATTTTTTCTCAAAATTTTCATTCTTTCTAACTAATTTATTTCCCAATTTTTTCCACTTATTTCTAACTTGATATTTTTTTGCTTCATTTATAAAAAAAATTGATAAGTTAAATTACTTTTTTTTCTTCAAATTTACCCAACAATTAAGTTTAATTTCTAAATTTTAATAATTTTAATTGTATTTATTTATTGTGTTAATTTTAATTTAAAAATATATTGAAACTGGCTAAACCGCTAGTTCATGAACTAGAACCGACTGGTTCCAATCTGACCCTGAACCGTTCCTTGGGTGATTCTCAGCAGGTTCAAATTTTTTTAAACTATGAACCGGTGGTTCACAACCCGTGGCCCACCCTACTTGGGAAGAAAATGAAAGAATTGGAAGTTAAAAACCTAGATTGATCTTAACTTTTTTTAAAAAAAAGGAACTAATTTGGACATTATTTTCAGCTTTTGAAGATTGAAACTTCTATTTTTTTCTTATTTTTTTTATCAAAAGATCTGTCTGAACTTAACTTTTGAAAAACAAAAACTTGATCTTTCATCTCCTTTCAAAAATTTGCTTCGTATTATACTTGCGCAATTGAATTATTATGCATACTTTCCAATTAAAAATTCTAAATAGGTACGTTTTGCAATTAAGTTTCTAAATGTAATTTCAATATACATAGCAACGTGATTCTTTTAATAGAAAATTATCCACAAAGAAAAATTTTACATATCGTCCCTTAGTTTATTTATTAATATTTAGTAATGTCTAATAACCCCCAACTTTAATTCATATAATAGAAATATCTTTTTTATTTGTAAAAATAGGTTATTCTATATCACTACTTATATGAAATACACTTAGTAATCATTTGGTTCACAGATTGCTTAAGTAATAAGATTAGTGTTAATACTAGATTTAGTTAAGTTATGAGATTAGCTAAATTAACCCTTATTTGTTAGAAATATTTTAATCCTAGTATTAACTAATCCAAATTTATAATATCATATTTGGTATAACAATTTAAGTAATGAGATAAATTAAAACAATAAGTAAATTACTTAAATATTTATGGTCTTATGTTTAAAAACCATTAAGTTTCTATTTTCTTATTTATTGTTCTTAATAGGTTGTTTCATTATTCTCTATTGATTTTGGGTTTGAGTTTCAATCGCCATTTTTGTAGTAAGTTTTTTTATTTTATTTTTAATTTTATCACATCTTTCTTTTTCAATTTGATAAAAGAAAATTTTATACAAACTAGTAATAAGAAAATTTTCTTCCATCAAGCTAATAATATACACAATCATATAATAACAAACAATCATGTAATAAATATGATTATGTTGTCCAAAATAATAACCAATAATGGAGTTGAAGTGGTTGGTAAATAAAAATTTTACTTAAGACAATTTTACCAAATAATCATTTGTGAGAGAGAAAAATTTGACACACAAGATTTATAGAGATTGGGTTATTAACGAACCATACTCATCTTTCCAATGTCAATTGGTTATTTCACTAACACTCAAAGTGTTACTAATGGAGTTTTTCCTATTTCACTCCCAACTATAATGTTTTATTCTCTTGGCTAATACAACAACTAAATTCTTGTATTTTTATGGCTCACAAAAAAACTCTTATAAGTGTTTCATTCACAACCCAATTCACTTAAACTCACATTTGAGTAATTGATTACAAAAATGAAAATAATCACCAACCAAAAACTCAACAATTTTGAGCAATTATGCTTTTTTACAAACAAGGTTATACAAAATTAGAAGATTGAATGCACATTTTTCTAGCTTTTGGAAGTCATAAATATGTTTTATTTATACATGTTCTAACAAATATAGCTGTTTGGGATGCATTTAATGTAAAAATATTCGTTCATCCACTTTTTCATTCGCGTTTGACAACTTTCTCTTTTCAGGTTCATGGGCGTGACTTAATGTTTATAGGTGTGAATATGTTTTGTAGCTGTGACTGAAGTGGTGAAATTGGTCATGATCGATTCTGTCTAGAAATGAGAGGTGTTTAATGGGCGTGAATTAGCCAAGCTTCACAAGTGATCCAATGCTTCACTGCTGTAAAAATTTGAATGAATAGTCTTGGCACTAACTCATTCACGGGCGTGAATTGCTATTTTCACAATAGTGGTGATTCTTCACAACGGATATGACATTATTCACTAGCATTAATATCTTCTTCACGGGTGTGAATCTTTGCTGATTTTAATTCTTTTGAACTTCAAATAATTTTAATCAACTTGATTCATAGTTTTAGAAATGTGTAACATGTCTAACACACTTATAACACAAATTTCGGTTAAATTCCTTATTGCCTAATTATTTGTGATCATCAAAATAACAAAAATACCCTTTAAGGTTTAACAATCTCCTCATGTTTTATGGTGACAAATATTTATGCAATATGTGGATTAAGGAGAAATAAATTTCTCTCCCTCATAAGATGCTTAATAAATATGAATTATAAAGAGCACAAGAATACCACATTTCAAACCATAAGCATATAAAAGGAAAAGTTTCAAAAGAGATTCAAATAAGCATTGATCATAACATTTATGCCAAGTATACAAAAGGTATATCTCAAGTATACTTGATGTTAAATGACATTCATGTTAAGCATATGCAAAATATATGTCAAGTATATTTTATATTAAATGTATTGAATTAATATAAAGCAAATCTCATTTTTCATTACATAAGCAAACAAATGTACATATATGAGTTTGAGTACAAACAAGATATGCTTTTCTATCTAAAGATCCTAATGATACTAATACAAGATTCTAAAGCATGAAACTAAAGTTAAAGAAAAAAGTATATCATGGCTTAAAGCCAGATAATCACTAGCGAAGACGAGTTATCTCCTCGTTGAAGCTATCAAATCTCAACTCTACAAAATTCTTAAGATTGTCTAGCTTTTAATTAATGGATTGCTCGAAGAAATCCATATTTTCTTGAGCATGTCAAAGGGAGAAGTGAGAAGTACAATAAGCTACTGAGTCATATCTAGTTGAGATGAAGATGTTGTACTAGCTGTTGGGGCATCCGGTATATTTGTCGAAACTCTAGGAGGTTTAATTCTAGCCTTTTTCCTTTGTTGTGGCCCTTGAAGAACAACTTTAAATGTCTCTAAATCCTCTAGTTCCTATGCAGTCTCACCTGTAGGGGTGATAGGTGTCATCCTGAAATATGATTCTCATTGTAGCTCTCATCTTGATAAAGGAATTGATGTCTAATTGATCTTTGGAGGATTATGGGATAATGTTGAAGTTATGATCATTAAAATCCATCAAGCCAAGCTCAATCATCAAATGAATAATGTAGCCACGTACAAGAATGTCACCCGATGGCTTCGAGACTATCGACTGAAGATATGATGTGAACCATTTTGATAGGGCAATTGGCTCATTGTTTTGAGCCATTTCGAAAAGATGTAATTCTAACTTTTTGACTGTCTCGTTGCTATAACTTCAAGTAAAGATCGAGTATGTTAGAAACCAATGAATGTCGTGGAGATTCAGATTCTTCAAATGAGTGCTCTTAGTCTTTTTGACATCCTAGTTGCTATCGCTACCAAAATTGTGCCATATTGAAGAGGGATTAAATTCCTTTGGCTCACTTTCATTTATCAAGCCCTCATGTGGTAACTTGAATATATCCATAAATTCTGAGGCAGTGAGAGATTTCTCATGGCTACAAAGTTGGAAAGAGACCTTGCGAATTTGCAGTCGTTACTGGTCATGGTCGCAAATAAGGTATTTGCGATGGGATTCTTGATCGCTACTGGTCATGGCCTTGAATAAGGTATTTGCGGTCACAAATAATGTTAGTTTAACTTTTCTATTTTGATTAGAAAGCTTAAAGCCTACCTTATTGCAAATCCTGATGTATGATAAATAGAATGCTGCTTTGACGTGTTTTTCCAATAAAAGTTTACAGAGGAAAATAAATGTTGTAACCCTTTCTATTTCAATAAATTCCTATGAATTATTATGTGAATTAATTGTCATGATGATCAAGTTTAATCCTATTCACAATTTCATACTAGAATCTTAGTCAAACTAGGACTTAAAAAATCCTTTTCTAATTCAAAATAAATTTCATTTAAAAATTCTCAAAATTTTCAGAATTCATTCTCATCACATAGGGAAACAAGGGGTGTCATATCACATATTAATCATGGGATCCACAGACATGCACAAGATCCAATATAAATCTCACAGTTAACAAATGTGCACATGACTGGATAATATATCATGTAATCCATATAAATATAGGGGATACTTACATGGCAATCAGAAACTTCAAGGTTGACTCCTTGAATGTGGGCCTGTAGATATTTACGGACTCTAACAATCCACATTTTTAAAGCTAGGTTCTCATGTTTGATTCAAGGCCAAGAGCCATAATGCAATTCCAATCGAATGTCTGGGTGAAAGAAAAATAAGCCACTTCTTGAGAGAATCATATTTCTGATGGTAGTGCCAGGGTAAAACATTGAGTAAATACTCTGTATAGAGCTTTGGAGCCGAGCTCTTTCTCTTCCTTTTGGAGGAACTAGCTGCAGAGGCCATTGTTGTGGTTGAAAACTTTGAAAAAAGTTTAAAGGGATGAAGATTAAACCTAGGGTTTGATTTCCACAAGAAAACTCAAAGAATCTTGAAGAAAAATGGATGAAATAGATGTTTGCAGTGTTTAGAGGATAAATACGAAGATGATTTGTTGTGAAATGGTTTTTGGGATGTTAGATTTGGCCAAAAATGGGAAAGGGGGTGCGACTATCGCGAATTTGAAGAGAGAGAAAAAAAGAGAAATAATGAAATTTTAGGCTTTATATCAATCGATTAACAACTGTGAAGAAATATTCATAGGCATGAATAATCGTATTCACGAGAAGACCAAATAATGACCCATCTTGTGACCAAAGAAATGAATGCTTCTATTGTTTGAAGCATGTTATGTTCACAACTGTGACATAAAATAGTCACAAATGTGAAATAAGATATTCGCAGGATCAAACCGTGACCCAAAGAGTGAGCCAAAACATGACAGCTTTTGTCAATTTTGGCTAATGTTTATTAATCATGGCATGTCACCTAGATATTGAACCAAGAAGGGGGAGGGGTTGAATTGGAGATTAAAAAAATTAACTTTAAGTGCGAAAATAAAAATTAAGTTTAGTAGGGATAGAAGAATATGACACAAGAATTTTTATAGAGGTTTGGGTGTTAACAAACCCTACTTCTCTCCCCAATCTCAATTGAGAGTTTCACTAACACACTAACTATTACAATGGAGTTTTACAAGCTCACTCCCAACTATGGTGTTTCTAACAATGACTCACACCTAACCTAGAAATCACTTGTGTTTTGATGGCTCACACAATAACTAATTCCTTGTATTTTACAGGCTCACACAATAACCAATTCCTTGTGTTTTACAGGCTCACACAAATAACCTTTGCCTTGTGTTTTATAGGCTCACACAAACAACCTTTCTTTGTGTTTTAGAGGCTCACATAACTAACCCTTACAAGTGTTCTACTCTTAACTCAGAAATACCCAAAACTCACTTGAGTAAATGATTATAGAGAGAAACACTTACAAATCTTTATTGCTCAATAAATGATGAGCAAAAATATTTTCACAGAGAATAAATATCAAATGCACAAAATGGCTTACAACAAGGTTTTGATTCAAAATATTAGCTATTCTCTTGTTCTCTTTGTTCTCTCTCTTATTCTGGATGCATAAATGACTTGCATTTATACTTCCATAACAAATTATAGCCGTTAGAATGCATTTAATATGAAACTAGCCATTGCACCAACCTTAATAATCGCGCCTGATATGTTTCTCTTTCATGTTTCACGGTTGTAACTATGAGTGTCATGGTCGTGAATGTTCTTCCAAGCAGTGACTTGAGTGGTAACCTTGGCCGCGAAGCATTCTGGAAGGTTTTGAAATGTTTGTTCACGGGCTGACCAATATCACTCAAGTGGTGACTTTGGTCGTGAAGCTCTTTGGAAGAGCTTCTCATGTCTTTTCATGGCTGTGACATTTCTTCACTAGCGTGACTGAAATGTTCATTCACAGTTTCTATCTTTCTTCATGGCCATGAACTTTGAATGTTGGTTTGTTGGCGCTAGGCTTCATCACGGGCGTGACATATAAGGTCACGAGCGTAAACATGCTACTTATTCAATTTTATCTTTTTAAGATTTATCTTTCATTCTCCATTCTTACTAACATATTTCATAACCTGTTCAATAGACTTAGAAAACAAGAATGTTAAATACATTATTGCTATTTTATTTGTTATCATCAAAATGATGGAAATACCCCTCAAGGTTCAACAATCTCCTCCTTTTTAATGGTGACAAATAATCTTGCAATATGTGCTTTTAAGAAGTCTCCCCCTCAAAAGATGTTTAGGATAAAGAATGTTGAAGTGCAAGAATTGTAAAGAATGATGAAAGTGTAGCATCAAAATATACTTTCTAGTTTTAAGTATATGCAAGTTATATGCAAAGTATATCCAATGTATACCAAAATTTTCTTTAAAGCATGAAGTATACTTAAGGTATATTCAGAGTATATCAAGTGCATATTCATTTAGGTAACTTGCATCAAGGTATATGCAAAGTATACTTAAGATATATTTAAGGTGTATAAAGCTCATTTGCATACTTGCATATTTATTTTGATTCAAAATTAAGTATTGCACTTAACTCAATATATTGCTAGTTTCTCCCCCTTTTGTCGTCAGCAAAAAAGAATATCAAAGAAATAAAACACAATGTAAAACAAAAGCAAATATATTAAGTTTGAAAGAAAAGTACAAAAGATTTTAATAATTCTGAAAGGAAATTAAAATTTCCTACAAACAAATAAGCATAACATGCTAACATAAACATCTAGCCTAACATCTAATCAGACATCCTATCTCTAAGACGAGCAACTTCAGCCTTGAGGCTGTCCATCCGAGACTCCATGAAGTCCTTAAGGTTCTCCAACCTCTCATCTATTAAAGCCTACAGCTACTCAAATCATGGTGCCAAGAGGTCAACCACTTGCTGAGCCAAATTTGGTGTGAAGGCAGAGGATTGTCCGATGTCCTGCTCAACCTCTAAAGGTGCCACCTCAACTCGAGCCCTCTTCTTCTGCTGGATTCCTTAGAGGCCAGCTTTGAAGTCCTGTGAGTCATTATCTTCCCAAATGATTTCTCCAGCAGTGTCGATGAAGCGGTAGTAGATGTTGTTCTCAAACACAATTCGAATTGCCGCTCCCATCTTGATGAATGACTCAACGTCTCGAGGATGCCTTGGGATGAGGTTGTAGTGATGTGCATCCAGCTTCAAGTATCTAAGCTTCAAGGCAATATGGGTTACATACCCACCAATAAGAATGTCTCTAGAGGTCTTGGTGGCAATTGACAGGAGATGGTTCGTAAACCATCGAGATAGAGCCATTGTGAGTCCTCTTCGGGCCATCTCTGGGAGAAAAAGCTCAGTCTTCCTGATTGTGCCATTGCTGTCTCCTCGGGCAAAGATGCTATAGGTCAGAAACCTATACAAATACTTGTGCACTGGGGCTCAAAGGTGAGTGCTTTTTGTCCTTTTAACATCCCAGCTGCAATCAAGGCCAAAGTGAGTCCATGCCTGAGTAGCATAGAACTCTACTTCACTGTCATTTAGGATGTCATCCGAGGGAAGGTTAAACAAATCTCTGAATTCTGAGGCAGAGAGGGGTTCGGATGCTTACATAATTGGAACTTAACCGTGCCAGTAGGAGACACTTGCAAGGTGCTCAGAAACTCTAAGGTTGGCTCCCTCAGAGTTGGTTGATGAATGTCAACAAATTCCTTCAAATGACAGGCTTGGAGTTGTTTTGTCATGGTTCTTTTGATGCCGATGGTACGAACTATTTGCCACTCAAATGATCTTAAGGAAATGAGAGGCCTTTTCTTGAGCACAGAGTACCTAGGATGGCAATGCTCTAGAATGATGTTCATAAGGTAATCTGTGTACCTTCTGGGAGCATGATATTTCTTCCTACTACCCTTCGATGAACTGATTTCCATTTGGATTGAAGAAATAAACTTTTGAAGAGTGGAAAAGTTTGAAGAAATTTTTGTGGAAAACCCTAAGGAAATATGATTTCTGATGATGGAAGAGGTTTTTGAAGGTATTTATAGATGAAATTAATGGCTAGGGGCCTGGAATCTTCAATATGACATTCAATGTTGATAAATGAGAGCAGTTGAGAGAAGTTGGAGAGGTGAAATGTGAAAAATAACGGCAGAATCATTATATAGCCGACATCTTCATGGGCGTGAAGTGTCGTGTTCATGGTTTGCTGAAGAGATGCTCTACCCATGAAGAAAGGCGTGAAATTGATCACGGTCGTGATATTTGAAGGTAACGGGCGTGAATGATGAACTATCACGGTGGTGAAACATTAGTCACGGACGTGAAGTGTTGAATTTCACTACTTATGACCGTGAAACAAAGTGTGACACAAAGCATGAATGCTTCTGTAAGTTTTTGGTGAAAAAATTCACGGTTGTGAAAATGCATCATGGGTGTGAACAAAGGGTTTCACAGGGGTGAATGAAGTCATGAAACATAGTCTTCACTACTTTAAGCTGTGATCCATGTCGTGAATCAAGTCGTGAAAGCTACTGGTTCTTTTGGCTATTTAGTTCACGGTCATGAACATATGTCACAGACGTGAATTGCCTAAAATTCTCATTAAATAAAATTAAGACCTAAAACAAGACTAAAACAATTTTATGAAGATTTTATCCCTTATAACATAAATTTCCATCAAATTAATTACCTTATATCTAGTAAGATGAGACAAAAACAAGATTATCAATTAAGGTTTGGCAATTTGGCAATCACAAAGTTAATCCATCAATCATACCAAGCTCTCTTCTTATGAAATTAAATCTTTCCTCATTTAGAGACTTAGTAAAGATATCTGACAATTGATTGTCTGTGCTTATAAATTCCAATGTAACATCTCCATATTGAACATGATCTCTAATAAAATGGTGTGTAATGTCAATATGCTTACTTTTAGAATGTTGAATGGGATTCTTTCATAGATTTATAGCACTTGTATTGTCACATCTAATAGGTATATGGTTCATACTATGACCATAATCCTTAAGTTGTTGTTTCATCCAAATGATTTGTGTGCAACAACATCCTGCTGCTACATACTCTACTTCAGCAGAAGAAAGAGCAACTAAAACTTGTTTCTTGCTAAACCAAGAAACTAAGCATTCTCTAATAAAATGACAAGTACCTGAAGTACTTTTTCTATCTAAAAGACTACCAGCATAATCAGCATTTGAATATCCTACAATGTAAAATGATGAATTTCTAGGATACCAAAAACCTAGATGCAATGTGCCATGTAAATATCTTAGAATTCTTTTTACTGCATATAAATGAGACTCTTTTGGACATGATTGAAATCGTGCACATAAGCATACATTATACATTATGTCGGGTGTAGAAGCAGTAAGATATAAAAGTGATCCGATCATACCTCTATAGAGCTTTTCATTAATACTCTTACCATTTTCATCCTTGTCCAACTTTGTTGATGTGCTCATTAGAGTCTTGGCATTCTTGCATCCTTCCATTCCAAATTTCTTAAGTAAGTCTTTGGCATATTTGGATTGGTTGATGAATATGCCCTCATTGCCTTGTTTTATTTGTAAACCAAGAAAATATTTAAGCTCACCCATCATGCTCATTTCAAATTCCCTAGTCATACACTTAACAAACTCTTGACAAAGCAATTCATTAGTATACCCAAATATGATATCATCAACATAAATTTGAACAATTAGAATATTATGCTTATGCTTTTTAATGAATAATGTAGTGTCAACATTTCCCTTTGTAAAGTTATTTTCTAAAAGAAAAAAACTTAGTCTTTCATACCAAGCTCTTGGAGCTTGTTTCAAACCATATAAAGCTTTTGAAAGTTTAAAAATATTATTAGGCAAATCATAACTTTCAAAACCCGGTGGTTGTTCTACATAAACTTCTTCTTCTATATAACCATTTAAAAATGAAATTTTTACATCCATTTGAAAGAGTTTGAAATTCATGTGGCATGCATATGATAAAAGTATTCTTATGGCTTATAATCTAGCTACAGAAACATAAGTCTCATTATAATATATTCCTTCTTCCTGATTATACCCTTTTGCAACCATTCTAGCCTTATTCCTAGTTACTGAACCTTGTTAATCTAGTTTATTTCTAAACACCCATTTGCTACCTATAATTTGATTATCCTTGTGTCTAGGTACTAAGGTTCATACCTTACTTCTCTCAAATTGGCTGAGTTCCTCTTGCATAACAACTTTCATCATTAAGAGCCTCATCAATATTTTTAGGCTCAATTTGAGAAATAAAAGCAAGGTCAGAGGCTAAATGTCTGAAATGAGATCTAGTACTTACTCCCCTTGAAGGATCACCAATGATTTGCTTTTTGGGGTGATCTTTTGTCAATCTCTATTCCTTTGGGAGCTCTTTCCTATTTTCTTCTTGAGCTTGAGGTAAAGAATCATCTTGATGTGGATTTTCTTGATCATTTTCTTCTTCCAATTTTAAGATCAAGTCTTTCCATGGTTCCTACAACATCTTCAAGAACACTACATTTCACAAGATCAAGTCTACTATATTCATTAAAAACAACATGCATAGATTCTTCAATAGTTAATGACCTTTTATTAAATACTCTATATGTTTTGCTAGTTATAGAGTATCCTAAAAAGATACCTTCATCAGATTTAGAGGCAAATTTTCCAAGGTTGTCCTTGGTATTCAATATGAAGCACTTGCATCCAGATACTCTAAAGTATGATATCAAGGACTTTCTTCCATTCCATAGCTCAAATGAGGTTTTGTTTAGAAGAGGTCTTTTGAAAATTCGATTTGAAATATAACAAGCAGTATTTGTGGTTTCTGCCCAAAAGTAAGTTGGTAAACCATACTCATTGAGCATTATTCTAGTCATTTCAATTAAAGTTTGATTTTTCCTTTCAACTACCCATTTTTTTGAGGTGTCCTATAAGATGAAAAATTCTGCGAAATGCCATGTTCAAGACAAAAACTTTCAAAGTTTTCATTTTCAAATTCTTTGCCATGGTCACTTCTTATTTTTGAAATACCATATCCTCTTTCATTTTGAACTCTTTTTGCAAAGTTTTTGAAATTTTCAAAAGCATTACTCTTTTGAGCTAAGAAAATTACCCAAGTAAATCTAGAGTAATCATCTATGATGACAAAGGCATAATGTTTACCTCATAAGCTTGCAATTCTAGTAGGTCCAAATAAATCTAAATGCAGGAGTTGTAGAGGTTTTGAGGTACTTACTATGTTTTTGGATTTCAATGATGACTTGTGTTTCTTCCCTCTTTGGCAAGGTTCACATGTCTTGTCTTTTTCAAATTTGACTTTTGGCAAGCCTTCACATGTTGAGGCTTTGAATTAAGTCTATGTTTGCATGACCAAGCCTTTTATGCCACAACCAAGATTCATCACTAGTAGACATAAGACACTTAGAGGAATGGTTAGATATTTCATGTAAGTCTATTATGTAGGTGTTGACATCTCTATTTCCTTTAAATATATCTTGACCATTAATAGAGGTTACAAGACATTCGTTGGAAGTAAAGGTTACTTTGTTTTCTTTATCACATAATTGACTAGCACTTAACAAGTTATGTTTCAAGCCATCAACAAGTAAGACATCTTTAATAAAAGTAGTACCATTTATACCTATGGAGCCAATGCCAATTACCTTACCCTTAGCATTGTTTCCAAAGGTAACTTTACCTCCATCAATACTTTTGATTTCATTGAAGAGTTCTTTATCTCCTGTCATATGCCTTGAGCATCCGCTGTCTACTACCTAAACATTCTTGTTTATTGTGGATTTGAGGCATACCTATAGAATCACAATTCAAGTATGATTTTTAGGTACCCAAATGAGTTTGGGTCCTTGGGGGTTAGCACATGAAGGTTCCCAATGAGCCTTCCTTATCCAGCAATGTTTATTTATGTGACCAATTTTCATACAATAATTACATTGTTTAGGTCTAACATTGCTTTTTGGTCTTACAATATTTTTGAATGCCATATTTCTATTAGATTGATTTTTAGAACAGTGGCATGCACAGTCATGATTAATTGGTGTTTTTCTAGATACATGCTTCTTATACATAAAGGCATGATTATTCTTTCTATGTATAGAAGGTTGAGTGTACTTATTCCGTGGTGCTGTTCCAGCAAGTGTGGAGATGTGAGGTTCACTTGACTTTACAAAAATAGTTTTGTGAGAAGATGATGATGTGTCCTTAAATCCTAGATCGTCTAATTAAAGGTGGTCTTTGAGACACAATGAGAGTATCTAAGCTCTCTTTACCTTTGTGAAATTTTGAAATGGAATTTCTAAGTTCCTCAACTTCATTTTTTAAAGTATTATTTTCTTCAAGCAATGATTTAGTTGAGGGTCTTGATGAGTATTCATCTAATAACTTTTGAAGAGATTCATTAGATGATTTAAGCTTAAGGTTCTCCTTTTCTAAAGCATCCATTTTGTTTTTTAAATTAGAAATGTTATTCTTATAAGTACTCAATTTACTTCTATATTTCTCTAGTTTTAGATTTAATTCTTCTATAAGGCTTTGCTCATCATCATCATCATCATCACTATTACTATCATTATCACTACTATCATTATTGAAAGAGTATGAGTGTAATTATCTTACCTTATCCGAGACGTGATACTCTATAGCCATGAAACATAGGTTGACCTCTTCACTTTCATTGTCATCTTTTTTACTTGAAGAGCTTTCGTCATCCCATATGGCTTTGTGGCCTTCATGATAGTTTTGCAATGTTTTCCACATGCTATATGCAGTTGAAAAGTGTTGTATCCTGCCACATTCTTCAATGGATAATGAGCTTGAGAGAATTGTCATTGCCTTCTTATTTTTGAAATTTGCTCTTCTTTGAGGCTCTGTCCAATCATCTCTTGACAAGAATTCTTCTTCACCATCAACTCCTCTTCTAGTTGGTGGTGTCCATTCTTTCTGAATACTATCCCAGACTTTAATTCCTTCATTATCCAGATATGTCTCCATCCGAAATTTCCAATGGGCATAATTTGCTCTATCAAAGTAAGGCTTGAGACTTTGGAATCCTTCATTGGCCATATCTTGATCTTTACTAGTGCTATTTAGGCTTTGATGCTAGACTTAGCTCTGATACCAATTGTCATCCAGATATTGAGCCAAGAAGGGGGGTTGAATTAGAGATTAAAAAAAATTTAACTTTTAAGTGCGAAAATAAAAATTAAGTTTAGTAAGGATAGAAGAATATGACACAAAAATATTTATAGAGGTTCAGGTGTTAACAAACCCTACTCCTCTCCCCAATCTCAATTGGAAGTTTCACTAACACACTAAGTGTTACAACGGAGTTTTACAAGCTCACTCCCAACTATGGTGTTTCTAATAATGACTCACACCTAACCCAGAAATCCCTTGTATTTTGATGGCTCACAAAATAACCAATTCCTTGTGTTTTACAGGCTCACACAAATAACCTTTGCCTTGTGTTTTACAGGCTCACACAAACAACCTTTCTTTGTATTTTAGAGGCTCACATAACTAACCCTTACAAGTGTTCTACTCTTAAACTAGAAATGCCCAAAACTCACTTGAGTAAATGATTACAGAGAGAAGCACTTACAAATCTTTATTGCTCAATAAATGATGAGCAAAAAGATTTTCATAGAGAATAAATATCAAATGCACAAAATGGCTTACAACAAGGTTTTGATTCAAAATATTAGCTATTCTCTTGTTCCTTTGTTCTCCTTGTTCTCTCTCTTGTTCTGGATGTATAAATGACTTGCATTTATACTTCCATAACAAATTAAAGCCGTTAAAATGCATTTAATATGAAACTTGCTATTGCACCAACCCTAATAATCGCGTCTGACATGTTTCTCTTTCATGTTTCACGGTCGTGACTGTTTTTCCAAGCCATGACTTGAGTGGTGACCTTGGCCATGAAGTATTGTTGAAGGTTTTGAAATGTTTGTTCAAGGGTGTGACATTTTATCTTCAAGGGCGTGACAACCTTCCAAGCTGTGGTCCAAGTGTCGACTTTGGTCGTGAAGCTCTCTGAAATAATTTGTCATGTCTTTTCATGGGTGTGACATTTTTTCATAGACATGACTAAAATGTTCTTTCACGGTTGCTATCTTTCTTCATGGCCGTGTTGAATGTTGGTTTGTTGGCGCTAGGCTTCATCACGGGCGTGACATATAAAGTCACGGGCGTGAACATGCTACTTCTTCAATTTTATCTTTTTAAGATTTATCTTCCATTCTCCATTCTTGCTAACATATTTCATATCCTGTTCAATAGACTTAGAAAACAAGAATGTTAAATACATTAGCTATTTTATTTGTTATCATCAAAATGATGAAAATACCCCTTAAGGTTCAACATGGCAAAAAAATAAAACAAAATTCAAACAAAGGATGTGATATTTAACTCCTTCCTAAACTAATTAAACATGCTATTTCATAAAGAATAGTCATTTATCATACAAATTGAATATGCAAATCATCAAATATGATACATAACACTCAAGGTTCACATCAAAATACATAATTAATACAATGTATGCCTTTTAAACCCTTTTTAAGATAAAGTGCTCCCATCAAGCATACCAAACTCCCTTTTTATAAAATAAAACTTTTCATCACTTAGAGATTTGGTGAAAATGTCGGCCAATTGATTGTTTATGTCAATAAAGTCTAACACAACATCACCATTTTGGACATGATCTCTTATGAAATGATGCCTAATATCAAATGTTTGCTCTTAAAATGTTGTGTGGGATTTTTAGAAAGATTTATAGCACTTGTATTGTCACATTTGATGCGAATGTGATCAATATCTTGACCATATATCTTAGGTTATTGTCTCATCCAAAGGACTTGAGTACAACAACAACCCGCTGCTGCATATTATATTTTAGTAGTGGACAAGGCAGCCAAAACTTATTTCTTACTAAACCAAGAAACTAAACATTCACCAATGAAGTGACAAGTTCTGGATGTGCTTTTTATATCTAGAAACTACCGGCATAATCAGCATTCGAAAAACCAATGATATGAAATGAAGTATTTCAAGGATATCATAAGCTTAAGTGCATTGTGTCATGTATATATTTTAAAATTATTTTTGTACCATGCATATGAGATTCTTTAGGATATTGTTGAAATATAGTACATAAGCATACACTATATATTATATCATATCTAAAAGCAATAAGGTATAAAAGAGATCCAATCATATCTCTATAAACCTTTTCATCTATAGCTTTACCCTTCCCATCTTTGTCCAATTTGGTAGATGTGCTCATTGGAGTTTTGGCATTCTTACATCCTTCCATTCCAAATTTCTTTAATAGATCTTTAGTGTACTTGGAATGGTTAATGAAGATATCATCCTTTCTTTGCTTGATTTGAAGACCAAGAAAGCATTTGAGCTCTTCCATCATGCTCATTTCAAATTCTCTAGTTATACACTTAGCAAATTCTTGACAAAGTAATCCATTAGTAAATCCAAAGATAATATCATCAACATTAATTTGAACAAGTAATATGTCATGCTTGTGTTTTTTTAATGAAAAGAGAAGTGTCTACATGTCCTTTTGAAAAATTATTTTCTAAAAGAAATGTACTAAGTCTTTCATACTAAGCTCTTAGAGCTTGTTTCAAATCATATAAGACCTTAGTGAGTTTAAATACATAATTTGGCAATATATGGCTTTCAAAATCGGGAAGTTGTTCAACATAAACTTCATCCTCTATAAAACTATTTAAAAAAGTTTAAAGATCATGTGGCATGCAAAGGCTAAAAGAATGTTGATTGTTTATAATCTAGCAACTGGAGCATAGGTCTCATCATAATTTATGTGTTCCTTTTGGTTGTACCTTTTGGCAACCAATCTAGCTTTATTTCTAGTTATATGACCTTGCTCATCTAACTTGTTCCTAAAGACGCATTTACTCCCAATGATTGGATAGTCATCAAGTATTAAAACTAAGGTCCAAACCTTATTTCTCTCAAATTAGTTGAGTTTCTCTTGCATATCAATCACCCAACTCTCATCACTAAGGGCCTCATCAATATTCCTATACTCAATTTGAGAGACAAAAGAAAAATTAGAATCTAAAAATTTAAGATTAGATATAGTATTTACACCATTGGTGGGATCACCAATTATTTGCTCCATGGTGTGGTTTCCTATAAATTTTCATTCCTTTTGAAACTCTTAGGTGCCTTGCTTTTGAGCTTGAGATAGTAAATTATCTTAATGCTCATCTTGTTGTTACTCTTCTTGATCATCATTATCATCTCTCTTTGAGGTCTCACCATGCTCTTTATGATTGAGACCAAGTTTATCCATTGTACCTATAATATCATCAAGAGCACTACCTTTCACAAGATCAAGTTTATTAGATTCATCAAAAACAATATGCATAGACTCTTCTCCAACTAATAATTTGTTATTAAAGACTTAATAAGCTTTGCAAGTTGGGAAGCATCCTCAGAAGATACCTTTATTGGATTTAGAAGTGAATTTTTGAAGGTTATCATTGGTATTTAATATAAAACACATACATCCAAATACTCTAAAATATAAGATAAAGGATTTTCTTTCATTCCATAAATCAAAAGAGGTTTTATTTAAGATTATCCTTTTGAAAACTCGGTTAGAAATATAACATACGGTATTAGTGGCTTCGACCCAAAAGTAGGTTAGTAATCATACTCATTGAGCATTATTTTAGTCATCTCAATTAGAGTTCTATTTTTACTTTCAACAACCCCATTTTGGGTGTCCTAGAAGTTGAAAATTTATAAGAAATATCGTATTCTAAATAAAATATTTCAAAATTCTTATTTTCAAATTCTTTGTCATGATCACTTCTTATTTAGAAATAAAATACCTTTTTTCATTTTGAATTCTTTTGGCAAAGTTTTTAAAGGATTCAAAAGTATCACTCTTTTGAGCTAAGAAAATTACCCAAATAAATCTAGAGTAATCATCAACAATGATAAAAACATAGCGTTTACCTCCTAAACTAACAACTCTAGTAGGTGCAAAAAGATCTAGATACAAAAGTTGTAAAGGTCTAGAGGTACTTACTACATTGTTAGACTTGAAAGATGTTTTGTGTTATTTTCCTCTTTGACATGTCTTATCCTTTACAAATTTGAATTTTGGTAAACCATCCATTAGCTCTTATTTTCTAAGGCTTTGAATTAAGTCCATGCTTGTATGACTAAGCCTTCTATGCTATAGTCAAGATTCATCGCTAATTGATATAAGACACTTAGAGAAAAGGTTAAATAGTTTATGTAAATCTATTATGTAAGTATTGTCATCTCTATCTTCTTTGAATATCTTTTGACCATTTGGGGTGGTTACAAGACATTCATTAGAGGTAAAAGTGACTTGGTTTCTCTTATCATATAATTGACTTATATTTAATAAATTATATTTTAAGCCATCAACAAGTAAAATATTTTTAATTAAAGAAATATTATTTAAACCAATTGAGTCAATGTCAATGACCTTACCTTTGGCATTATTTCCAAAGGTTGTTTTACCACCATCAATTCTTTTGATTTAAGTGAAAAAGGTTTTATTTCTGGTCATATGCCTTAAGCATACACTATCCACTAGTCAAGCATTTTCCTTTCATGTGGACTTGAGATATAACTAAAAAATAATAATTTAGGTTTAGTTATTAGGTATCCAAATGAACTTAGGTCCTTGGGGGATAGCACTACAAGGTTCCTCATGAGTATTCCTTATAAAACAATAGTTGTTTATATGCCCAAGCTTTATGTAATAGTGACATTGTTTAGATTTAAATATCCTTTGCCACTTTGCCCTAGGTTGAGGCTTTATTATCCTTCTCAGAACATTATGTGCACAATGACATAAACAAGCATATTTGGTGAGTGTTTTCTTTGGTGCACTTTTCTTGTATAAGAAAGCATGATTGACCTTTTAAGATTTTTCTCTTGGGGCCATTTATCCCTTGGTTACTCTTCTTATGAGTATAGTTCTTTGTGTGTACTTTTGCCATTAGCCATTAGGGCTATTACCCCTCAATAGTAGAGTTTTATGGTGTGATAGATTTAATAAATATAGTTCTAGATGAGGTAGATGATGATGCTTCATTGAAACCTAAGTCATGTCTCACAAGGGAGGTCTTTTAGATACAATTAAGGTATCCAAATTCTCCTTCCCTTTGTCAAATTTTGAGATACAATTTTTAAGCTCTTCAACCTCATTTTTAAACCATTGTTTTCTTTTATTAGAAAATTGGTTGAAGGTTTTGATGAAAACTCATCCAATGACTTCTTTAAGTAGTCATTTGAGGTTTTTATCCCTTCAACTACCTTTTGAAGGTTATTAAATCATTTTTAAGTTTAGAACTATTTTTTCTATAAAGATCAAATTTCATTTTGTACCTTTCTATCTCTAGATTTAGTACTTCAACTATATCAATATCATCATCATTATCATTTATTAAATCACACAAGTCATCACAAAGTTGGGATGTAGAGAATACCTCATCATTGGAGTTATCCTCAATAGCCATGAAGCACAAGTTAGCCACATCTTTTTCTTCTTCTTTAATGAATGTTGAGGTTTCATCATCCCAAATGGCTTTGTGACCCTTTTTTTCGTCGTCTTTGTTAGTTTTCCTTTTGTACTTTTTGACTATGGGGCACTCCAATCTAATGTGTCCCTTCTTCCAACACTCATAACACTTGACTTCCTCTTTGCGTTTGTTGATATGGAGTTTTTAGGAGTGAATTTTGAGGCTCTTTGCTTGTAGTTCTTAACTGAGTCATACTTGTGGGTGATCAACCTCTTGATTCTCCTTGAAAGTATGCCTATTTGATCATCTCCTTCATCAATCAACTCTTCATCACTAAGGAGATCTTCATCCATAGGCATGGAAGTTGAAGTTTTGAGTGCTAAAGGCTTTCTCTTCTCCTTTTCTCCTTCAATCTCTCTTTCTCTTACTAGAGCCATTTTATGAGTGAGGAGTTTGTCAATAAGTACATCGATAAGAATTACACTAAAGACTTCATCTGTTTCCTTAATACCTATAACTCTTGAGCCATAATTTTTCATTGGAATACTCATTAGAATTTTGCTATTTACATCTTCTAGATTATAATGCTTTACAATCTTCCTCATGCCATTGAAAATAGAAAAAAGTCAATTGGTCATTTCGGTTATGGTCTCATTGGGTTTCATCTTGAAGAGTTCATATTCGATGACAAGAAGTTGAACCTTCATGGACCTTACTTGTTTAGTGCCTTCATGATAGTTTTCCAAAGTTTTCCAAAGTTTTACAAATAAAGTGAGCGGTTAGACAATATTGGATTCTACCTCAATCTTCAAGTGATAGAAAGCTTATTAAAATGATCATAGCTTTTTTGTTTTTTTTTTTCCATTAGCTCTCTTTTAGGGCTCGGTCCAATCATCTCTTGGAATGATTTCATCTTCTCTTTCAACATTCTTTCTTGTTGGAATAGTTCATTCCTTTCTAACAGTGTCCCAAACGTCTACTTCCTCACTATCAAGATAAGTTTCCATCTTGAATTTCCAATTCATAGAGTTTGATCCATCAAAAAAAGGCTTGAGATTATGAAACCCTTCATTGGCCATAATTCGATCTTTGCTAGCGCTTGTTAGGCTTAAATCTATACTTAGCTCTGATACCAATTGTTTCCCAAAACAATGAACAATAAGGGGGGTTGAATTGGTTGGTAAATAAAAATTTCACTTAAGGCAATTTTACTAAAGAATAATTTGTGAGAGAGAAAATAATATTTGACATAAAATATTTATAGATGTTCAGGTATTAACGAATCATACTCCTCTCTCTAATCTCAATTAGGTATATCACTAACACTCAAAGTATTACAAATAGAGTTATTTCTAACTCACTCCTAACTATGGTATTTTACTCTCTTGACTAACACCTAACCAAAAAAATTCTTGTATTTTAATGACTAACACAATAACCAAATCCTTATATTTTTTATAGCTCACATAAAAACTCTTACAAGTATTTCACTCACAACCCAACTCACTCAAACTCACTTTTGATTAATTGATTACAAGAATGAAAATATTCACCAATCAAAAAGCTCAACAATTTTATATAATTATGATTTTACAAGATAAAAATATAAAATTGGTAGAATCAATTAAATGCATCAGGCTCTATATGATTAGAAAGTTGAATACACATTTTTCTAGCATTTAGAAGTCATAAATATATTGTATTTATATTCCCTTAACAGATATAGCCGTTTGGGATCATTTAATGCAAAAATATCCGTTCAACCACTTTCTCGTTCATACTTGACAATTTTCTCTTTCCGGGTTCATTGGTGTGACTTAATGTTCACGGTCACGAATATTCTTTATAGCCGTGATTGAAGTGGTAAAGTTGGTCGTAATCGATTTTGTCTAAAAATGAAAGGTCTTTCATGAGCATGAAATATTTATTCACAAACGTGATACATTTCTTCATGAGCGTGACTTAGTCAAGCTTCATAGGTGATCCAATGCTTCACTTCTATAAATATTTGAATAAACAGTTTTGGTTTTAACTCATTCACAGGCGTTTCGTGAATTGCTATTTTTACGGTAATGACAATTCTTCACCACAAGCGTGACATTATTCACTGGTATGAAAATCTTCTTCACAAACGTGAATCTTTGCTGATTTTCATTCTTTTTGAACTTCAAATAATTTCAATCAACTTACTTCACAGTCTTAGAAATGTGTAACCTATTTAACACACTTAAAACACAAAATGTGGTTAAATTCTTTATTGTCCAATTATTTTTTATCATCAAAATGATGGAAATATCTCTCAAAGTTCAACAGATTCCTATCATAAAAATATGAAATAAATCATAGGAGATAAAAAGTTATAAATAGGAAGCTGGACATCATATTAAATTAGAATTTTTAGAATATAGATCAATGCTCAAGTCATAACAGCAGTAAGGACTCATGATTCTACACTATCTCGACCTATAATAAGTTAAAATTCTCTTTTTCTTTTGTAAATATCAACCTCCTACCTTGTTTCTCTAGTGAATGGTCATACATAGAGTCGTAAAAAGGTCTCATTTTTTTTTATTTAATTTTTGGGATGACGACCCTGAATGTGTTGCCTTCAATAAGTGGAATGGGTTCAATTTCATTGGAACCCTCATTGATTTTGCTTGAATACGCTGCATGAAGGTCAAGACCTTAAAGAAGTCGTAATTATCATTGATTTTGCTTCTAAAAGCTATAAACTGAAAAATAAAATAAGGTTACATTTGAAAAAAAAAATAAGGCTAGTTTAGGATTTCCAAATTTATGAATATAAGAATTAATAATCTCATTAAAAAGGGATTAATAAGGACATAGGGAGGTGAGTTTTAGTTAAAACTACTTCCATGGGTTAAGTAATCCTTTAAGAATTAATAAACCAAACCTTATTTTTGAACCAAACATTGGAATAATAACTAATATTATGGATTAAATAAGCAATTTTATGACTAAATGAACTATTAATTACTTGAGGTTACAACACTGTCTACATTTGATGAATACATAATTTTTTAGAGAATTGTATTTAAATGGATTTTTTTATATTTTAGTGATTTTGATAGATTGATACAATGATAATCATACAGTACAATTAATTTTTAATATATATATATATATATATATATATATATATATATAAAAGCACAAAATATAATTCATTTGAAAACAATTCTTTAAAAGAAATGCATTTCATATAGCTAACGTTTAGTCATTAAGTGTATTGCATTTAGGCGGTGATGTGACACTTGATCATCAAGATAATTTATAAACTTGTAAGAATATATAAAAATATATGTCTATTATATAAATTAAATTTAATAAATATTTGTATTACAAATTAAAGTTAGAAAGATATTATTGTAAATTAATACTAAGTAGATGAATGGTATTTTAAATTTATGCTTATCTATACTAACAAAATATTCTTATACATGCGTTAGAGGGAAAAAGAAAGAGATTAATTCTTATAATTATAATTGGTAATTTCTTAATGCATTAAAGAGAAAAAAGAAAACATAAAATTTTTATAATTATAATTATAGTAATTTCTTATCTTACCCGAACACGAACGAATCTCACTTGACGACTCATTAATGACAGTGGGAATACACTTTTCCCTTTTGAGATCTGAAAAATTTTATACTCTTCAATTAATTCTAAATAATACATCAACATATAGTTTGAAACAAAATAATTTAATATCTATTAATATATATAAAGTAGGGTTAACTTCAGTGTTCATTACTGTTCTTTTAACAATGAATTAACAATTGTACCCCTTTTTGAATACAACGTCGCTTCATTAACATAAGCTTTCCCATTCTAGCTCCGTACGGATCAACAATCCAAAGTGCAGAATGCCCCATTTCACCTTCTAATTTCTGCCAAACCTTTAGGTCTAAAAAAAACCATGAATCTCAAAGAAAACCCAAAAAGAAAAGACAAATCTTTTTTTTTTAAAAAAAAGTACTAGAAACAGAACAATAATTCCAAGGAAAAACAAAGAGAAAAAGTAGCAGGAGACGGTAATATTAGGAAAAAAGAAATCTTTAAATGACCCTGCAACAGAGAAAAGTAGAATAATGGGAACAACAAAGCATCTAAATGCAGAAGATGAGCAAAGTAGAGAGGAAGAATCGAAAATGTTGTGCAGCAGATAGGATAAGAGGAGGAGAAGAAAATCAACAAAAAATACAGCCAAGAAAAGTAGAATATTGAGAACAAAAAAATCTCTAAATGTAGAAGATGAGCAAAGTAGAGACAAAGAATAGAAAGCATTGTGCAACAAAAGAGGGTAAGGAGGAGAGGAAAATCAATAAAAAATATGGTCTTAGGGTTCTGCATAAGGGATCTATCTATGTGAACAAAATGAAAGATAAAAAAGGGCATGGTATGGTAGATGTGAATAGATAGATGGAAATTAAAGAAAAGGGTATTATTGATAATTAACACTTTAAGACCTTATTATATTCAACTAACTCCAGCTGTGTTGCAGTGGAAAAATAAATTCTGTCAATTGTATCAAATACACTCAGTATGATCAACATGTTGCCACTGTTTAAAAACAAAAGGATTAATTGGTAAAATGAGTATTCGACAAAATTGCCCATGGTTTTATTGTATTAGAGTCATAATTGTTGAATGAAGGACACAAAATCAATAGAATTGAATTGACAAAACCGCCCATTGTGTATATTGTTTTAACAACGTCGTTTTCTTAATATGGACTATGAGATTTTTCATTGCGATTTTGGAAAAAAAAAATTTATTTTTAAATATTTTGAATTTTGAAAACTGTTTTTAGAGATAACCAAGTAAATAGATATTTTTACCAAAAAACATATTTGAAAAAAACAGTTTATAAAAAATTAAAAAAATCAGTTAATTAAATCAAAAAAATTTAAATCTGTTTTTTAAACACTCAACAACTATTCCAAACATTTTTTTAGTATGCTTGGCTTTATGTGGCCCCCACATCTTTATGTTGTGTTTTAAATATGCATCTAATACATATATAAGTAAAAATTTAAAATTTGATTAAATCCAAAACTCATGAACCACCATGTATAATTTAAAATTAGATTAAACTATTACATCAAGAGAAGTTAATTACCTTTATTTGCAACTTTTCTTTTCTAAGTTGTGAGCTTTTTATTTTTTATTGGGTTATAGCAAAATACAACAATCCAAAAATTAGATTCCCTTTAACAATAATCCACACAAAGGAAGAAGAATAAAACAACAATGGAGATAAAGTGACAATCAAGGTAAGTGCTAAATATAGTGGATTGTCTTGCGAGAGAGATGAGAGATAGATAACTTTTTTTATTTCTTTAAGTTGGCAGTCACAAAATTCACCTTTAATGAGATTATTTGCATGTCTTCTAATTTGTATTAGAGTATGATTCTTCAAACCTTAGGTTTAATCTTCCTATTCAAAATAGAAAAACTGCACTGATGTAATTCACAACCTCAAAACTCTTTTCGCAATCGCGAACTGTACTGATGTTGCAATAGTCATGATAGTGAATAATTTGTCATACCTATGACAATCCACGACACCAAAGTGGTAGAATGGTTCGCGGTGTCATTCGCAACTGCAAACTCTGCTGCGAATACCCCATTTGCTACTAAGACATATTATCGTGACCAAGGGCCAGTCATAACTGCAAAACTCCTTTTACGATTGCAAATAAGTCCAACCCAAAAATTTTCTCTTTTTTTTAATCTAATCCAATGGTTATTTCAAATCACTTTAATTTCTTCTATGCGTGTGACCCATTAGGTTCTCAATTATGTTGACAACACAAATCATTACATGATTTTGAGCAAATTATAAACAGTATCTAGCAACACATTATGATCACCGAAATAACTAGAAAGTTAAGACTATAAATCCTTCCATAGACAATTACTATGTAATTCATTCATTCACCATAATATACCTTATTTGGTACAAAGCATGGATTGTGTGTTAACTCCAACTTGACTGATTATATCATATTTAGTCCAAATGATATTAATTATTATCTATGAGACTTATTACTCTAGTATACTTGTCCTTAAAGTCCTTCTCCAAGACTTGTCTACCTCAACTAAGAATTTCTGAGTAATGATCTCAACAATAGGCTATAGGTATACTCTTTTTCTATCAAGAGTGATGAACACTTTATTGACTATTCAATTATCTTCGAACACCTTATGTTATATTTAATCACCACTCTATGAGCAATCTCCAAGAGGCAACAAGAAATGAAGTCAAATTATAGAATTCAATATCTAAGATAACCTTGAGCATTTCAAGTCTTAGAATACTTACATCATTGCTATGATGAGACTGTCAATGACATTGAATAGATATTCATGTGAATATCTCATAACAAATTATCCATTGTATTAGCTATTCCGACAAGCATCTATATGTGAACTTTTAACATCTCATGTCTTCATCTTATGAGATCAGTTATTTAACCTAGTTAAAGAGTATAATATGTGTTAGTCTATCCAAATTAACAATGCCTCATCTTATTAATCATATGACTAAGGATCATTTAGGTATAAAAATAATTGCACATGACAAGAATCTCACTATCATGATCTCATAATGATTTCTTTTATATTGTATTACATACCAAAAACTTCATTAAATGGTCTAAGATCTAAATTAAATTTATATATGAATGAACACCAATATAATAAAAATTCCTTTTATTAATAATAAATAAGTACATTAAGATCTCTAACATTCTCCCATTTTTATTAAAGTCATTCGTCTTTATACAATATACCATATATGAGTATATATCTATCATTTTTTTTTTGGGAAAGTGGCATAATGAGAGGATCAGCTATATTCTGATTAGCGAAAGCTCTTTCTATCATTACATCATATCTACCTATGATTTCCTTAATCATATGGTAACATCTGAGTACACGCTTAGATCTTTGATGAGACTATGGTTTTTTTGCTTATGCAATGGTTTCATTGTTATCACAATACAAAGGTATTGGATCAACAATATTGGAAACCACTTCTAAATTTGTGATGAATTTTCTTGTCCAAATCATTTCCTTAACTACCTCAAAAGTTGCAATGTATTTTGCTTCGATTGTGCAATTAGTCATTTTCTGTTTGGAACTCTTCCAATTGACTACACCATCATTTAACATGAAAACATCGGCTAATTAGATTTGGAGTCATCCTTGTTAGATTGGAAGTTATCATATGTATACTCACTTATCTTAAGCTCTCCATCGCCATAAACCAAGAATGCATCCTTAGTTTTTCTCAAGTATTTAAGGATATTCTTGACTATCATCGAATACCCTTTGTCAAGATCTGACTAATATTTACTCATGACACTCAGAGCATATGAGACATTGGGCCTAGTACATAATATAACATATATGATAGATAGAATCCATTTATGATTACATGGCTTTTAACTATATGTCATATTACGAACTATTCATAACTTCTTCATATGTAGCAGACTTATCATCATCTATGAGCAATACGTCATTATGTTCACTTATAAAAATGTATATCTCTCAAGAACTTTGCATATCCTACTTAAGATATGAAGTTTTTGTATTTCATAAGCTATAATTGTTACTTTATCTATATGAGTAACATACTCAGGTTCTTTCATCAAGTTGAATCTTATTTCCAACATCTTCTTTTATAAGAAACTTTTTCTCTAAGAAGACAATATACTTTGAAATAGACACATTTGTTCCAATGGATGGTAAAATTAATATCCAAATGACTCTTTTTGATATCCCACAAATAGATATTTATCAAACTTAGCTTTTAGCTCACCTGATATTGTTTGCTTCACATAAGTAAGACAACCCCATACTTTTATGTATGAATTAGAATAAACTTTTTCTCTAAAAAGACAACATGATTTGAAGCAAATACCTTTTGTTTCAATGGGTGGTAAAATTGATATCCAAATGACTTTTTTTGGATATCCCACAAATAGATATTTATCAGACTTAGCTTTTAGCTTATCTAATATTGTCCGCTTCACATAAGTAGGACAATCCTATACTTTCCTTTATGAAAGAATATGCCTCTTATTATTCTATATCTCATATGGAATAATATTAACTAACTTAAAAGGGATTTTATTTAGTATATAAATAGTAGTCTTTAGTGTTTGACCTCAAAAAAAGTTAGGTAGTTTTGCAAAGCTCATCATTTATCTAACCATGTCTAACAATGCTTGGTTTTTCCTTTCATCCACACTATTTTGTCGTGGCGTGTTTGGTGGATTCCATTGAGATAAAATCTTATTATCTCTTAGATAACTTTGAAACTCTTAAGTATTCTCCACCTCAATCTGATCTAAGCGTTTTAATACTTTTGTCAAGTTGTTTTTTTACTTCATTTTTGAAAGTTTTTGAACTTTTCAAATTAGATTTGTATCTCATTTAGATACAAATACCCAAATCACAAATAATCATCAATAAAGGTAACAAAGTAGATAAAACTACCTCTATCGCGTAGTGATATTGAGCTACATACATTTGTATGTACAAGGTCTAATATTCCATTAGCACGTTCACCATTTCCATTAAAAGGTGATTTTTTCATCTTGTCTAATAAATAAAATTCACATGTATCATATGATTCATAATAAAATGATCATAAGTCACTATTCTTGTGCAACTTAGTCATGTGCCTCTCATTTATATGGCAAAGGCGATAATGCCATAAATATGATGGTTTTAGGTTATTCAATTTTTAACTTTTTATTAGGATTGAATTAGAAATATCAAGAGTGTAAATTTCATTACATAATGCACCAGTTCCATAAAGAATTTCATTCAACCATATAGAGCAATTATTGCCATTAATAGTTAAATGAAAACATTTTCTATTTAAATAAAAAACATAAATAACATTATTAGTTAAAATTGGAACATAATAATGATTATCTAATTCTAAAATAAGCCCACTAAGGAGTGACAATACATAAGTTCCTACAACTAATGTAACAACTCTTACTGAGCTATCTTTTTTTGAGCTATCTACTATTCTTCAGGATAATATATCAAGATTCACATTATTAGTTAAACTAATATTTGCATAATATAACAAGGTTCACATCATTTTACTCTTTAAATTCCTCAACTCATATGTTGTCTTGTTACTAGTAGATTCCATTCACTGTTTTAGACCTTAATTTTGGTCCTGTTACAATCTGAATTTGGTTACAAAGTCTTCTTAACAATTTTAGGCCTAGATCTTAGCTTTAATATGAAACTTAAAGCACTTAATTTTGAGTTATGTATCAAATGATATGATAAAAGGAACACTAACTGGTCACTAACAATTCTGCCCAGAATTTTCTGGACAGATTCTAAGTTTGAAATTTATGAATTTTTCTGGACAATTACAGATATATTCAGATGTTATGGTCTGAATAAAAGTTATAGACCTATGTCTTATCTTTCCAAAAAAACAAATCACACATAAATCCAAACTCAAGAACTCAAGTTATAGCAGTTTAAGTATTTACTGCTCATTAATTCCAGCAATGAACACACATAATTACCACCTTTAATTTTTACCAAAATTAATCCTTAGTCTAGCAAACATGCCTCCCCAAGATTTCTATTACAAAATACTATTAACTTAGAATTATTAACATGCCAAACATTCAAATCATGCAACTCAAATATAAATCACAGGCTATTGCCTTAAGTTATGCCCAAACCTCTACTTTTCCCTTTTTCTTTTTCTTTACTTATCTTTCTCTTTTCCTTTGCTCCTTTGAGCTAGCTCCTTGTCAATTTGACTTCCTAAAATATAAAAGAGATTATTAAAACCTTACTTCATTGAAACTCCATAAACCCTAACCTTTCTCTCTTTTTGCTCTCTCAAGCTTCCTTAAGCTCTTTTATGCTTGAAAATGGTTTTTTCCCTTACCTTTTCTCTCTTCTGACTTTCTCTTCCTAGCATCAAGCTTTGGCCATGTATGATCAAGGGGTAAACATGGGCTGGTTTGAGGAGAGGATAAGAGTCTTCTAGATGTTTAAGTGATAAGGAAGAAGAGAGACAATTAAGAGCATAAAGAAAAAATTGATTAATAATGGGACACTTAAGCATATTCTAGATATTTTCATTAATGTCTAATTAATGTGTTCATTTTAATTTGATGTACGATAATTCAAGAGGGATGTGGACGACAATTTAATGATAGAAAAATTCTAGATTAAGAATGATAAGGTAGAATGAGAGGTAATTAAGTGCAAAGTGACAAAATCAATTACTAATGGGACACCTAAGCCATATGAATTAAATGTCTCATTCATGCATGTAATATGACCAATTAAGGGTTGCCACTTGGTTAAGCCAACCACCATATGTATTTAATGTCCCAATCATACATTTAATTGGTAATTATCCTCCTTAATCCTTCAATTTTTGGTAAATTGTAAATTGATCCCTAAACTTTTCAAAATTTGTGATTTAGTCCCTTATTGTAATTTAACATTTTTAAATATCTTAAACACTTTATTAAATATCTTTCTTAATTATTTGCCATTATTTTAATTATTTTTTCGTTCAAAATCCTAATTTAGACTTTGGTCAAACCGATGCATCAATTTAATGACACATGCCACTCGGGCCTAAATTTGTGGATATAACATTCTCTCCCCTTTAAAATAAATTTTATCCTCGAAATTTACCTGTTAATTCTGTGAACAACTGGGGATATTGCCCTTTCATAACTTCTTCACTCTCCCATGTGGCTTCTTCTGTAGAATGATTCTATCATAACACTCTAACAAGAGGAACTCTTTTATTCTGAAGAATTTTCTCTTCACGTGCTAATATAGCCACGGTTCCTCTTCACAAGTCATATTTCTCTGAACTTTTATCTCCTCAATTGGTATAACATAAATCAGATCGGACCTATATCTTCTTAACATAGATACATGGAACACATTGTGAATTCGGTCTAACTCCGGTGGAAGGGCTAAATGGTAAGCCACAGGTCTGATTCTTTCTAGAATCTCATAAGGTCCAATGAACATTGGACTTAGTTTTCCCTTTTTACCGAAACTCAATATCTTTTTCCACGATGAAACTTTAAGGAATAATTTATCACCCACATCATATTCAATGTCTCGCCTCTTTAAATTGGCATATGATTTCTATCGATCCTGTGTTGTTTTTAGTCTTTCTTTGATCACTTTAACTTTCTTCTCAGTCTGTTGAACTATCTCAGGCCCAATCAACTTTTTCTCATTCAGCTTGGTCCAACAAACTGGGGTTCTACACTTCCTTCCGTAGAAAGCCTCATACGGAGCCATGCCTATGCTTGTCTGATAACTATTATTGTAAGCGAATTCCACAAGAAGTAGATATCTATCCCAACTTCCCTCAAATTCGAGCACACAGCTTCTTATCATATCTTCTAACAATTGAATAACTCACTCCGATTGTCCATCCGTCTGCAAATGAAAGATCATGTTGTAACTGAGTCGAGTTCCCAAAGCTTGTTGTAGACTCTTCCAGAATTGTGAAGTAAATCTGGGATCTTTATCAGATATGATGGACATTGGCACTCCATGCAACCTCATATCTCATTTACATAAATTTCAGTTAGCTTTTTAATGAGTAGTCCATTCTGACTGGTAAAAGTGTGTTGACTTCATCCATCGATCCACTATCACCCACACTGCATCATGCTTTCTCTGAGTTGTTGCCCAGATAATGAACCAAGAAGGGGGGTTGAATTGGATATTAATAATTCTTAACTTTTAAGTGTAGAAAGAAAAGTTAAATAGAGTAGGGATAGAAAGATATCACATAAGAAATTTATAGAGGTTCGAGTGTTAACAAACCCTACTCTTCTCCCCAATCTCAATTGGGAGTTTCACTAACACACTAAGTATTATAATGGAGTTTTACAAGCTCACTCCAAACTATAGTATTTCTATCAATGGATCACACATAACCCAGAAATCCCTTCTATTTTAATGGCTCACACAATAAACCAATTCCTTGTGTTTTAATGGCTCACACAAATAACTCTTACAAGTGTTCTACTCTTAACCCAATATACCCAAACTCACTTGAGTAGTAGATTATAACGAGAAACACTCACAAATCTATAATGCTTAGAAAATAATGAGCAAAAAGATTTTTACAGAGAATTAAGGTTTAGTTGAAAGTAATTAATGCACAAATGGCTACAACAAGATTTTGATTTGAAGTAATTGTTATTCTCTTGTTTTGGATTCATAAATG